>JANIJI010000014.1:10250000-10262500 GCA_024500535.1 Leptonema lineaticorne | reverse complement strand
TTTAGAGACCGTTATAATTTTTCGGAGGATTTTTTTTTAAAAAAAGACACAAAATAATGTACGTCTCTTGTATAAAAGCGCGTTATTTATACGTAGATCGCGCTCGAAAGCTCCGGCGTGTCGTTCGCTTTGTGCTTTCTTCATAAGCTACGAGCTTTTCCGCTGGTGAATAATCTGTAAAAAAAAAACGAGCCGGAAGCGGACAAATAGTTGCACAAGCGGAATTGTGCATAATTCAAAACGGCAAAACAATTTATAAATTGTTCTCATTTTTATATATAAAAAAAAATAGTGTTGTACTCTTTCAAGCGCTCTGTGTTAAAACGATTTTTAACATTTTTTTTAAAATGATAAATACATATATTAATTAAAATCGGTAATAATTTCTATATTGTATTATATTAACCATTTATATATATTTATAAGAACACGATTTAATTTTTTTCACATATATATATAATATATTGCGTAAAATATTTTCAACCCGTCAAATCCTTTCATCGATTTAAATATCTGAATATTATTCGTCGTCTAAATATAGTGAATGATTAAATTACGATCATCGACTATAAAATGAGATGTATAAATAAAATCGCATCGTGAAAAACCGATGACGACAAGACACTTCCCAATATAGAAAAAGGCACTTGTTTTTCCGCATTCACGAACGCGAGCTCGCATCAAAAATAAAGGGGGTAGAAAATAATAAAAAAATATTATTATTATTATAATCGTTCAATACGTTAGAATCACTTATGGACAATATAATTGAGGTGGATGCTCAACGGGTATAATTTGATCGAAGCCTTCGACGAATAATGCGAGAGACGAGTCGTCTTTCTAAAAATACGACGTTTTTCAGGTGGCCATTGTCGTGTCGCTATTGTCGAAACTTTGACCCAATTACATACACATTTTCCACTTTTTTTATATTTTTTTTTTGCTCCGTTCCCCTCGCTTGTGTGAACCCTAGAAATAAATAAAGAAGATGGTACAAAGAGCGAGTTCGTAGCAAAGCCTTGTTCGACAGTAATTTTTCCTTATCGCGAAGATTAAATAAAAAATATGGCGGAGAACTCATATCGAGATGTACGTAATAAAAATTCCATAAAGTTTATTGTATGATATGCATATATATATATATATATATATATATATATATATATATATATATATATATTAATATTATATATCGTATTTATTAAATGTGTAATATACCTTATAATACATTACATTCATAAAATTGATAATTTTATATATATGTTACTGTTTAAGTACGAAATTTAACAATAATATGCCAGATTCTCTAATAGTTTTCAAATTTCAAAATTGTTTGAAAATATTGAATTAAAGATTTATTTTCAATAAAATATTTTTCTATAGAATAAATGATAAATACAGATTGTCCTGTGTTTACTTGCGTAATACCGACTTACATACTTTGACGATAACATATACATATACATAAATAAAAATTAAAAAAAAAATTATGCCAAATTTTTCCATATAGATATAATGTTTTTTTTTAATTGAACGTTTAAAACCCTAGAAAATATTAATAAAATAAACCGGTATTTTAAACTTCTTTCATGTAAACTATATTTATAATATATATAACAAAAATAAATAAAATTCACAAAAATCAATTATAAGTATTTTTAATATAATTATTTGTTATATAAATATAATATATATTTAAGCAAAATAAATAAAATGCCAGCAACACATATAATCAGAAAACAGTCTACAAGTGCTAGTCCTTAATATAAGTGACAAAAGTTAAAAAGGAAAATATATATAAACCGTTACGGTTTTTATCTGCTTTAAAGTGAAAATCGCGGTTATCCGAGAATGGAGTTCGTTATTCACAATGTGAACCTCTAATGGAAGCGAAGCACGCAATTTTATTTTATTATTATTTTTTTTTTTTGAAATTTTATCCTGAGAAAATATTCCACAAAGAGTTTTCCCGCGATGTTGGAAAATTATAATAATAAACGTCGAAAACGACTCGCGTTACCAATTAAAAATTTTGCGCACACCGAAAAACGTACGATCGACGTTTTTGTTTCGAATATGACGTAAAAAATATTTATATATATATATATATATATATATATATATATATATATATATATAATATTTACGTTATTTATAAGGTAGCTCTTGTTGTACGACGATCGCGTAAATATTTTATAAAGTATTCGCAGCGGCATGTCCGGAAAATTCGATAAATTGAATCGAAAAAAGAAAATAAATATGGCGTATTCAGCGAAAAACTCGCTGAGCCAGACGCGGAAAAACTTTGGAACGAAACGAAACGCGAATTTTCATCGTTTATTATTATATATGAAAAAAAAATCGATTATTATTTCTATATATAATAATCATTATATCAAATAGTTAATAAAATTAAACAAAAATATATTTCATATGTTTAAAATATATATAAAATCACACAATAGTTGAATTTAATTCATTTTTTATAAATTATTTTTTAAAAACTATATTGTATTATAAATTTTAATATTAATATATTTCATACATATTTTCTATTTATTTATCATAATGAGCGATGATAATAAAACGAGAAAACTATAAATTTATTCAGTTTAATATAACATGAATATGTATAAAAATATTATTATTATTTATATACATATTTTAAATACGTTTTTTTACTAATATTAGAACGAAATAAGAATTCTTAAAATAAATATTTTTTTTGTCTTATTCATATAATAATAAACGTTCTTAAGCGTATCACTTCATTAAATATATATATATATATATATATATATATATATTTAAATAAATTTCAAAATTTTATTTCATATTTAAGTAGTAAATAAATATTTATATAATTTAAAATAAAAATAAAGAAAAACTTAAACGGAATAAAATATGAGAAATAATACGTATTATTTATTATTGTTTTGTGAAAGTAAAATAAAAGTTTTTCCATACAAAATTCATATTATAAATAATAAATTAATGCGCTAAGAATAAAAAGACGAAAATAACAACACAACATATGGAATTTTTGTGTTTCAAATATATTATTAAACAACTATTATTCCGAAGAAATAAAATGAATAAATAATATAGAAAAAATAAAAGGAACTCGGTTTTCCCTTTTGACTTGCATCGTTAATAATTTTCAAAATATGAAATTTTTATACAGATTTAATATAAATATATAATATTTTTTATATATTTATTTTAACTAAATGGAAAATATTAAAATAACCTTGTTCCCAAGATACGTTTGTATGTAATTCAAAAACATATTATGTTAGTTTTGAATGAAAATGTGTTTTTAAGTAAAATGTTTGCGCGATGTTTTTCCACGATATTTAAGTTTTAAACGTTAAAACTAGTAAAATTTTAATACAGAATGATAGATAATTATCAAATATAAACATAAAAATATTATAATATTTTTTTAAATATATTTATATGAATATATATAATTCCTTAGATTTTTTTTAATCAA
Organism: Leptonema lineaticorne; assembly: GCA_024500535.1. Lineage (NCBI taxonomy): Eukaryota > Metazoa > Arthropoda > Insecta > Trichoptera > Hydropsychidae > Leptonema > Leptonema lineaticorne. Next base: position 10,259,004 of record JANIJI010000014.1, on the reverse strand, counting down.
TTAATTTTCAGTATATTTTTTTGACAATGTCTATATCAGTTATTTTTATTTAATATTAAAATATATTTTCAACTAAATTATAGCGAATATATTTTTAACATTTGTTAATGAAAATGTTAATTACAATTCACACTGTATAAAGTTAAAACATCACTGCTTAGTTTCTATTTATCGCTTTTATTAGCCGAAAAGCAGACCAGAAGCGTTAAACTTTTCGAATTATACCCGCCTTATTTACGTGGTAATTATCGCGATAATAATATTAAATCCCATGTGAACACCTTTTCTTATCATCCTCCTCCTCCCCATCCCGCTAGCCCAATATTAATATGCGTTGAAAATGTCGAAAAGACGCACCCCTATTCTATAAATACGCGGAAAAGCTCACACGTCCGCCGAAACGAGCTTTTCCGATACGCTTTCGCATACCGAAAATAAACTCTCGACTTTTTCCAACACTATTTTCGAATCGTCGCTACAACTTTACGGCAAAAGGAAAACTGTGATCGCAAACAAAATTTAACTCGAATATAAATAGTGCGTGACTGGAAATATTTTGACTTTTCCTGGATCGAGAGCGACAAAATATAAAAATAAAAAGAACGCGTCGAAAAAAAAAATGACGAAGGTGTTACGTTGTATGTTTTCGAACGGCGGTTCCCAAATGGTGAAACATGTCACGGTGGACGTTTGAAAATGAACGATATATGTGTTACATTTTAGTGTGTATTATTTTTATGTTATTTCAATATAAAAAAAGCGTAAATTAATTTTTAAAATCATTCAGTGTCTTAAAACTTGTATAAAAAGTAATTTTATTTAATTGATCGATATTGTCCTTTTCAAAATATATTCAATATCCAAAATAATCTCATATATTTATGTAAAACAATGGATTTATTTTATTTTTTTATTGTATACAACGGACCATATTTGGCGAATATGGAGGTTGGTGCATCATAACAATATCGTTTCTTACCAAAAATAATATGAATTTTGATATAACACGATTCATATTATTGTATTGATAAATACGTTCAATATATTGATAAACATTTCAAGTTATATTGAATGTTTCCAAACAAAAAAAAAAATCATTACTTTTGAAAAACAAAGAAAGAGTGTTTTTTTATTGATAATTTATACTTATAAAAGCTCACCTGTTCCAAACTTTGCATCGATTTGAGCCTGCAAAATCGATAAACCTGGAACGACGATAGCCGGCAATGTTCGGGAACGCAACAATGGAGGAGGACGTCCAGCATTGGAGTCCCTTCCGCGTCCTCCTCCTCTTCCGAGGGCCTCTTGCACCAGTAAAGCACTACAATGTAAGATAAAACGGTTACAAATACAACGATTAAATAAACAAACAATCACGTTCAATCCAAAATATAATATATATTTTTATTTAAATATATAAAAATAAATATAATATATAAATTGCTTTATTTTTGTGATATATTATTTTTATTGAAACGTATTTATTGCGTGTATACAAAGTAAATATAATCGTAATTAAAATCAACGATATATTGTTCAAAGATTGATCCGAATCGTTGGAAACAAATTATCCAATTTGTATAACTATTGAAATCGAGGATATAATTAAAATTAATATATAATATTACTGGCAATATTGAAATATATATATAAATTTCTACGATTAAATTAAATATGTATGATATATATAGATGAATAAAACCAACCCGCGACCTGCTTATCGTGCTCAATATATTGTATAATATATTCTAAAATATATATATATATATATATATATATAATATCATAAAATATTTTATATAAAATATGCGATACATATATTCAAAACTGTTGACAATTTTCCGATTTTCCACTGGGAATAAAAGTGCTAAAACCGATATCATTCCTTATAGTACAGTAAAATTAGACATTTTGGGACGGATGTCGAGAGTGCAGAACTTTTTTCCGGAAATGTATTCTACATAATGAGGTTAATAAGAGGTCATAAAGTTCCACTCGCCAGAGAGGGAGCTTCCCTCCGAAAATCACGAAAAACCTCAAAAAAATCGATCACTTTTTAGTTTTCCGGATTTATCTCCAAAACTATAGCTCGGATGGAAAAAGTGTCAATGAATAAATTAATCCTCATTAAATTATGCATATAAAATGTATCGTTCATAATTTGCGTAACTGTTTCCAATTTTCTGTAAAAAGCGTTCAAAAATAGGCCTAAAATGGCCCTCTCGGCAAAAATTTTTCGTTCCGCGATTTTGCCGACGATTATCTCAAAACTTATCGATTTTAGGTGGGTATCGAAGAGGAAAAAAGTTGTAGACCAAATCCTGTTCTTTTATAATCAGTTATTGTATTTTCAATTAATTGTTTCAGTTTTCTAAAAATTACAATTTTCCCGAACTCGATCTGACGATTTTTCGCGTCACTCCGGCAGTTAAATGCATTTTTAAGGAACAAAAATAGCAAGAGTGTACAATTTTTTTTTAGAAACACATAAAGAATTTTAAAATGAATTAGAATCCAAAAAGCAGTATCCTCTCTGGAGGGAGCTTCCTCCTGTATTTGCCGAAAACCTCACAAAATTTTACTTTTTCTCAGTTTCTCGCTCATATTTCAAAAACTATCACTCAGAGTGAAAAGTTGTTCATAGACAAAATATTCTTCTTAAAATTCTACATCAAAATTGTTCTATTCATAATTTGCCTAATCATGTTCAATTTCTCTATAAAAGCCCTCAAAGTAGGAGATGTCGCGTTAGCAAAAAAAGTGCTTTTGGAGTTCCCGATAAATGTTTCGAAGTCTATCAATAATCGGCGATTTTTATTTCATACACCGTAAAGAACAGGATTTTTTCTATACGATCCAGAAGTGGCCCCCGTTTGACCCCCCTGTAACGGTTTTTATCAGTGCTCAAAGTTGAACAATTTTTGCGCGATTTTACATTGGACGAGCAAAAATCTTTTGAAATTTGGGCATACTACCTGCTCAAGGATTAGTAACCTTTTTGTAAATAAAAATACATTCATGAATACTTTAGAGAAATGTATAATGTTTACTTTTTCAATGTATATTTTATGGTTTCAATGAACATATTTATTTGGTTTAATTATATATATATATTAAAAAAATATAATTAGTTATAATAAAAAATATATAATAAAATTATCATAAATCTTTATTTCTATAGTAATACGCATTAATTTCTTTAATTATTTATGAAATATTTAAAAAATATATATAAATTCATACACTTTTTTGAAAAAATAAGAAGTTTTGCATTGAAATCAAAAAACAGCGAGCACACATTTACTTAGGTTAAAGACTCCTGCACTAATATTTTTTTTAACTTTTTTTTACAGTAGTCTTCAATATTACAAAAAGATTTTTACAACGTTTTCAACAACACATAGACAATAAAATAATTTGTTAAAAATATAAATTATCTTCTGCGGGTTTCTTTCTTTCATATTGTTATAAACAATGTATTATTTGGCCAAATAATGTATTATTTATTACAATACTCAACAATTATGATAATTATGGTTATTATTGAACATTGTGATAATTGTATTCATTTTTTTAATATTTAATTTTTTTTTATTTTAATCATACGAGAATTTAATAAATTTTAATATATATATATATATATATATATATATATATATATATATATATATATATATATATATATATATATATATATATATATATATATATATATATATATATATATATATATATATATATATATATATATTATTGTTTTTATTTTTGTAGTTACTTATTTACATATTGTTATACAAATTTTAAGCAAGGGTAATTTTTAACGGAAAAAGTGTATTTTAAAAACGGTCTCTTTGAGAAATATTATAATAAATATACCGAAATGTACTCGTGTCGTAAATATCATATTTCTGGAATGTTTGTATTTCTTTTATTAATAGAAAAATATACAAAATTGATTTATCTTAATGTAAACAAAATAGGATTTTGTCATTGTCCGCCATTTTTCTTTCATGGTTTTCGAGATTGCGGGTCCCTTTATCCACTAAGATAGGTACAATTTTTAAATAACTGTAAAAACTCACAAAGGCGATCATCTGTTTTACAGATGCAAAATGTGTACTACTTATCAAAGATGACAAAATATGAAAGGATTCCGTCACGAAAAATTAAAATAAATTAATTTCTAATATTATTTTAATATTAAACATATATAGAATATTAAGTGAACAAATAATTATGATCACGATACGTACATATAAATATTATTATGAAAGTTCAGAATTATTCATAATATTTAAAATCAATTATACTTGTTAACAATAAAATTTTGTACAGAAAATAATTTTAATAATCAATTTTTTCATTTGGTAAAATTAGCAAGAAATAAAATTGTCAGATTTATTGGCTTAATTCCTCATGAAGAATATATAAATAAAAATGTCGATAAAGTGTATATTTTATTCAAAAATATAATTAAAATTGAGTAAAAGATAAAAATAATTATTTGAAATATATTTAATATTTCTTTATGAATATATAAATCAATCTAGAGAGAAATATTTTTAGTTTGAATAAAAAAAATACATTTTCGTAATTTACAAAGAAACCAATGAAGTTGGTTCAACAATTATTTTATGACCCATAATAAATGTATATTGTCGAATGGTTGTAAAAATATCTTTTGAAAACGCTTTTAACTTTGAATAGACAACTATAACAATAGGCGGATAGTGTGTACTATGCCCAAAATTCAATGGATTTTTGGGTTGATTACGAGCATTCGCGCAAAAATTGTTCAACTTTGAGCACTGATAAAAACCGTTACAGGGGGGTCAAACGGGGGCCACTTCTGGATCGTATAGAAAAAATCCTGTTCTTTACGGTGTATGAAATAAAAATCGCCGATTATTGATAGACTTCGAAACATTTATCGGGAACTCCAAAAGCACTTTTTTTGCTGACGCGACATCTCCTACTTTGAGGGCTTTTATAGAGAAATTGAACATGATTACGCAAATTATGAATAGAACAATTTTGATGTAGAATTTTAAGAAGAATATTTTGTCTATGAACAACTTTTCACTCTGAGTGATAATTTTTGAAATATGAGCGAGAAACTGAGAAAAAGTAAAATTTTGTGAGGTTTTCGGCAAATACAGGAGGAAGCTCCCTCCAGAGAGGATACTGCTTTTTGGATTCTAATTCATTTTAAAATTCTTTATGTGTTTCTAAAAAAAAATTGTACACTCTTGCTATTTTTGTTCCTTAAAAATGCATTTAACTGCCGGAGTGACGCGAAAAATCGTCAGATCGAGTTCGGGAAAATTGTAATTTTTAGAAAATTGAAACAATTAATTGAAAATACAATAACTGATTATAATAGAACAGGATTTGGTCTACAACTTTTTTCCTCTTCGATACCCACCTAAAATCGATAAGTTTTGAGATAATCGTCGGCAAAATCGCGGAACGAAAAATTTTTGCCGAGAGGGCCATTTTAGGCCTATTTTTGAACGCTTTTTACAGAAAATTGGAAACAGTTACGCAAATTATGAACGATACATTTTATATGCATAATTTAATGAGGATTAATTTATTCATTGACACTTTTTCCATCCGAGCTATAGTTTTGGAGATAAATCCGGAAAACTAAAAAGTGATCGATTTTTTTGAGGTTTTTCGTGATTTTCGGAGGGAAGCTCCCTCTCTGGCGAGTGGAACTTTATGACCTCTTATTAACCTCATTATGTAGAATACATTTCCGGAAAAAAGTTCTGCACTCTCGACATCCGTCCCAAAATGTCTAATTTTACTGTACTATTATTTCGTATTTATATTATTTTGCGGTCCGCGACTTTCATACGATATTCACGGGTTAAACGTGGCTTTTTATCGAAATCTCAAAGGTGTTCCGCGAACGAAATACAAAATAACAGAAAAAAAATATACTTTCAAGACTTCTGCAATAAATAAATAATAATAATTATGGGGGGGGACATAGAAAAATGGCGCTTTCGATCCGCCATATTTTTTCGTCGAACGAACAAAGATAATATATATATATATATATATATATATATATATATATATATATAATAAAAAGTTTTCTCGGTTGACATGAAAAACTTTTTTCTCTATCTACAAGTAATATGTAGCGAAAGCTCAAAAGGAATACGTGAAAAAAACTTGCTTATCAAAAAATAATAATAATAATAATAACCATACGATTTTTTTCCATTATAACAGACAAATGTTGTTAAAAGTTTCATTACATATATAAATATTTAAATCGAAATAAAAAAAAATAAATATATGATCTTATTTTTGTTTCAATTTCACCCTTCAAAAATCTAGATTTAAACTTCAAAATTACTTTTCGAATTAAATCCGTGATCAATTTTGCTTTATAACGTGAAAATATGCCAATTAAAATAATCCATTTTGAACATTAGACAAAGTTTAAATTGAAAAATTGATGGCGGAACGTTTTTCTTCTTATATAATAATTTAAAAAAAATAAAATATATATATATATTTCAATTTATAAGTATTTATGATAATTTTATTATTTATTATTTTAGTATTAAAAACACTTCATCGTTCATTTTTCATATAAAAATTTCAATTCTAATCAATCGAAATGTATATGAAACATTAATAATAACACATTTATCTGTTTATTCGTGTATAATACAATTAATTATGTCGACGAATTATGATATAATATATCATTTTCAATATAATTATATATAGAATAAGTGTATTCATTCAATCGTTGTTGAATCTGACTCCCGGAAAATATATTTCTTCGAAATAGAACGGAAAACCCTTCGCATTCTCATAATGAATGAATTCCGTTCGTGGAATATTATATTTTTATGTGCCTTGAAAATGTGCATTTATGATGTTGTACATTTTTTATTCGAATTTCTGAAAGTGGTACGAAATGCGTGCATTTATATCTACAGGATGGCTGAAAAATAAAACTCAAAAATGAAAATTATCTATAGCAAATGTGATTTTAAAAAAAAAACGCATTTTTCGTCAATAATAACCGTTTTAGAATCAATAAAGGTTATTTTAATAAATGTAAAATAATATTAATATTTTTGTAACATTTAAAAAAATATGCGTGATTTATTTTCATATTATAAAAAAAAAATCATGCCGTATAAATAAACATTTAAAAATGGAAAAATTAAAATTTGCGATGCTTCAAATAAATATTGACGCGAAATATCGATATTAAGCCTTTATATATCGAGAAAATCGAAGATATATATATATATATATATATATATATATATATATAATAAATTTATTACTTATTATTTAATATTTATTATCATCCCTTTAACCTTTTGAATAGCTTCAATTACGATATATTTACGTAAATTCTATGGATTTGCGTCATTTTTATATTATATATTAATTTTAATATCAGATTTATCAATATATTGAAAATATTATTAATTCTCATTAATTTATTTTATAAGAAAATATTTCGATTTATATTGAAAAAAAAATAAGCGATCAATATATTATATTTAAAATTTAAGAATATAATATTTTTTTTTTTTGGATTGTAAAAAATATTTTTCAGAATGAAAAAAAAAATTAATATAATACAATATGCGAGGTCAAAGGTTAAATGCGTAGGTTTTGAATTAATTATGAGTGGTGAAGTAAAATCTTGCGGAAATGGGAAATATGTGAAAATATAATGACTCAGTGAAAGGAATCTTTCAAAAATATATCTAAATATATATATAAAACCAATATATTAATACTTTTCATAATCAATATTAAGCAGAATAAAAAATAAATTCATAGTACAAAAATCCTTTTTTTTTAATTCTAAATATAAATATGATACTTCGAGGTATATTTTTATATTATATATAAATTTATAAATATGAGTAATTATTTATGTAGATAAATGTATATTTCAGAATAAAAATATAATTTTTTTTAATATAAATATCTCACGCTACTTTTCATAGAAATGGAAAATGAACGATTTCCATTTCGTACTAAAATTTTCATCCTCTAAAGGAGGCGATATATTTCGTCGATTTTCATTAGCGATTGACGAATTTTCTCGTCCATTAATGCCGCATTAAATCCATCGAACGACGGCCATTACCTTCGAGAATAAATAACGATTATTATTCGATATAAAATTTTTACGACGTTCTCAACGCCAACTATTATTATTTTATATTGATCCTCGCAGATGTAATAAAACGAAAAAAAATATATTTATCAATTAAGAAAAACGTTAATTTTTTTTAACATAATATGATTTATATATATATATATTTTTTAAATTTATGATTATTAGAATATTTATAGAAACGCGATTTAACAATCATATTCGAGTTGTCGTCGCACTAGACATTGCTTAACTTCGCTTATCGTACGATTAGATATAGTCGGATTACGGAGCGTGTTACAGACATCCGTTAAACCGATCAATCTTCTTCTAATTGCCGCAAAAAAAAAATCCGCCATATCGATCGAACGTTTTTATTATATAAATGACAGAAAAAGGTTTTGCTACGTCTTTCTTTCTATTTATACAAAACTTTTCTATGAGGAGGGGGGGAGCACTAATTTCGATCTATATTTATACTAGCACTCCCCCCCTCTCGCCCCACCTAACTTCAACTTATTTCTAATATGTATATAAAATAAAAGAAATATATAAATAAATAAAAGTATTCGAAATATGTCGTTTGTTACGCACGAAACTTGCTCTCGAAAGATTCGGAACGGGTTTGATTTAATACGGTTTTTCTATTTTACTAGAGAAAAAAAATTTCCTTTTATTTTTCACCGTGGAAAAACTTTTGAAGGGATAAACAAATTGTTTTGGACACGGTTCGCGAGTAATATTCAAGTTGAATAATAAAAAAAAAACTAACACGTATACTTTTCATATGAATAAAAATATTTATTGACATTTTCTAGACGGCATCGCAATATTATACGGTTATATATA
>JANIJI010000014.1:10197500-10245000 GCA_024500535.1 Leptonema lineaticorne | reverse complement strand
TTTATCGCGAATGATTAATGAAAATTATTCGATTTATATTTCTAAATTACTCATTGTAGATATTTAAACGTAATAAAGACGTGTTAAATATAAATTAATATAATACGAATATTCGACGTTCAAAAAAAAAAAAAAATACAACGTTTATATTAGATTTGACCGAGAATCATAATGGTCGATTTTCAGTAATCCACTTAACCGAAACCTATTAAAGCCTCCCTCTAAATCCTAATATACTTAAATAACGATCCATTATATAAGGTAATATAGTAATCGTGGCATAAAACGTACGTTTCACGAGCGCATATTTTTTCCTATATCTACCAAGAATCAAAATCGACCGCGTTATAATAAACTTTTACTTGTGTAATAACTATTGAACTATCGAAAATTGCTTTATTGATACTGTTACGTGACCATAATATATTTTCACGAAGGCTTTATAATGTTAAGTACGAGTGTTCACGAAACATTGTCAACTTTTAAAATGAGTTTTATTCTCGATGCACTATAAAACAAGTGGATCGATATTAAACTTTGTACTCTATTTTAAATATATATATATATATATATATATATATATATATATATATATATACCTTCAATCCATTTAGAAATAAATAATATCGATATCGCAAATGAAAAAAAAAATCATAATTTTCATATTGAAAAATTTGCGTATATATAAATTATTCATAAATAAATGTAATTAAATGACCATTTTACATTATAGCGATTTTTAAGGTTGTGTCTTTTACATGTGCAAGGTTATGTTTTTTTTTTCTTTTTTTGTATTATATATATATATATATATATATATATATATATATATATATATATATATATACATAATAAAATAAAATAAAAAAGATCGGACGACAAGGACGAAACGAGAAAGACGATATAGTCAAACGGGGGAAAGAAGTAGAAGTAGAAGTAGAAGAAGAAAGCTTTTCTTTCTTCATAAATTATGTGAACAAACATGGGGTTTTTACACGGCGGCACATATTGGCTTCGTTCGGTTACTTTATTGCACCAGAAACTATTCTTATAGACGTCACCCTTATAGACTCTTGACCCCGAATAATTGCCTATTCGAATTATAGAACATTGACACGATTGGTGTATTATTATTATATAGCTGACGGTCAGTGCACGCAGGGTATAAATGCGTAAAACGTGTTTTTTTTTTTCAAAAAAAAAAAAAAAGAAAAATCGTTATCGTTAAAACGATATCGATGTCTTTTAATCTACATTTAGTTATTGAAATATATTTTTTATATATAATAATGTATAATATATATATATATATATATATATATATATATATATATATATATATAAAATTGTATATATATTTGCAATAATTTCTGTCGATTATATATTCAAAATAAAATAATGTTTAAAAGTTAAAAAAAAAATATTTATTATCGTTAAAAAATAATTTATATTTTAAGCAATATAATAGAATATCGCAGTTTTTATAATATATATATATTTATGAAAAAAAAAACTGATTTATCATTATATTATAAAGAAAAATGTTATTAACAAGTCAACAATGGTAAATTTATTTTACACATTACTTTAATTCCTCCCTTAAATCCCTCGATTAAGTGGTTAACCAAACAATAGTTGTGGTGTGAAACTTTACGATATATATATATATATATATATATATATATATATATATATATATATATATACATTATAAATCATTAGTGTATTTTCTTTTATTTTACAGTACTAAATATTTTTAATATATACATAATTTTTTTTCTAATTAAATATTATATAATATATATATATATATATATATAAAGTAACAAAATTCAGTAAATTTTACAACCGCACTAAAACTATAAAAACACCATAAGACGACTTCACACGCTAGTGGCTCGTTTTTCCTAGGTTTTTCCGCGAAAAATTTACGACAACAACAAAACAAAAACGTCGACGTATCGACGAAAATGCGCACGAATAAACGTAATTCTATTCACCATTTTGCACCATTTTTTTTTTTTTTGGTTTTGTTTTACGACGCGCGTCGCTGTCGTCGTATTTATACATATACAACGGCATCAAAATAATATACTATACAAATGATGATAATAATAATAATAATAATAATAATAATAATACAAAGATCGAAGAAAAGCGACGTTTCGTCTTTTGTGCGTCGCCGATGAAAATTATGCGCATCCATTAAAACCGTTCGTTGACTGGAAAGCGGAAGTGGAAAATTGACGTTAATTCGCTCGGTTCTGTGTTAAAATTTAATTTCTTTAATAAATTATCGCTTATTTGTCGACGTTTCACTGGTGAAATTCGGAGGGCATCGGCTGTATTAATTTCGTCTACTCCTGTATATGACATGTCGGGGCGGGGAATTTTAAACGAGTGAAGAAAGCGCGCGCAAAAAGAGAAAGAAAAAAAGGACGAAAAGCAACGATCAAAGTTAATGGCCGTCATATATTCGCTCACGGAAAAAGTCGAGTGTGTTATGCGAAAGAAAAACTCCTATATAACAGTCACAGTCTACGGACCAAAAAACAAAAATGCTATAATAGAGTTAGATAGTGAGAGAATAATGCTTTTTATCGATAACATGTGGAATTCATATATTATATATGACACTAAACAATATATATTATATAAAAATTCAATTCAATATTATATATATATATATATATATATATATATATATATATATATATGTAAACTAACAAATTGAACCATTTTTTCATGCATAACATATGTGCTTACTATTTTATATACAATCTACGTGTTAACACGCATCATTTTTCTTTAATTTTACGACTATAATATATATTTAAATTAATTTTTAGAATTATATATATAATCATACATCCTTTCTAATATATGTACATTAAATTTTATATAATATAACCGTTTAAATATTGTTTTATCAATTTTTTAATAATCGCATTCATTCCATATTATTAATGAAATTTTTCAGTATTATTAACGTATCATTAATTGTAATTATAATATTGAATAAAATTTATTGAACCTTCTTTAAATCATAAAAATATAAAAGAAATATATATATATATATATATATATATATATATATATATATATATATATATATATATTATCACCGATTACACATTAATTATTAATAAGTTTTATATGGAATAAAATTGAATTAAAAATAATCATATAATTATCAGACAAAAATTAAATAAATATTTTAATCACATCATAAATATATCAATGAAACCCTTAAAAATAATAATTCACACACATAATCTGAATTCCAATAATGAAAAAAAAAACAAAGAGCGCTTCACGATTTATGACAATATTCGAATGTCGCGCGAGATAGAAAAATTGAAATTAGAAGATGAAAAATATACGGAAAAAAGACGCGAACGTAGAAAATGATTTACGCGGTGGAAAATCGTGAAAGTTGCACTTTGTGTTGCTTAATTATTAATTTTAATTAAAATCTATGCGATAAATCACATTTATTGCTCACGCGGCGATTATAATTTATGACGCTATAACTCTATCGGTTTCGACTTTCGCATCTTTTTCACTAAAATTTATTTCGTAATTATTTCGCTTCTTATTAACCATAAAAAATTAATTAATGACATTACATTAAAATATCGAAAATTTTTCTTGCCAAAGGAAAAAAATAAAATATTAAATTTTCATATATCTTCAGCTACAGCATATTGCTATCAATATATCTTCCAATATTCAATAGAACTTAATTATAATAATATATAATTATTTAAATTTCATCTATATATAATAAAAAAGTCGATATAATTAATTTCATTAATTTCATTAATATCAAATGAAATTCATTAAACATCAAATACATTTCATTCCAATTGTAATGTATAAAAATGATTAAAGTATAAATGAAATATATATGAAAAAATATATTAAATCATGATTGATTATTTGTCGAAATTGTGTATTAAAAAATATTTATTATTATACTATACAGTGTTGCATAAAAATTGACGATAGATGGCGCTAATGTATTATCAACGTGTACTATTGTAATATATTAATATATTAAATTATATAATTGGAGTCATAATTTAAATATTATATTATCAGTAATTAATTTTATATATCCTTAAATATTATATTACTTTAAAATTCTAACAACTTTGTTAATATAGACGTTTTAACATTGTTTTAAAATTATTCAATGTTTACTTTTTATCTATTCTAGTACATTTTTCCAGTTTTCATAATACAAATAAGAACTCAAAATGGAAGTAAAAGCACAAATATATATATATATATATATATATATATATATATATATATATATATATATATATATATATATACATCCTTTATACTCTCACAATTTAATTTGAACATAGTATATTATTAAAAATGGCGACGTTAAGCACCGAAAACGTAATTACAAGTGTTGCAACTTCACGTTGTGCTTAATTTCAAATAACGCGTTCCAAGGTAGCACTTGTCGTTCGTTAAATTTTCCGACGCATAGAGAGCAATATTATTCTTTACCCACGGCGGAAAAACAAGTTGTTTTCCACGCCGTTATGGCCTACGCTGGAAGATTTTCCTTTTACGCCACTTTTCCGCTTAGTTTCCGCTCGTTTTCTCCGCCATTTTGCAACGACCGGCCGTAACGAAAGGACGCGATGCCGCAAAAAAAAATATATAAGCAGGATTCAGACGGTATCTTTACGGGGAAAAGCGTGCGAAAACTCCGGAAAAAGGATAAATATTTGAACGCAATCGCGGTGAAACGGCGAGGAAAAATAATGCACGAAAGCGACGATGTTTTTTCGCAAATGAAAATCCTCTCTACTCTTTTCATTTTATTACCATCATTATTGTTGTTGTTTTTTGATTATTATACATGGAGTAAACTAATTACTTGAAGCATTTAAAATAATATATATATATATATATATATATATATATATATATATATATATATATATATATATATATATATATATATATATATATATATATATATATATATATATATATATATATATATATATAAAAATACGTTTATATCCGACAAGACTCATGAAAACAAATTAATATTATGAAAATATTAAAATAAATTTCATTGCATATTTAACGAAAAATTCAATTAATTGCTTTCAACGGAAGATTTCAAAAAACCAAACAAGCGAGAAAAATTCTCGGAAAATTTCAACAGAATACTCACAAACTCAATCATACTCGTGATAAGCAATATAACACTGTACGCTCCCAGATGACCGAAGGGGTCTAAAAGACCCGCGATAAATGTATATATATATATATATATATATATATATATATATATATATATATATATTTTGGTCTTTATTCAGTTGATTTAAGGGCGAAACGTTTCGACAAAACTGCGATTCCCAAATCGACCGTATTTTATTCAGTATAATATATACCTATATATAAATAAACGTCTAAATCCACCCATCCACTTTATCATTCGTTATTTATTTTTTACCCAAAAAAAAAATATATATATATATATATTTGGTTTCGCATACAAAAAAAAGCAGTGTTACTTTTCTGCGGTTAACCCGTTTTTTCTTCTCGGTTAATCCTATTAGATGTGTCAGTTAACGATGAATTATGTATCCTTTTTTTTATGCTGTGACATTATTACAAAAGTGAATAAAATTAAACGTTAGCCAAGATTTATATTCTAATAATAAATTTTCAGTATTTTATAATAATGGAAGATGTCGCTTTATCAAAATAAAGCACTGTTTGCAGTACGTTTTAGTAAATAGTGTGAGACTAGAAAAGCTTTTCTTGACATTAGAAATGCATTGCTTTGAACTATTTATTATTTGTCCGTATAAATGTCAATGTTTATTTTTAAAATACTATAAATTCATATATATATATATATATATATATATATATATATATATATATATATATATATATAACATTTATAATGTAAATAGTTTGTTACAGTGAAAATGTTATTTATTATTTATTATTATATAATAAATAAAAATGGAAATGTTCAATAAATACAACATTTTTCGTATATTTCATATTACTTTTCACAATTTAAAAATATAGAATTATTAAACTATTTTTAAATTTATCAATTATTAACACTTTTACTACTATAAATTTTATATTTTACTAACAATTTCTATTTTATTTAATAACTTTCATCAATTATTTCATATTATTCACAAATTGAACACATTATATAATACATGTAATATTAAATAAAAAACTTTAATTATCAAATTAAATTGATGCTTCTCAATCTGAAATCGATTTATTTATATTTATATTATGAAATTATTTTTTTTTTCATATTTTTAAATAATACATTATATAAAGGTCACACATTATATAAAGGTCACAACACATTTAATGAATGATTCATATGGGAATTACATAATAATTTATCCACTTTTATTACCAATCATAATAATCCATATGGTTAACGTGACAAAACCGTACAAAAATATCTTGTCTCAAGTCGTTTATTAAACTATATCGTTTTTCTAATTATAACATAGTGATATATTAAATCAATCATGTTGCGTAAAAATAAACGGATAATTTATCTATTTATTTAGATAATCGAAGTGTCCGAGTGAACGATTTGTCACATTTAGAAAAATCCAATTGAAAAACATCCCATTTGTCTATTGCATTATAGAATTCAATTTCAAAGTTTAATTTTGTATATTTTATATACGTATAATATATAAAAAATTAAAATGCTAGACAATGCTTGTTTTCATAGAGACGTAATTTATAATTTACATATTATATATGAGATAGGAAGCAATTTTCTCAGTTGCATATGAAACAAAGATCTTTAATTCATATGAAAAATAGTAAAAATGAATGCAATAGAATAAAATTAAATTATAATATATTTTAATATGGCTACGTTTAAAGTTCTAATAAAAAAATATTTTATTATTTTATAAATATTTACGCTATATATATATATATATATATATATATATATATATATATATATATATATATATATATATATATATATATATATATTATAGAACCGTATTCAACTTTATTGAAGTCTTAAGTTTTAACCTTGATTATTTCGATGAGATCGAATCATTAATTCTACAATTAACCTTCAATTTTTATATATAGAAAACGCTTTCTGAGTAATAAAAATTTAATAAAATGACATGTCACGGTCGAATAGAATTATAATCATATACTACCTTGAATGTTAGCATTATAAAAATATATTATTATTCTATATGATATATTAAAAAATATTTATTTTAATAAATCAAACTCAATAAAATGTGATTTACGTAAAATAAAATGAAATAAAAATTCAATCTAGATTCTTCGTATATAACCTAATAAACTCGACCGCAGTATAAAGTGATTAATTTGAAGTAAAAAAAAAAAAAATAGAGAACGACCTGAAACAATCAAACCGACAATGCGGATCGTGTAACCGCGCCTTTATAGCTCGCGAATGAAACCCGAATCGGATACGACGACGCATTAGTTTGATTAAAAACGAAAAAAAAACACCGCACCTGAAAGCTTTCGTCAAAAGTGAGCTAACAAAAAAAAAAAAGTAGAAAAAAGCTCCCGATACACCGCCATTTTGATATACCGTTATTATTACGTAATTTTATTCCGTAATAATCCGTCTAATTGATGATAAACAATGTCGTCAAAATTGCTACGATTGATGTTCAATTTATATAATACTATTATATAATTATTTTATTTATTTATTTTATCTTTACTGTGTGTATGTGTGGTTGATTTTACGAAATCTTTAGTGTGTAATAAACTCAAAGTTTGATCAAATTTCCGATAGTTTCGACTTCCGATTGTTTAATTATACCCTAGTTACGGTTTTATAAAAAAAAAGACATCTGTATAATGTTAACCATGCTTTATTCTGTGTTTATTTTTTTTCTAATTCAACTTTGATTAATATATAAATAATCTACAAATAAATATACATATAATAATAATAAATTAATATTTTCATTATATGTAGGAATAAATAAAATAAATATTCAAAGAATAATTTGATAAATATTTTAGTACATAATTCCATCTTAAAATCACGTTTCAGTAATTAAAATCGACATATTTAGTTTAATCGGATTTCTGAATAGATTCCGAACCGAACTAGTAAATTATAACGCACGTTTAATCCACGTTAATCATTCGATTCAAATCCTATTATAATTAAATAAACGTTATCTTCAAAAGTATAATAGAAAAGGCGTTTTATTCACGTATCGATTAACGACGATTAAATAACGAACATAAATTCGAAATTTATCGCATTCAGGAATAAAAAAAAAAACATGTTTACGTCGTCGATTTTCATAAAACTATTATTAGATTGTTAATTTATTGCTAATCTTAAATTAATCGAAGGAAGCGTTTTCGCATTAAACTTCGGGGCTAAAAGTTCGAAAACCATTATCCGACTCTGTTGTTAATCCGGGAATCTTTCTCGCTTCCGAAGATATTCGTCTCAAGACGTGAGCGGCGAATAATTAAATCAATATTGATTTTATTATTATTCCGGTTATCGGGCGTTTTTAATGAGATCGTTTATAAATAATAATAATAATAATTATTATTATTAAAGAATACTAAGAATACGTTTTTCGTTAATGAAAATCGGACGTGACGATGCCAAAGTGTTCCGCAAAGGGACCACGCTAGTCCATTTCAGCGTAAAAACAAAAATATAATATCAACAAAAAGTTTAAGTACTTCAATATAAAATGGTGAAATTGAAATGTACTTATCGATTAATTGTTACAGAGAACATAACAATTAATCGTGCCTAATCAAATTTTTTACTAAATATATATATACTATAAAATAGTACAAGTGTATCATCAAAAAAAAATATAAAGTGATTAAATAATATATTTAAATATTACAAAAATGCAAAATATTATATTATTATAAAAATATCTATAATATTTCATATAGTTTTATAAAATATGCAAGAAATAAATCGACGCTATATAACTCGAAAAATACCCTCTAGAGATATTTAAATTATAACACAATATTTTATTCCGAAATTGTACTCTTATATTAAACCAATTTGTAACAAATTGCGCTGAAAAAACATATATATATATATATATATATATATATATATATATATATATATATATATATATATATATATATAACGAAGTCGTCCAGAAATTGAACGTTCGCAGTTAAAGTTTGACGCGCATCAAATTGCAGAAAAAAAAAGAAATAAATATAGCGAACAATATCGGAGAGAGAAAAGAAGAAGAAGAAGAAGAAGAAGAAAAGAAAGAAGTCGTCCCAAGTGCCGAATTCATAAATTTCGACCGTATCAACGGTGTCGTAATATTGCGTCGTCGAACCGTCCGAGTAAATAAAATGGCGCTTTTCGACGAACGAAGAAAAGGGGAAAAAAAGTCATAAAAGTTAATTGAAAGGCGGCGAAGTCGACCGTCAAAATGGCGGCCGTGTAACCGGTAACGGGTCAGTCCCGGCTCATTTTCAGCCAGGTCATTACGTGCGTTTTTTTTTTCTAACCTTCCTCCCCCTTGCCTTCTTTCAATTTCTTATTCTTTTTCGTTCTCTCTCTCTCTCTCGCTCTCGTTTTTCATCTTTTTTTTCGATTTCCTTCTTCGCTTTGATTCTTTTCAATCTTTCTATGACGTCCATTTTGATCAAAACTCAAAGATTACAAGTAAATAAAATATACAAAGTCACACAGTTTAATATTTTTTTTTTAGTATTATTAAAATTACAAAAACGAAAATATCCTCATAATATATAAAAAAAAATTAAGCCTTCGCTTATATCAATCATTGATTAATTTCCATTTTTACATAAATATATATATATATATATATATATATATATTTAAAATTATTTTTTTATAAAAACAAAAAATTAATTTGAAGTATATAAAAAAAAAATATTTCCAAAATCAACATATAACGATATAAAATATAAACGAATAAAACTCAAACCTCACAATTCGCAACGTATTAATTCAACATATTAACCAAACAGCGACCGTTACGACCATATTCCATCTTTTTCTTCAATTTCTTTTGTACACTTCGACCTCTAACTACCCTTCTTACGAAACACATTCACCGTCTTATGTATAAAACCGCCCTTATGCCTTATTCGTACGAATTCGGTGAATGCGAACTCATCTGTGTTGATTTTTATATTTTCGCCCACTTTGAATTGAGGATAAACCTCGCAGTTCGCACATAATTTATCGTAGAAAATATTTAGAGAACCTTTCGTTTATTCCATACATAAAAATCATAAATAATCTTTCATATATAATACTGAATAAATATTAATTAATAAAAAAAATAATATTTACTAGTGGTTTTTGTTTAAATTTTATTTCAAAATATATACTTCTAATAGAGAAATATTATATTAAAATAAGAAGATTGTTTCTTTCTTTTTTAATTCAAAATTTAGTGGGTCACTTATCGTATTATCCGGCCAGTTTACAAAGATTTTTATATTGAATTATACATCGTTGAATACATCTCAATAGGATGAATGATTTTTTTGAAAGCGATTCTAAAAACGCAGTATTTTTAGCAAAGTTATAAGCCGAAATGTACACGAAAATATATGAAAATTATTTCAAAATGTCCGACCAATTCGCACAGATTTTACATCAAGTTGTATAGCAAATATAGTAAGAAATGAACAATAAATATTGTATTTTCTCAATCGATTATGACAATAAAATTATTATTAATAATTACATTTTGCTAATATATTCAAAATATAGATTTTCACCGTTCAATTTGTCGTTGAAAGAAAACCGCATAATAGAAAAATCTATCGTAATTTTTGTTCCGCATAATATATATATTATAATATAAGAACAACGCGTTATAAAACGTT
This sequence comes from Leptonema lineaticorne, assembly GCA_024500535.1. Lineage (NCBI taxonomy): Eukaryota > Metazoa > Arthropoda > Insecta > Trichoptera > Hydropsychidae > Leptonema > Leptonema lineaticorne. Next base: position 10,234,065 of record JANIJI010000014.1, on the reverse strand, counting down.
TGACTGTATATGTATATATAATAAATTTATATATTTTTTTAATTATAACGTTATTCATATTGCAGTACAATATTTCACATAATATAAACGAACAAAAAACCAAACAATATTACGCGAATAAATTGAATTTTTGATCGTACGTTATATACACATCGCGTTCCCGCATTGAAAGGGTTAAAAAAGTGATTTTTTTTTTCGGCCTTTTCCACATCATTTTCCCCGATATTACAAGCCTGCAATATCGAATTCTCCGATGTACTTAAAATAACACGGTCCAACCGTCGGCAAAATTGGCAATAATGCTTTCAATGTGTATGATTTAAACGTAATTAAATTCACATAATTGCCAGTTAACGTTGCCATAGGTTTAACTCTATTATTCAATATTCGATCATGCGTTACTTGTATTAATTAATATTATATGAACATACATACAATAATTTATATCGTCGTTACAAACATATCTTTGTTCCGATTCATTCGTTGATCTCTACATCTAATCATATTATTTATTTTAAATATAAAACTTAAAGTCTTAGATTTTTTTATTAGAAAATATTACTATATTTTTTTAACCAAAAATATATTCAAAATTACATACACATTTTAATGATTCTTGATCAAAATTTAGTCTAGTATTATAAATATTTAAAATATCACAGCAAAAAAAAAACAATGATTTTTTAATTCCTTTCTATAGAATATAATGTATGGATAAATAATTTTGAAAAATTAATGATATTCCTTTTAATTATTACTATGATTTAAATATTTATTAATAAGTAATTAGTTTATTCTAAAATATATATATATATAGAATTATAATTTATGAGATAATAAATAAATAATTATAATTAAAATAGAACCAGTAATTTGACGTTCGCAAAAAAATAATACATTAAAATAATAAATAATTAAAATTTTATCAAAATTAACAATTACTTGGAAATCTATATAATGTCATATAAATAATTTAATTAATAAATTGAAAAAATCACTTAAATTTCATAAACACGCAATCCATAAAATGCCTTCAGCAATATTCCCACTAAAAAAAATTGCAATATACATTTTAAACGTTTTAATTACGCAAATTACACGAAATCGATTAATTTCATCAGAATTAAAAATGAAAAGAAAAGCTTCGCCGGATTTAGAAAGCAATTTAATCATAAAAATTTTCACACACACACACACACATATATATATATATATATATATATATATATATAATGTCACCAGTTTTTTTTTAATAATTGCTTTTTAATGGCAAACCCTTTGTTCCGGTTTACGACGGGTTATGGGATTTTCGTTCGAGACTGTAAAACGAAAATATTGTTCCCGGAAAATGAGACTGGGGGTGCTGACTTTTTTTTAACCCCCCTCGCTTCGTTCGCTCGCCACTTTTGAAGTGATTAAATGCGCCGGTTAATCCACATAGATTACAGCAATGCTGAAAAATCTTTTAGTTTCAAGCTAACGCTTATTCACAAGAGCTTATCTATTATTATTACTATTATGTGTAGCACGACAGTGGATTTTGAGGTAAATTTACTGAATTAAATATTTATATAATATTATATATTTATAAAAAAATGCTTCTAATAAAAAAACGAAAAACATACGTATTTTCTCTTCATTTTTTTTTTATTAAGAAATAACTATTTGTTTTTAAGAGAAAAATCGTTATTTGATCTAAATTAAATTCGATTACAACATTCCTATATATAATCGTATACGTCTATGTAATAAAATACAATAGACAATTCAATCAAACATCTCTTATATAAGTTTAATAAAAATGGAATAGTGTTACTAAAGAAATAAAAAAAATATTTAAGAGAATAAAAGTAAAAGATGGAGTGAAAAAGATCTGACAATGTAATTTAACCCTTTCGCGGCGACCGTCATATTTATTATACGTAACTTTTATTTCTCGATCGTGTATATGTGACAGAAATTTTAACGTTATATTACCAGCGAAACAATAAACTCACAAATTGATAAAAATCATAATCGATTTAAATCAATATATTATATCAGAATTTTTTCTTTATAATATTTGATTTAAAATTAGTTTTCTATATTAAAATATAAATTTAAAAAATCGTTTTTAAAAATAAAAAAATATGCGATTTTTACAGCATAAAAATGTTAGAAAAAAAGGAACAGATATAAAAATAAAAAATAAAATTGTAAAGGGGAAAGTTTCTCCCTTTTTGTCGCAGTCGAACAACGCTAAATTACAAAAGTCTCTGCGGTGTCGTTGATGACCGTCGTTAAATTGGACCAACATGCCTTTTGAAACGTGATCGCGTCCACATCTGACTCCTCGCGATCGTTACCAACGCCCCGAAGTCGTGTTGCTGAAGTATTTTCCCTGTGCGCTGAACAAATCCCCGTATAAATTGCTGAAACTCGCCTACGAATTGTTTTCACTATTGCCGTCACCGCGAGTTCGTTACAACCGTACTCTACAAATGAGAGTATTATTTAAAACTTTAGAAATTGAATTTGTTTCGTATATGAATTTCGAGAACGAATTTAATAAACTATAAACTCTGTTATAGTTTACTTTTTATATTATTTGTAACACGTGAATGTGGTTATATTCTGTTTACAATTAAATTTATATATTGCATGTTTGGCTATAATGTTTTTCATGTTTTTATATTTCAATATTAACCATTAAATTTATAATAATTTGAAATCGAAATCGAAAATTAATTTTGGATGATGATGATTGAGGTTAGTAAAAAATGAATGCATTAGTGTGGTCCACGTGGACAGAGACTGAATGTGCGATTACCGGAAACCCCATGGATTGGAAGCTATAACTAGTCGTCAGTGCGCTATGTCAACTTTGAGATAGACAGCGGGAGAGAAGGGCGAGCTAGTAAGTTCGCTTGTTTTTTTTTTATGTCAGATGCAACCGTTTTTTATTGGATTAATATAAGCAATTATAATACTATAATAAAATTAAAAATATTTTTAACATTAAAAAAAATAAAGAATCCACTTACTTATTCAATGTGACAAGGAGAAAAAATACGTATCCAACGATTACTCTATTACGACGCCATCTACTAGTGAAACACAAATAGTTATTGACCATAACAGATATATTTATTTACAATGTTACAATATTTTTTTTTTTTTTTGTAAAAATAAAATATATCCTATTTCGAGTTACTGATCAATGACTATTATTTCTAATAATAGAATATAATTAATAATAAAATTTATCAAATTTAAATATTACTAAGTTATTAAATTTAAAGATTATTTTAATAATGTAATATAAATATTAAATTTCAATAAATTTCCCTTCAATATAATTTATTTTAACACATATTCATATCAATATATTACATAATAAAAATGCATTATTTTTAAATCATTAAATAATATATTAATATTATTTTTTCAATTTATTTTTATATCAAATAATAGATTTAATTTAAAAATACAATTTGAAATATATCTTAAATTAAAAATATATATTTATATATTTTAATAATAATTAATTTTAGTGATATATATATATATATATATATATATATATATATATATATATATATATATATATATATATATATATATATATATATATATATATATATATATATATATATATATATATATATATATATATATATATATATATATATATATATATATATATATATATATATATATATATATATATATATATATATATATATATATATATATATATATATATATATATTAAAAAAATATTATGGTCGTATATATTTTATATTAGGATCAAAAAAGAATAACGCGTATATAATCAGCTGATCAGTGTTGTACTGGTTCTTCCGATGAGTACGTTTTTTTTCCAATTAATCCTTTTCAATAACTTTATTCCGACTTTTTTAATTGTTAATTTTAGTTAATATTACATATTTTTCTTTTTTTCTCGTTGTAATTTAAAAAAAAATACTATTTCATAAATTATATTTATTGCGATGTATCATATAACATATGCAAAACGTTTTAAAAAACAAGCGTATACTTTTTAATCGATTATTCTTTTTTTTTAATGTATATGTCAGTTTCAAGTGTTTTTTTTTTGTTTTAATTTATTTTTGATTTTATTATTTCTATTTTCGTTTGTTTACTTTTTGTTATTATTATTTGACGTTTGTCATTTTTAGGTTATGTCAACCCAACATCAGGCTAAACAGACTCCATTGTTGTTCATGTTTATTTCTAAATCTATGAAATTTATATAATAAAAATATAAATTTACTGATAATAAATATGGTGCTATTAAACTATCACTTTTGTGTGTAGTTTAGTTTATGAAAACATAGATTAATTTGCGAGTTGTTTATATAATTAATTTTGTTTACAATCAATACATGTGTTCTTATTACATAAATAACTAGATATGTTATATGTGTGCTATATATTTGTATTAATAACAATTTGAAACAAATTATATAATATTGTGTGTGCACTATTGAATTTAAAAAAATGACTTCAAAACAAAAGGTGAATATGGAGACACAGGAATTGGACAAGTTAATCAGACTGCTGGCGATGAAGACTGTACAAATCATTGTTCAGTCACGTTTAGGTAGTCAAATCCGAACATATTGTAAACCATTCACATATGCAAACGACATATTTGGAATTGCCATTAATGATGTGCCCGATGTATTAATGGAATCGAAAAAAGTCATCGAAAATGGTCCCATTATCAAGCGATTGCCATTATCAATAGAAATATCTTTAAAAACGGCCGAAGGCACTACAATGATTCTGGAAAATTGGATATTAAATATAATACCAATGACTTCTAATACTGATGATAAAACAGGTTATAGTTTACATAATAAAATGGGTATGATGTTAAAATCACTCTTATCAATAACAAGAGTTATGCCTGCATATAAAATATCTAGAAATCAAGATCCTACATCTCACACAATATATTACAGATTGCACATTGGCGAATTCGATAATAAATTACTAGGAAAAGATTTTAAACAGTTTAGATTTAGCAAAATAAACTTTGGTAAAAATGTTTTGACTATGTCTGTTTTATACAGAACAAGAATGGTTATTGCATCACATCAAATTCCAGTTAATAAAAGTTTAGATACTAAAAACAATTCCTTGAAAAGACAGAAGAAGGCTATCGATCTCAATAAACCAATGACACCTGGAGCATTTGTAGATACTACAAAAGTAAAAGAGTTTACTGATACAAATTTTGTCTTCCCAGAAGAACCACCCTGTAGTTGGTTGCTTGAATTAGCGCATTTTAAATACGATTATGAATATATAAAAATCGATGATAATAACGAAGTACCCACCGCCGAAGAAGCGAAAGAAAACATCGATATCAATGATGAAGTCCTTCAAAAAGAACAAAAACGAGCTTGGGACATCAAAGATGATAAAAATTGTGAAAAATACATGACTGAACTGAATTTGCCTTTTGCAACTGCTAGCCCTATAGGAGAATTAGCCAGATTTTATAGAGAATTTTATAATGCTCCTCCGCTTCAAACATTCGAAGAATCTGATGAAATTCAAAATACTCCACCAAAAAAAGAATGTACGACCTGCGAATCAGAAGATGACGATGTAGCAAATCAAATTCGAAAACTTGAAAATTCGCTCGAAGAATATGACCAAATTGTGACTGACGTATGTCAATTTTCTAACGAATACATTTAAATACTGTTTTTTTTCTATATTATATTTTTAATATTCATTTAATAATCGATGTGTTGTGCGTTTTTTATTATAATTTAACGGTTCTTATATCAAAGCTGCTTATGATGCTGTGATAAATTATAAATTAATTCAACAAATAAAAAAGATAATATTTTTATGTAAACAAGATATTGTTTATGATGTAGTTTATATATTTTTTTACATACTATATATGTATAACTCAATTTATATGTAAATAAATTATTATTTGATATTTTAAATAATTTTTATTAATATCGGTATACATTTTATCGCAAAAGGCATTTAATTTTATATATTGCAAATAATAGATTGTTATAAAAGAAAACGCTACAAGTGAATATGTTACGTCAGAAAATAATCACTCGTTACTATGGAGCGTTATTTATAGTTTTCAGCATGGTTTCTATTAATAATAATTGTCATTCAGTGTTTTATGATAATGAATACGACACGTGTAATGCCACGATTACCTAGATCCGTTGTGTCTCTAAACTATCAAACATCATCAACAGTAAACAATCCCTTGTTTATGACCCGTTTCATATATAATATATGGTATATATGAAAATTTGTTATGAAATTTAACAGAATCTGTAATGATTTGAAAAATATACATTTATGATTTCTTTCATTATTTATCTTCAAAAAAAAGCAATTAAAATATAATTATAATGAAACACATGTATTTTAAGTATTGAAATATTATATTAATGTAATTAACCTATACTATTATATGTATTTTACAAAAATATATTTCATTAATGTTATTCAACGTACAAAATTTAATGTTACTATATTATGACATTGATTACAATTCGATAAATTTTACTCTTGTATCCTTTATATATATATATATATATATATATATATATATATATATATATATATATATATATATATAGTGTAGGGTTTAATCCTATTCTAAATGTGCCCTCAAGTGACGTGACATGAAACATATTGAACTTAACCAACTATAAGAAAGTTACGGGTGACACAAACATAGTTAACTGTACACAGCTTTGAATATAGTAAACTCAATATAACGTCAAAGACATAAAAAAATAATCCAATATATATATATATATATATATATATATATATATATATATATATATATATATATATATATATATATATATATTGTAACTACAATGAAAATAATTAAATGATCTTGTATAATGTTTTTGTTATTTTTTTTTAATATTATAATAATATAATAGTTATCTATATGCGAAATAATTATTTTGATATTCAAGTAGAAAAAATAATCAAATAATAATAGATAAATATGTAAATTAAAACTTATGTAAAAAAATATAAATAGTGTAACTTTTATTTAAAATCAATCATAACGACACAAATTACTAAATGAACTAATCTCAAAAAATATTCAACAATAAAAATAAATTTTATATATGTTTATTAAGTTTTTTTTTCATATTATTATATTATTATAACAATAACGAATAAATAGACGATATATTTTTTTCATACAAGATTATAATAATTTCGCAACACTATCAGTAAATATAAATATTATCAGTGCGAAAATTGTATAAAAGAACGCTTTCGCAGTGACACGAGGCTTACGGGGAGCTTTTCCAAAATGGCATCGGCGCTTTTCCGAGCGGGAAAAGTGAGAAAATTTTCTCACAACTTCCAAGTTCAAAAGTTTACATAATTGCAAAGTCTAGCCATCCTTTCACGTCATCGTTGTCGTCTTTATTTATATTTTCTTCGCTTTATTATATACGAATATTATAATTTTATATTTCATATGCATACATTATATATATATATATATATATATATATATATATATATATATATATTATTTTGTCGGTTTTGCCGTGGTGAAATTATAATTTGTGTAACATTATTAACGCTGTGTTGGCTGCGCGCGAATGTTTCAAACATTAATACTGTTTCGGAAATGAGGCTTTCACTCGCTTAAAAATTCATTATTGTTGTTATCTTTAATTAAAACTTGTTCGAATCGCGGCAATGTTTTTATTGTTGTTATAATTATATATATAAATATATATTTCATATTTTGAAAACGTTTATTCTGTAAAATTTTATAACAGCGCTATACGATTATTATCAATGTGTAAATGTATTAAAATAACCGAAACATCGTTGATTATTTGTGATATAAAAATTCTGAATATTTTATTTTTTCTTAACACATTTTTTGCGGGATGATTGTGGCGTGTGCCCATATGCGAGGAAACTGTTTACGAAAGTTTATCTCAATTTACGAAAAATTAACTCTGAACGTGGAAAACTGTGTTCGCAGTATGTCTTCTATATATTTAAATTACTTTTATTTCTGCTACATATTTGAGTGCGAGTATTTATTTTTAAATATTTGTTAACATCTGTTCAAAAATAGATTTTTTCACATTATATACATACATTGCAAAGATACCCACTACAAACTTATCCCGCAGAAAATGTGTTAATAATGTTTAAAAAACACCAGTGATGTACAATATATATATAAATCATATTTTAAAAAGATATTGCATAAAAAACGATTTCAATATAGATTTTTTCCAATTATGATTATATTAGAATTTAACTAAGACCGCGATTTTTAAAAATTTCGGTTCAATATTGATTAACTTTTACATATTTATTTTCTAATTTACTACATAAATCTATTTTCGAAAATTGGAATGGTTCCATCCATTATATTAACCTTGGTTACTGATTTTTTTTTTCAGCGAATTCTAATTTTAAACATGGCGTTTCTAATGCGACATATTAAATTTAAATTATTAAAAATTCACTGTCAGCATAATTAGATATAACGAAATGTTTCACAGGCTGAATATTCTTGAAACGCTACTTTTTTATTCGATATGTTAAAATTTGCAATTCAGCCCTTTCATGATATAACTTTTAAATGATCTCTTTGAATAATTTCATAGCGATGAATATTTCATATGTAAACCGTTTTATTATTCAATCTAATTTAGTGTTAAGCTTACGAGTTTTACTACAAGATTTATGAGGGCGATTAGTGTGTTTTAGATGTACGTGCATAATATATTATTAAATCGTGACAGTGACATTTTTATAATACACCTGATATGGATATTAAAAGTGTGAATCTTCAATAATGCATTTTTTAATATTTAACGTCTTATATGCCGCGAACCGTTTCACGGGAACCATATAAGCATCCGCCATAATCCACGTCTTTATTCCCTTTTTTTTTAATTAAATTGTCATAAAAACTAAAAAAAATGGATCTTATAGTTTTTTTTTGAAGTATAAAAATTTAATAGAATATTACAAAATTTTTAATTTACATAATTTGTTCAAATTTAATCTGAAAAAAAAACTTTAAATCAGTTAATTGTTCTTTCACAGTCAAAAAACAGCTGCCTAACACACATTATTCATACACATATATTAAAGAAGGTTGTATTAATCTTGGGGGAAAAAAAAATTTTTTTTTTCAATTTTAACCATTCCGGGTCAAATATGATCTTATGTTATATAGTCATTGGTACAAAATTGATGATAACATATTTTTACTTATCGCTTATATAATAAATATTTAAAGTATATTAAATAAAATAACCGTTGATAATCATTTCGCTCTAAAATAACTACTAAATTTATAAGTAGATTTACGTGGAACGTTATTCGATACACCGAAAAATATCCTTGCATTGTGATATCGATTCTTCGAAATAAATAAATAAAAAAGAGAGAAGAATCGGAATCTGCGCCATTTTAATTATTGACGGTAGATATTCAAGCCGCATGAGACGAAATTGAATAAAATATAATTCAAACGGAAAGATCGCGGGAAAACCGCGAAAGGCAATAAATCCAAGATTCATTTAATTTTGAGGCTTCTCTCGTTACCGCCGCCGCATTACCGCGAAATCCTCAAACCGCCTTAACCGAGAACCGCTTCGAAAAAAAAAATCCTTTTGTTGCGTCCAACGGTTCTTTTCCAATCAGGATTTTCGGATTCCTTCGGGAAAACGAAAGAGATTATCCGACGATTGATTTTAAATCGTACGCGAAAAACCGCCCGGAAAAAGCCCTCTCTTTGGAAAACATCAAAGCGAAATTAGGATCCGGGGGTGCGACAATGGTTTTCGATTTGTTTCGAAACGTTATTTTCGCGCCACATTTTTTTTTTTTTTTTGAAATCCCCATCTAGCTGTGGTGTGAAATCGAAGTGACGAAAATACAAACGATATAAATGCGTTTACATTCTTATTTACAGTGTAATTTACAAAATACAGTATTATATAATGAATTTTTTTTTTTACAATTAATAGAAGGATCATTTGTGGACGAGAAAGATACGTTGAGATTAATTGAAAAGATTTTCAGACAGACAAAATTGTCAAAATTTCGGCGACTTCAAAAAAAAAAATGGTCGTCCTTCTTAAGATCAGTTTTCAAAAAAGTCCTTGGCCTTAAAGTTTGCTCCAAACAAGAGATTTTTTGTCGATTTGTAAAATCTCAAAATCAATTTAATACAAAATAAAGGATGACATATAAAAAAGTACCTTCCCAAAGGAGAACGATTGGTCACCATAATGTTAATATATCTGTTTTTCATTTATTAGAGTTACAAATCACTATAATATATAAAATTAATATTCTATATAAAAAAATCTAAGAGAATTCATATTAGAAACCGCCGTATAATAAAAACTTGATTAATACATATATAATAAATTAAATTGAAATAAAACAAACGTTCTCCAACCTCACTCCACCCCACCCACCCACCCCCAAATAAATTGGTAAGTTATTAATTATATAGTTTGTTTCATTTATCAACTTTTAATATTCATTAATATTTTATATTAATCGTAAAATATTTTATATAGGCAAATTGAGATTATTACAAACGAAACGTACATTAATATCAATCATTGTCAACAAAATTTGACTCTCACTAATTATTCTATTCACACTGAAATGAAATAATTTTACAAAAATTGAATTAAATTCATATGAGATATTTAGAAATAAATATTGCTAAAATTAATTATTTATCAAAAATATATTTTATAACACTATTGTGTAGTATATATATATGAATCTGGGTTATTCGTGCATTTGTATCATTCGCATTCTCAACGTCTCGATTATCGTTTGACCTTTTTCATACTATATAATTATTCTGCGGCGAAACGTTTTATATATTATACATTTTTCTTTTTCGTTTTACGACTATTCATTTTGTTCCCTTTAAAATTAGGTTACCTAGTCGTGTGCCAAATATGCAATTCACTCCATAAAAATGTTCATCTGCGCTGGCATTTTACAAACCACGACTATTTTCCATGAACTAACATCAAATGTCGTTGTATAAAAGCCGATTTGAATTATATTCATTATAACAGCAGACGATATTAATTTCATTAAATTTCGCACGTTTTTACAAAATGCATTAATAATCATTATAGTTAGTTTTAATGTTTTTTTTTTTTTTTTTTTTTTTTGAAGACAATTATTCGTTAATATTAATTATGTGTCAACTTTGATAAATTACGCTCAATAATAATATATTTGCTCGCGTTTAATTATTCTCTATGAAAATTTAACGGGCGACTTAAAACGGTTCAATTATATCAATCGACTAAAACGATTTATCGTTGATATTCGTGAAGATTTATTATTCATTTATACCGCAGAAATGTTTTGTAATTATATGAAATTATCAAAATTAAATTAAAACATGTCGAATTCGTGCTGTATATAATTAGGATAGTCAAATGTGTAATATAATTGACAGTAATATTTCATCAAAATTTAATTATATTAAAATTATCATTTTTTATATATGATAATATTCAAAAAAAAAAATATCAAATTTAAATGTTTTTTTTTAATTATAACTATATAAAAATATATTTTTAAACTGTATAAATGTATTAAAAATATCATTATCATTTTGTATAAATCGTACAATGATTCTGAAAAAGATTCTTTGAAATGTTAAATAATTTAATTTTGACTTTTTTACTAATCAGTGTACGGGTACGCGGCCAATGTGACCCCGTCACTAAAAGGGGTACCGTGTCGCCGTTCGGCGGCGTCTAATATTTAAATAATAAATTCTCGAGCGTTAATTGAATTTTCAAGGGGGGTTGGGGGGGTGGCACTTTCTGAGCTCGGGGCGCATATTAATGCCTCGAAACTGAAACTAATATTTGTTCGACATTAAAACGAAAGGGCGAGGGGAGGGGGGTAGTGTGTTTTATATTTGATTTTGACAAATTTTGATTTTAAACGCAATTCCGAGGGACAAACGGACGGCAAACTGTCAAAATCGTTCGACAAACATTCACCGAACGACGGTGACCCTTTAAAATATTATCCCTTCGGTGTTCAAATCGTCGAGGGTTAATTAATCCGATGGCGCAATTAGCCCCGGTTTCGTATCCTTAAATCGGCGAGCAGATTTTCGAGACGGACGCGAACGTGTTAATTCGCTAACCTTTTATACGGCGTTATGTAAATTTTGTATTTGTCTCGTTATATAGATCGCATAATTCGTGTAAACGATCGAAAATCTAATATAAATCATAATTGCTATATATATATAATATAATTTTAATATATATATAATAATAAAAGACCACAAAATTTATTTAAAAAAAAACTTATATATAATACATCTTAATAATAGTATCAATTCGATGAGCGATTTCGTAAATCGAATTTTATTCAAGCGACAATTTATTACGTGTTTATATGTTGAGTTATCCTGACTATTTTTTTTTCACTCAAAATCCTTCGTCACATAATAGGACGAGTTTTTTTTTTTTTTTTTTTTTTGAATAGAAAAGTTTGAGAAATTCTGTTATAGTCGAAGGCAGGACGTCAACAACAATCTTCACGTAATAAAATATATTGTACAATAATGGCTGGTACATCGACTATACTTGAAAAGGACACGATTTTGCACCGAAAAGGATTTCCAGTAAAAGAAGAAGAAGAAAAAATGGCACACAAAGGACTTTCACGGAAAAATATCTTCTTATTTGAATCGTTCACGATGGAAAAAAAAAATTTTTTTTATTCATATAATATTCGTTCCGAATTTCGCTCATATTATTAATAATATAAATAAATAAAAAAATACGTGTAAACAGCACAACAACAATACACGTTATAAACGATGAAAAGTTTCTAAATGAAAAAGTTTTCCTTTTGTGCTTGTTTTTTTTTCAATTACACACGCCGAATAGTCCTTAATAAAATTGGTGATATTTTTATGTCTTTGACATAATGAATGACATAAAATATCACGTATCATAAAAATCCGTCTCTATTATATGTTCTCATCAATTATTGTCAATACAAAAGCTATACGAATATATTATATATACGTATATCGAATATATAACTAGCTAAATATTCTATTTTTTTACTATTATCATACAATTTATATACTACTATGTTCAAAAAATAAAGTGAAATTGTTATTTAAAACTCCCGGGCATTAGGAAAGCAGGTAAATTGCATTTTAAGTTGGTAAGATTGTCTATAACATTTGTCAAGTGTTTGTCAAAAAATTTAATTATCTTTTGGTTCCTTCGTCACGATAATGCACCATGTCATACTGCATTGGTTATTCGCGATTTTTTTGCCAAAAACTCGACTCGTATCGTTCCGCAACCACCGTATTCGCCCGATTTGGCTCCGTGCGACTTCTGGCTATTGGGCAAACTCAAAAGGCGGGGACGCCGTTTTGACACGATTGAGGAGATAAAAACCGAATCGAAGAAGGTCTTGAAGGCTATACCGGAAAAAGACTATTCAGACTGTTTCGAGGACTGGAAAAAGCGTTGACAAAAGTGTGTTTTATCGAACGGGAATTATTTTGAAGAGGATGAAATTGATTTGGAAAAATAAATAAAGAATTTACATTTTATAATCAAATTTACCTTACTTTTTGATGACAGTGTTAGATAATAGATTTTTCATAAAAATATTTCATTTTATTTTATCAATCAATAGAATCTTTATTACGACACAAAAAAAATACTTTAAATTATGACAGACAAAAAAAAATCGACCATATTTTAAAAAATTTTATTAATTAAAATTATTAATTGAAAATCATCGAAACGGAGGGGGAAGTAAAAGTTTACGATTTATTTTGTGAATCGCGCTGAAAATTCAAAAATCGAACCGAAAAAAATTGCGAAAAAGAAGGGTCGATGGTGTAATCATCCTCCAGACAAAGATATTTCGGTTTTATTTCAACTTTGACCTTTAAGCGAAAGAGAGGGGGGGGGTACGAAGGATTCGTCAGAAGATGCGATTGAACGAATGGAGACGAATTTGCGGTCTTGAAGTGTGATTTTCGCCTTTCGGTTTATATTACGGTTGTCCGCAAAATTAAAACGTTCCACGGTTTTCCCTTCGACTTTTACCGAATATAAGGAGAAAACATAGAAAAAAAAAACAAGAAGAAGAAGAATAAGAAAAACCCCTGGAGATATTTCGCTTTTCTATTGTGTGACACTTTGCACTTCGTGAAAGTAAAAATATAAAAAGAAAAACGTCGGAAAACGTGCAACTTGCTCTATCAATTTAACGTCCACCTGGCAACATTGGAAATTTAATTTTTGACTGCCGTTATTTGAGCTTGATTTTTATATTTTCCATAATTTTGTTTTATTTTCAATAATATAATAAATTGCCACTATGAAGGCTTCATCACTTATATATTTTAGATATGGATCTAGTCGTGGTTCAAAGTTCATTTCAAGTGTGTTAAAAAGAATGAAATAAAAGGTTAAATGGTCGTTCACACGAATTGAAAGTATGAAGTAGCGGGTGGGTCATAAAATCAAAAAATAGCATTGAAAAATCGAATCTCTAGTCGGTGTTGGAAGAAAATAAGATTTCCAAATTTTTGACCCACTACAAAGTTTTTAAATATTATTTTTGAAATTAAAATATCCATATAAAACAAAAATTATAGAAGAGAAAATATATATATATATATATATATATATATATATATATATATATATATATATATATATATATATATATAAGGTCAAAAAAATTAAATTTTTTAACTCGTGCGAACATTTTTAAAAGGTACGGCGATTATTTATTAAACTCCATTTTTTTTACAAAAATTTGGAAAATTCCTCAAAATCTTCCTTTGTGAAATGATATCGCCTCCATTAATTAAAAACCATTATCATGCTATAAACAAACAGTGCAAATGATAATACATCTTCGCTACCGAATCGCAGATTGAGCAACACCGATTTATTCGAATCAAACTTAAAAAAAAAAACAACGACAAAATTCAACACTCATTTACACGTTCAATAATTACAATCATCGGAAAGCTCAATTAGAAAATTATATTTCCGTTATATAACACACACAGACACACACACACGCACACACAAAATTCGTCGTTTATAACGGACGATATGCAAATGAAGGTTTTGCTCTCGGATTATATTATTAATATCGGAGAAGACCCGGAGCTTTTGTCGTCTTTCATTTGTGAGGTCAGCTTTTATAGTTACACCGCAAATAATCAAACGCACCCGGCGATGGTAATTTTTAATACATGCAAAAATTTTCCCGAACGAATTTCAACCAGGTTATTATGTATTTAGGATTTATATTGTTACAAATAATAATAAACGAGATAAATATAAACTCATTATATCATATAAATATATATATATATATATATATATATATATATATATATATATATATATATATATAAAACCAAATTTTCTAATTAGACGATATATTAAAAAAAAATAGCGACATCTACTAACTAAATAGTAAAAAAATGAAAGTCAATTTTTAATTTATATTTTTCATAATAATTTATAACAATAAAAAAATTCAAACACTTCCAATCATATCAAAGAATCCATAATAATAATAAAAACTAAAAAAAATATATAATATTTATAGTAAAAATAACGATTATTAATTAAACAATTATTCTTTTTAATACTAAATTTCGCTATATATATATATATATATATATATATATATATATATATATATATATATATATATATATATATATATATATATATATATATATATATATGTGTTGTAATATATTGATATTTTATTTGGCTATACAGAATCCAATCTTTATATATATAATATGATTCCAAATTATCGACACAAACAAACAAATAAAATAAAAACACATCAAAAATACTTTTATATAATAAGAAATAATATTTATATAAATATGATTTATTTTATGTGCACGTGAAACGTTCACATTTTCATTGCCTATACAAGCAATATATATATATATATATATATATATATATATATATATATATATACGTTTTAATTCAGGCTGAATTTTTTTTTCAGTAGTTCTATTCTATACTATATGAACTTTGTTTCATAATATAGTTGATTCTAATCAGTATGGCAAAATCGCGTGCCTTGTAACAGTTAACGCGAACCGTTTTACTATATATATATATATATATATATATATATATATATATATATATATATATATATATATATATATTTCATATAGTGAAACACTTTTATGCGAGCGTATTCGCCTTTATTACTGTGTTACGAGTGGAAAAGTGCAAAAATATGATGAATAAACAGACGACATTTTCATATTGCATTTATTATTGGCAATATAATTAAACGTGTTTTATAATGTAATAATGCATTATTACAGTTCATAATAAAAATATATTCTAATATATTTTATATTAAAATTTTTATTCGATTTTCATCCGAATATATATATATATATATATATATATATATATAATATAATAAAATATATCAATATATTTCATTATTTATATAATTGACAAATAGAAATAATAAATTTATATATATATGAACCGTAATCGATTTTATATTAATATTTTTAAGAATCGAAATTTATATGATAATTTTAGACGTGTTTATCATTCTGTTAAATTATATAAACCGATCCTCGTTATCAATATTAAACAATATTGGATGCAATCAACACTAAAATTTGCCAATAAATATTATCATAATAAAAAATAATAATTAATTTATTATTGTTGTATGCATAGCTGTATATATTTTTCAGTAATATAATACAACGTTAAAAACATGAAATATAATAGTTTCAGCTATGATTATATACGACTTGATAGTTTGTGAAAGAGAAAAAAAAATTGACCCACTTGACCCGATATTCGCTTTTGCGCTGAAAATCGTTTCGTTTTTCCGTTTTGTTTTTTTTTTTTCATCGGCGAGCTTCAAAGCGACTCGACGCTGAAAAATTATCCGAAATCGCCGACGGCGAAACGGCATAAATAATTTCACATTTTCAGACTTTCGATACCTGAAAATCTGTATTATGTGTGTAAAAGTTTTGATGAAATCGTATGAAACGTATAATATGAAGCGATAGATGATATTATTGCTGAAATAATAAAGCAATATATGGTATACGGTGCGTTAAAAAAGTTATATGAATATTTTTAAAATAAATAATTAATATGTTTAATAATTATATTCTTGATTTATGTATTTTTTAATATTATTTCAATATAAATATAACAGAACGATAATTAGAAAAAAATATAATTGTGCTACAAAATTAAAAAAATAAAATATTATTAGAAATATTAATTATAAATCGCAATGAAAATACAATTCAAAGATAAACGTTATTTTCTACGAAAAAAAAATACTATAAGTATGAAAACTTTATAATTAAACCTAGCATACGGTGAATTTCGCACACGCATTATTTATTCATAGACATATCTCGTTTTATCTCTACATTTCTCCACTTATTAACTTCATTTTAAGAATTCATATTATATATATATATATATATATATATATATATATATATATATATATATATATATATATATATATATATATATATGAAGATATCATTTTGAGAACCATACCTAAACGAATCAACCTTATTTTATTTGATATTTTTAAACATCTTTATAAAATTCAGATATATTTCAGGAATATATCGATTTATATATATATATATATATATATATATATATATATATATATATAATCAAACTTCGTATTGATTGTCATAATATAACAGTTTAAAATCAATTAAGTAATAGAATACATTATATATATATATATATATATATATATATATATATATAACTCGATCTCGAGAGATGAAAAAGACAACACTAAATTCAATTACACCTAGAAAGTGAATCACTACAAAAATGTTTGAGAATCTCCGATCTTGTACTCTTCAGACGGTTTGATTAAGACTATCTTTCAAGTTGGCTTTTATATTGTCCTTTACGATTTCCCTCGACAACGTATCGATCCCTTAAGACTTTTCCAACATTAAAATAGATATATTTAACGAACACTGTGTCGAATTTTCATATATATAATAATAATATTATATATACAATAATATAATGTCAGAAACGTTTAACGTTCAGTATTTGGTTTCGAATCAATCGATTATGTCAATATTTTTCAAATTATTAAATGATTATTAAATGTCAACAATGCTCTCGATCGAGTCAATATTTGTCATTGTTTCGAAATATGCTATTATACTATATAATATGATGTACAGTGGGTTCAAGATTTTCGACGTTACATTTAACTATTTGTGTGCCGTAAGCGCGCTATTGGGGTTAACTTAATCGTGCTGTATACGCCGTGCGATCGTATCGTGAATAATAATTATTTTTTTCAACATTTACAATAATACTATTTAACATTTAATGAAACCGTTATATCGTAGTAAACCAGAAAATTCTAATACATTAAAATCTTTTTAATGTACCTAATAAAAAAATATTTACATTAAAAAAAATGTACACAAAATATTTTATATGCAAACGATATCAAAAATAAATCTCTTTATTTTTATTGTACTCTAATTATATATACATATAATTTAAAACTAAGTTAAACATTCTATATATATATATATATATATATATATATATATATATATATATATATATATATATATATATATATTCTATCGATTTAGCTTTCATTATTTTTATGTGTAATTATTAACTTTTTTTATTAAAGCGTACAATAAAGATAATTCAAAAGTTCAAAATTTATTTTTATAATAAGATATGCTACAAATATATTATATTATAGTCATTTGATATATTTTATAATATTTATCACATTATTTCGTAGGGTCAAAATATGTAAATGTCAACGTCGACATAACACATGTTAAATGTTTAATTTTTACGTTATCATTTTAATAAACGTGTTAAATAATCCAAAATATTTTAATAATAACCCTTTTGAAAACGATCCACGAGTAAAATTCGAAGATACGATGGCAATTAATAATCGGTAACGGGAAAACTTTTCGCATAGCGGCATCGAAGGTGTTAACTTGCAAAAGAATTTCTATTTCGTGCGAAAGTTCAGAATTTATCGTTCTTCTGTTGATAATGATGACAAAAGTTTACAGAGACTTTTGGATAATATTGCGCAATATTGACTGTCTACAAAATTACATTATGTAATATTATATATATATATATATATATATATATATATATATATATATATATATATATATACTATGAACCTATAGCGGTTTGACATTTCGTTTTCAACGATAAATTATCACATTATAACGAAAATATTCATTCGAAATAAATTAACGATATAAATGCCTCGATTTCATTTTTTTAATATGTGATTTTTCTTTATATGCCATAGAATAAAAGACGTTAATTTTATGCTCAATATTCAAATGTTATTACATAACAATGAATATTTCAAAATTTGATATCAAAATGGAATATATTTCATGTTAAATATAGATAGATGCCGTACTTAAATTAATTAATTAATTAATGTACGCAAATGTTATTATGGTTTTATTACTCGCGTATGGATAAAACGGTGATTCTCAAAATTAATCGAATTAACCTTTTATATATATATAATAGCAACTTTTGGCACAATTAAGATTTAAATAATATTAATCTCTCTTTATTTTTATATTTCTTCATGGAAAATGTTTTTTTTGGATATCATTTTTAAACGATATTTTATTTGTTGACTGAGAAATTATTTTTTATAATCATTATATATATATATATATAAATGCCGCCTTTGGTCGTTTCAAACATCAAAGTTTTAAAAATAATCTAAATATTTTCCACTTCTCATTTGTCTAATTTAAACACGTGATCTTGTTTAATGCTGCCTCCATAATAGTCACTTGACTATTGCTGAAATGTGACCTTTATGAGCAAAAAACGTTCTCCACCCTTGTATATATAGATCAATACTGTAAGCGTTAAAATTTAGTTGAAATTATGTCAAGCATCAAAAATATCTTAAGCATTTTTATAATTATATTTCAAAGGACGCCATCTTGTTGTATTGTATTAAAAAAAAAGAATAAAAAAATAAATCCATTGCTATAAAATATACAAATTATCATCACCACATATATGTGTGTGTGTATGTACGTGTGTTTAAATATATATAAAATGTGGAAAATCAAAAGAAAACACAAACCCCATATCGTCGCGCGTCCATTGGCAGATTTTCCCGAAAATCCCCGCTATAATAACGTAACCGACGTCAAAAATTACGAAAATATTTTCGTAACCTTTCGAAACGACAATTTAGTCTTAAAATACAAAAATTAATGCGATTATCGAAAAACGAAACGACCTTTTGAAAATTTTATCCGCACTGCGCACACCTAAATGTACAACATTATTTTAAAATCCGCCCCCGTGCGATTTTCCTACCGTTTAAAACATACGAGAAAGTTTACACACACACACATGTACATAATACATATAATATATATATGTGTGTGTGTGTATAATGCTACCATTGTTATTGTGACCAATTCAACTTACAATCCAATAATATTACAAGAGAGCTCTGCAACCTATTTTCAACAATAACCGAACACTTTTCTTCATATTCCACTCGGAATTTCCTTTAGACACGCTTTAAGTACCCATATATATGTACTTCTATATACAGTATATATATATATATATATATATATATATATATATATATATATATATATATATATATATATATATATATACAGAGTGTTTCAAAAATATTTCACACACTCAATTCATGCGAAAATTTATGCCAGAACTCTTTTGTCCCGTCATGCATACATAAGAGTGTAAGTTGAAGTTTGCCGGTGTTTTCGTTTAAAAAAAATCACATAATTTTCAGGGGAATCTCAAAATATTTTTATTCAAAGTATTGACCATTTGATTCTACACATTTCGTCCATCTTTTAGGCAAATTGTGGATACCATTCCAAAAAACATTTTTCTCTTTCGAGGAAAACCATTCGACGAGCCATTTTTCAATTTCTTCAAAATTGACGAAGTGCTGCTCTGCAAGTGAGTGCCCCATCGATGCGAAAAGGTAGAAGTCGGACGGGGCAAGATCTGGAGAGTACGGCGGGTGCGATAATATTTCCCAATTAAGTGTTTTTAATGTGTCCTTCACGGATCTAGCGGATTATATATATATATATATATATATATATATATATATATATATATATATATATATATATATATATTTATTTATATCTATATAACAATTATTTTATCTTTTATTCTATCAAATATGAAACAACTCGATTTTAGTGTGAATAAAAAATAAATAAATTAAATACAAATTTTTATTAAATATTATCGAGTCTTCTCCACATTCACTAGATATTATCCCAATGAAGAATATTGAGTAAAAAAATATAAAAATTTATTAAACTTTAAACGATTAAAAAATATTTTCAGTAATCACACACACACACACACACATATATATATATATATATATATATATATATATAATTAAAAATAAATATAATAATATGTGCGTTAATACTTTTGACGCATTCCGTATGTGTTTGTGTATTTCTTTATTATGAAAAGCGGGAAAATTGAAAAGCGAACGGCTAACGATTTTTCCGTTAAAATTCAATTAACGGCCCTTCTGCGGTCTTTCGACAATGATTCGATTAGACGGTCAATCGTTACGAATTATCGGAAAAATGCGCATCGCATCAATCGGAAAAATTAATTAGTCGATTCGCCTCGAGCATGGAAAGGGTTAACATTTCGCCGAGGTCTTCGAATATTCGGCGAAATCTTGGAAATATCTCAACTTTCAAATTACTTTTTTCATTAATATTCAATTGATCGTACTGTATTTTAAACATTATCATTAAAAAATCTAACGAATTTCTATATAATAATTAAAATTAATAAAGAAATATCCACATTTTAATAAAAAAAATATTATAAATATTATTTTCAATCATTCACATTGAATATAAAACTTCCATTTAATACATTATTGTCATAATAAATAAATATATAAATCAATAAAAAATAAAATAATGCATTTAATACCTATTTATATAGAAGAAAATTAGTAGATAAAAAGTAAATAATTAAAAAATAAATAAATTGAACCGATTTAACCCTTTAAATGGATATAAAACTGAGTCATTTAAATGCTAATATAGCGATATTTTCTACCGCTATCTAATTGTTTGGTTATATTTGTTTTTTTTTTCACTTTCCATTAATTCTTAGAAAACCTATTTAACTATTTTATATATTCAAAAGCGACGTAAAATTTTATTAGTTTTTTTTATTTAAGTCATAAAACTTTTTCAATATATTTTTTTTTGTGTTGCAATTTACGCGCATATTTATTGAATATTTATCAGAGAAATAAAAACGAGTGGAAAATTAAACAAACTATAAATATATATATATATATATATATATATATATATATATATATATATATATATATATATATATATATATATATATATATATATATATATATATATATATATATATATATATATGCGTAAAAATGGTTTTCAATCTGTAAGATATATTTTATATAAAAAAAATCTACGATAATTTAATAACATGTAATTTATATAAAATATACTCCGCGAAATATTCTTTGATCTTAAAATAATTAAAAATAATTACAGTAATAATACCTTTTAAATATAAAGTAACCTTATTTTTAACCCAAAATATGTCAAAAAACCACAAGGGTTTTGTAATCCATTCAAACAAACACCTTCCTAATTATATATGTAAATACAACTGAAAAAAAAGACATTAACCTTTCTTTATATATATATATATATATATATATATATATATATATATATATATATATATATATATATATAAATATATATAGATATATATTTTTTTATCGTTAATATTCGAGAAGCAATATTGATTGTCTTAAATTTTTTTCTATTTCTTTAAAAGTAGCGAGTTTGAAGATTAAAATTGAAAACACGAATATTAAGGGAAAACTAGAATAAAAACGATTATTTTTAAAAACCTAATTCATAACAAAAGGAAATATTAAAAATCCTGATTCATTTAATTTTTGAATATAAAGTCATTGATAAATATTTCATATTACATAAAAATATATTTATGCACTTTTTTTGTGTAATAATTAACTTGACCAACTGTCCTCCTTTTGTAAATTATGTCTCCTTTTGTGCGTCCTTCAAAATGTTTTTCCTTTTGTTAAAAAATATATTCTCTTTTTTTTTTGGTATTCGTCCTTTTTTTCTGTATTTTGATGACCTTTCTTCGTATCTTTTTCAACAACGACCCGCTTTATCATTATTAAAATTTGGTCACTTCATATTATAGCGTATTAAACGAATATTTTTTTTAAAATAATATTTCATTGTGTCCTGCTTTTCACTGTAAATAAGATGGTCACCGTATAATATAATTAATGCACAACAATTATTCACACACTAAAGTTACAATAATTACAATATTGACTTAATCTCTTTAACTATAACACACACACACACACACACACACACACACATATATATATATATATATATATATATATATATATATATATATATATGAAAAACATTGAGAATCACAAATCTTTCTTTCAAAACAATTATAAATAATGATTTTTTAATGTAATTAATATAAAATACGTACAATATATACACAGCATTATAATTTATAATACTATATTAAAGTGTCGAACATTTTCAGAAGATGTTGCCGTAATTAATTCAACAAAGATTGATGAATCGCTTCGCGATGCTCGACGAAAATGACTAATTGCTTTTTACTGAAGACGCTTCAGACGTTTTCATCGATTAGACGATATTATGGAAACCAGCAATAGTCGTCAGGGGGATGAAAATGTTCGTAAAACATGCAACCGATTCCACGGGTCGAATTCTAACACGAATCACATACCATATTATCAATATATATATATATATATATATATATATATATATATATATATATATATATATATATATATTTATATATGCAGCGGTCTTTCGATTAACCGTTCCGTTTGTTTGCCAAGCTTTTAACCGGATAAACTAAGGTTGATATACGTGAACAGTATGCTAAATAGGTTGTTTTATATACGTTGTTATGCAAAATGTTGTTTTTGTTGTTGTTAAGTAATCGTGTTTTTTTTTGTTGTTGTTGTTGTTTGTTTGTTTCAACAGTGTTTCAGTAGCGTGACAAGTTGTTATTTAATATTCATCACTGAAAAATATTGTAAAAATTTGAATATATTAAAGTGAGCGACTTATTTATTATATTATTAAAAAAATATTTTATTCGTTTAAACAGTGATATGCTATAATATAAAGTAACCAAAAAAAAGACAAAAAGGAAGACTTTTAAAAGGACATACCTTACAAAAGAAGTGTCCTCCTTAAAAAATGACGGTTGGTCACCTTAAATATATTCATTACTAAATATTTTTTTACACAATATAAATATAAAAAATATATATTAAAAACAATTATATCACATTTATTATGATATATAAGTATATTATATTATATAATGAATTTAATCTTCATAAAACATGAAAATATTTGCAAAAACAGTAGTGTCACATTTTTTTTCCTACATATTTTTCAATTAATAACGTGCATTGAATTGACGTCTATTTATACAAATTAATTTACAAGGGATTCGTTCCGTTAACTGAAACACTAGTAACATAATGGGATCTTAATTTTGTTTGAGTTTCATCAAACTTTCAATTCCAATTTACCAAATAGGGGCTCGTCTAGTTATTTCAAAGAGGTTAAACATCCGAACGAGGTTCAGGTGAATTTATATGCGGCACATTAATTATGAATTACCACAGTGGACTATCAAAAACTGATTCTACCGTTTATATGGTTACTGTTTATGTGACATGGTTAAATATTGTATCATATTAAACCATTTTTATCTAATTGACATCAATAACGCTTTAGTAATAATGTATTTATTTTAAAAACACATAATAATGATTTCATACATAGAGAAAAAAATATATTTTAATTCTTGATGTAATAACATGTACCATAGACTAATTATTTTCAACTTAACACTCGTATTATTATTATAAATTTCAAAGTCGTATGAGTAAATATTATTTATATATGCGGTAAACGTACAACTGTAATCCAAAAAAAAGTGGGTAAAAGGCTTGATAAAAGGTTGTATTCCCAAAACGTCCCTAAAAGGAAACCGAAGTACTGCATTACACTATACCGCCTAAAAATAGAGATATTGAATATATATATATATATATATATATATAGTAGATGGAAATATGTAATATATAAATGCAATATGATCATAAATTGTAATAGAAAAAAAATGATGAACGCAATCGTAAAAATAGATAAACATCCCCTATCCTTCGTATATTGGTTTTCTATGAATTTTTTCAATGCTTTATCGGATACAACCCTCTTAGAAGATTGTTGAAATATTTTTTCTTTATAATATAATAAAATTTATTTTCAATAAGAAAAATATGATATATGTTCATAATAATTTGAAATTAAAAATCATATATATATATATATATATATATATATATATATATATATATATATATATATATATATATATATTTAAAAATGATGTATAAATATGTATGGAAATGTTCAGAATCGCTATTTTGTTAACCCTTTGCGGTCATCGATAAATTTCAAAGTACATACAGGGTGATCGTAAACATGTGTTCTACACAATATCCATTAATAGTGTACGTTTACTTTTTCCACCATTAAATCACACATGAATATTGCAACGGATGTATATTTCAAACGTATGATGAAAATGGGAAAACTTGAACATGTAACGTTTCCATTAAAGAAAAAAATATTATCAATATAAAAAAAAATATTAATTTATAAATATTCTTAAATACAGAATTTATCTAATATAATTTGATATTTTGTATCGTTTCTACATTTATTTAACTTCAACTGACTGATAAAAAAAATTTAACCCTATATTTCATACAAATTTACATTTTATTCTCCAAAATTTGTCATCAATTCTGTATATTATTACTCATTTTTATAATATAATATTTTAATATAACTAAAAATTATATTCTAGAACATAAATACAAAAGCTTTTACATCATATTTTTGGTGCTATAAAGCAGCATTAAAAAAAATGCTAATTAATTGTATTAAAATAAATAAATGTAATCAACCGTGTTGCCTTATTTTAATGAAATGAAGCGATAAAATCCTATAATATATATATATATATATATATATATATATATATATATATATATATATATATATATATATATATATATATATATATATATATATATAAATTAATTAATCAATAATAATGATGTATATATAATATAATATAACTATGCATATATTTACACGACCTTAAATATGTGATAAGTATCGAATTATAAAAATGCCTGAAATTATATAAATAAAAATTTATATATCTTTAATGGAAATATTTATAATAAGAAGGATATAGTTGAATAAATTTCAAAACATATTTTAATAAATTAAATCATATTTCTTTATATAATTTATCTTTTTTTTCATCAATATAATGTATGATATTTAATTTCATACTAAATTAAAGTTATATTATTATTGTGTTTAATTTGAAGAACAAAATTTAATATAATTATTGATTGCGCATTTTTTTAATATATATTTTTCTCTAAATTCAATATTTAATTGACATTTAAAAACTATATCAATTAATAATATAATTATAATATTTAAAAAATAATATTCACATGTAAAGATCAATTCGTATATTTTTTATATTAAAAGAAATAATAATTCATACAATTAATACATAAAATTATTTTTTTTTATTTTAATTAAATTCAAATCTAGTGTAATTAATAAGAGCTTTAAAAATATTTTTTCCATATATAAAATAAATATATACGAAGAGAAAAAAATGCATTAAATTATTTATAAAAAGAAAAATCTTAAAACAGAGTATGAAAATACTTTCCGAAGAAAAAAATAAAAATTATGGTTTTCATTAAAAAAAAAAGAGGTTATAACGTCTACACTACATAATTCCCGTGGATGAAAAAAGAAAAGAAATGAAAAACGATCGATAAAAGACCAAACGACCACTTTGGAAACTTTTATTAAAAGTTTCCAAAAGGTCCGACCATACTTACATTTCAAATTTATTCCCCGGACATGAAGCGGAAGCCAGACGATGGATATTTTTTGAACGCGATTGAAATGCGAATTATGAAAAGTGAAAAAAAAACTTCACAGATTAATAATAATGATAAACACAAAACGATTTTAATCTTCAGAAATAAAAGTTATTCGCGTTCGCTATGAGGAATGGAAAAAAAGTTTTAATACCGAACGATCCAACTTTTATATATATATATATATATATTTATATATATATATATATATATGATACTTCAAAAACTGAATAATTCAAATTGATCCACTTCTATACAAATGCATCGTTTATGATGATGTGGTGGGGAAGAAATCAAAAAAAAAAAAATCGCGTTATACTCGTGGTGCAATCCGCCCTAACCGAAAGGCGGTTGCTGCCATACTGGCGCCCCTAAGCTAAACCTCATCCCTTGTTCAATAGCCGCCTCAGCCCGCCCACGACACCCACTCGATTCTATTTTGCTTCTAACATCAACATGCGATCGTTGTGAAAAAAAAATTTTTTTAGAACAATTTTCCAATGAAAAAGTTTTAATGTTACGTAGGAAATTTAATCTAAATTAATCTGAAAAAAAAATATATAACAGAAACACATTATTTACGAATGAATTATAATATACTGCAGTTTTATTATATAACATATAACTTCAAATATAAAAATTGAAATTAAAATACATATCCCTTATATAATATAAGAATACTTATTACATTCAGCTATTTGGCGGTAACAAATTTATTCGCCTGCTTATAGACAATAAATAGAACATGCAACTAATGTCTCTTGCTTATTATTCTCTTAGTAAAAATTAACATTTGAAAGTTGAATTTTATCAAGGACTTTTAAATTTCAAATAAAAAAAAACATCAGTTTTATATTGTATTTAAAAGGAAACTAATTTCATATGATATTTATAATAAAAATAAAAATTTATTATTTTAGTTTATTCATTTAAAAAAATACATATCAAAATATATAAATGAATAATAAAATAAATAAAAAATAATAATTAAAACGAACATTCATGATTCTGTAAAATATAAATTTATTTAAAATTTTTAATTACAGGTAATCCTTATGTAATATAATACACTTGATCAATCCACCCGCAATCAATATAGTATATAATAGATCGGTTATGAATAACGATATCGTTCAATAAATAGACCTCAGTCGTTCGTTTTGAACAAACGAATAACTGAGGCAAAAACCCACAATTTATTATACTGACTACTCGCAAGGTATTATTTCTTCCTTTATGATAAACTCAATAACTTCCTCCTCCATATTCTTCGTGTCAGAGTCCAATTCATCAGTATCAACATCTGTAAAGAGTATTGGATTTTAAAAATAAATATTTTCAAAAGTAAATATCGTTTTAAAATAACAAAACAAAGCGTACAATTTCTCAATTGAAGTCGTCTTGATTTTTGATCTTCCCATTCTTTGATCTTTTGAGCTCTATATTCTTCGAATTTCTTCATCAATTCTGTACGTTTAGCAATTAATTCTTTAGATGCTTTAGTTAATCTTAATCTATCTTTAGATTCAAATTGTGCTGAATATTTCTTCAGATTTTTCTGTATTTCTTTCTGTTGAGTAGCTGACAACAAGGTAGGTGGACGCGGTCGCCATGAAAATTGGGCAAAAGCTTCCTTAGTAACTCTAAAAAAATAAATAACAAATAACAACTTAAAACAGCGAAAAAATAAATAAAAAAAACTATTGAAATGATTTTATAAGACTTAAATATTACCTCCTCAAAATCTTGCCCTGGAAAGACCACATGTAATAACCACAATCAATTTTACATTTCAAAGATGAAACCCCAGTAACGACATATCTTCCAGTTGGATCCCATTCAATACCAGACATCTACACAAATAAAAAAAAACATTATAAATGCACAATTGTATATAGTCATCTTCAACTATCATAAATTTACATACCTGATAATGATCAGTAATATTCATAACAGTAAAGTCATATGTATCTAAGAACTCTAAAGCACCACCAGTAACACCTAGATTGGCTAATACAATAAACTGTCCTGAAGGTGACCAGAACAGATGATTGTAAGGTTTTTTCTCAAACTTTTTAAGAAGAGTTGGTGCTTGTCCAGCATTAACACCATAAAAACTTATGCAAGTGTTCGCCATATCACCATGTATTATAGCAAATTTAGATCCAACAGGTTCCCAAGCAAATGCATGAATCATTTCTTTAATTTCAATAGAATCCACAGGGATCTCTTTTTCTCGCATATGGAAAATTTCAAAATTGTAGCACAACCCAGAATATTTCACGTCAGTTTTATCCTTCTTGATCTTTGAATATCTATCTACCTTAACACATAAATAGTCGCCACTTTTTTGCCAATAAATTTTACAATCGGCAACATTGAACAGATTTTTTGATCTTATTTCAGTCCTACTTGGAATTTCTAAAAGTGTTACTCTAGCAGGCACATCTTTATCCTCAGATACCCAAAACGCAATAACGTTATCAGTTGGTGACCAACTGAAATCTCTGTAATTCATTTAAAATTAAAAATGTTTTAATGCTACAGACGTATCTTTAAATTTAAAACATTTTATAATTAAATATACCTTATTCCTGGAACCTTAATTGATTTTTTATCCAATAAACCAAAGCCGGGAGTTTGGTAGACTGATAAAACATCAGAACCCATACATGCGAAATATTTATCGTCTTTACTCCAACGATATATTGGCCATACTGTACAATCTTCAAGTGGTGAAAATCTTCGTTTTTCTTGTCCAGTTCTATATAAAAATAAAAGTTTAAATAAATCAAACAAATAAATATATATCATTTACATTGAAAAAAAATCTAATATATTACCTAATATCCCAAATAATAATCTTTCTATCATCTGGACGATCATTATTGGGACAGAATGTTACTAAATAATTTTCACAAGGTGAAAAGTTAATAAAGCGAGCATAAGGATGAGAAAACTTCTGAAATTGACTAAATTTTGGTCCAGCCCATAAAGCAACTCCTCTCCAATGGAATGTAGCCAAATATGTTCCGAGAGGTGACCACATTGCATACGTTTCCGTCCATTCCTAAAAAATAACGACATGATTTCAATAAGCATAAATTTTAAATTATTCCATGAATCATATCAACACTAACGGGTCTATCTTGAACTAATGTTGGTTCTGGTAATGAATTTTGCCAAATCTGCAACGATACACCCGTACCGATACCGACACAGTATTGATCGAACGCGTCAGGTTCCATCAAATAATATTGTAAATCGGTTTGCACGTTAAACGGTTGAGGTGCCGGCGGTTCAAAATCTTTTGGAATAGATGAATACCTAAACGAAAAAAGATTATTCATCAGAGATGTCATAATTAAAAAAATTAGCAAAATTAATCAAAAAAAGAACTGACTTCTTAAAATCCGAGAAATGGTTTACAAGCATGGTATAGTTCTTGTCTAATTTAGTATTATTTGTTACTTTTACCGCTTCTTGAGCGTTTGCAGCGGTCGCATATCCCAAATATATATATCCGGCGGTTTCCTCGGAATTAAGCTTTGTCGGATAAAACGAGTTAGTTATGGTACCAAATTTACCAAAGATCTTATTAACTACGGTCTGCAGCTTAGTCAATCGATCGGGTCCAACTTGAGGTAATCCGTCGACCACGATAACGCTTTCCATGCCGTCGGTTTCTTTCGGTCTTTGCTCTAATATTTCCGGCATTAAATCTAAAAAAAATACAATACATATTTAAAAAATAAATTCTTCAAGTGATAATTTTATTAGTACTTTCCGATAGTCGAATTTTGATTTTGATCGATAACATAAAAACGTTTATTACAACGGAAAGAGAAAACGACAGAAACTAAGGAAATTTTATATAGTGTTTTTATTTGAAATTCGAAAACGTCAGGATATTTAAATTGTACGTCATTTTCTTCTTATATAGTTTTTAAGAGGTTTAAATATTTAGCATTACCGGTTGGGGTAAAAAAGTGCGGTAAAAAGGGGCCCGTTTAAAAACGGGGGAGGGATCGACGATCTGGCGCAAATTTGAGGTTATGTCAAAGCGGACATTTGCCAGGCTTTCGGCGGCGAATCGTCGTCCGAAAGTCGTCGCGATGCACCGAAGAACATTAAACAGAGTGAAACGAAAAAGAAAGCACATAAAGCAACCTTCGTCGGCGATGTCGTCGACATAGCCCTCGGGATCGCCGAAGTCGGGCTCGACCTCCCAGTTGGGCTCGGCGTCCGAAGCCGGCCGCTCCTTGCTCTGGTGCTGCTCTTCCGTCTTCTTCTTCATGGCGAAGAACGCTTTTTCGGATCCGAATTAATCGCGACGACGCGTCGAATATCCGGAAAAAGCCCGTCGCCGAAGCGAGCCGACAACGTGGGCTCCGACAACGCCAGCACAAATCGCGGCGTTCGCGAACGTCATTCGATAGCGAAATCGCGGCGTGTTCGCGAACGCTTAGTTTTTAATCTCCGCGAAATAAATCAATTAATTTTAATAAAATTCATATATCTCGAAGCGTATAAAAATATTAAATGATATTTTTAGCGATATTATTTTAACCTCTCATCGTATGATTTTTATTAACCAAAAAATATTTAATACACAAATGGTAAAATAAAAAGACACGTATTTGTTATATTTACACAAAAAAATATTTTTCATATAAAAAATATATATATATTAAATATAAATATAAAAAAATATTTTGAATGATCAATAAGCGGTTAATATTCTACTTATATTTTTTATTTAATGTTCCGTTTGTGAACGCATATTTGCGAACGCACTTTTTAAAGCGAGCGGTAAACATTCAACCTACAAATTCTTTTAAATACTTTTACGCGCAAGCCTTAGATTACAAAATTCTTTCGCTTCTTCAATTTTCAAAGGTAATAAATTGATTTCAATAAATCGTTTTTAATTTAATTATTAAAAATAAACGCGTATACACATATACACAAACAATATATATAAAATAACTTATATTTAGTAAAAACCGTAAATGGTTAAATGTTATTGCATTAAAAGTACAATATACATTTCAAATAATTTACATCGAAAAAGTTTTTTTTATTGTTATTACAAAATTACTTATAATTTCACAATATTAATCTTATGCAATTTTTTTAAATACTTGTAAAATGTCCTTTATATACTTTAACTCTCTTATAAGAAGTATATTTAGGTTATGTTCAAACTGTATAATAATGTGCTTTAATTTGATATATTAAAAGAAAACTTTTATAGTAATATCGTTGAAACTGATACAAAAATAATAAAATATATGTTTAAAAATCAACATTAAATATTGATTAATTAAATATTAAAACGCTAGTATTTTATTTCATATCTTTAATATTAATTTCATATAAAATTAGAAGAGATAATATAAATATAATTTATTTTATACAAAATTAAAATACTAAAACGGTCTCCAATATCTTATTTAAAACTTCAATATTAAATTGTCCTAGGATAAAATTAAATATACATACATTTTTCATATAATATGATATATACCATATATATATATACATCAATTTTTATGAATCTAATTAAATAATATATTTTTATTTTTAATATTAAAAATATAAACGAATATTATGTTAAATAATAAATAATGCAAAGGTGAATGAATATAAAGGTATTTCAATGTGAAGAATTGTGTCATCGCATGGATACTAGTTTTTGTTGTTGTACGAAATTCACAATGCAGATGTTCTCCATATTTCCTATATAAAATTTAATAAAAATATTTTTTTTTCTATGATTGATATTACTCATACTTATTTAGTTTTTAATAATAATTTATCATAACTCAAAAACAAACAAAAAAATAATAATCACACATATCCGTTCTGCTAATCATTATACTTCATTTTATTGTCTTTAATCCTTATTATATATATATATATATATATATATATATATATATATTAATCATTGCGGTTGTTTCCTTGTGGCGGCTGTGAATATTTCATAAAATTTCCTTTAAATTAAAATAGTAATTCATTCAACATTGAAATATTTTAATTATTATTAAATAAAACATGATTAATCAAATATAGTAATTGCAATAACGTTAAACCGCAAAATTCTTTAGTGTAATATTTCATTCATAATTATGATTCGTGTTATTATAAAATTTTAATATAATTATTTAAAAACTATGACAACAAATGAATAGTATTTTTTTAATATGTAATTAAAATTATTCTTCTTTATATGCATATATTATTATTATTTAACATATATATTAAATTATAAATAAAAATTAGTACTATTTATAACTATTATAGTAAAAGATCAAAATATTATATATTATATAAATTTTCAATTTTTTTTATCTAAGTATTATAATTATAAGTATTCATCATGATAAAATATTAATATAAAAAATACTTCTAAATAAGTTGGAATTTTTTATCTGACATAAATTCTTAAAATAATTCATATATATTTTTTTTAGTAATACATATTTATGTTTAATATTTATATATCAATTATTTATATAGGTCAATCGATATATTTATATTTTAATTATTTAAATTAATTCTAACAAATATAATATATATATATATATATATATATATATATATATATATATATAATACGTCATTAATAATATGTGCATTAACCGCAATTTGATCGCCGTATCTTAGTAAACCTTATTAATCATAATTAATGAATAATTTTATACGTAGAAATTTTATTATTACGCAACGGTATCCTCGCGTTGAGAAGCTCTGGCTTAATGAACGCTTCATAGTAAAATTTATTTAGCGTCAGTGCCTTTTTGGTACCGATTCAGGTTGGACGCGGAGTACAAGATTTCTCTATAAATTATTAAAAAAAAAATATATATATATATATAAATATATAATATAACATCATAAAAGGTAATCTTATTATTTCATATATTTGAAAAACGTCTACATAATCGTTTACGTTTATAAAATGTAATTTTATTATAATTTTTCGTATAAACAAGTCGGAATAAAAAGAAGAAAAACTCGAACGAGAGTAACGCCTACTTTTTTTTTTAATGTTTACTAATAAATTCTATATTCGAGTTAAAATAACTGTTTTAAAATTATGTTTAATATACTTCATCCGATATTTTACTGCATTTTTTTTATTAAATTTATATCATTTCATAATTTAACATATTATATATATATATATATATATATATATATATATATATATATATATATATATATATATATATATATATATATAATGTAAAAAAGAAAAAGCGTTATAAATTATGCAATGTAATTGTATTTCGGATGCATAGTTTTTTTTTATTCAATGGAAAAATCGTGATACTTCGTTTCACAGTTATTTTATAGTCTGATCAACTATTCAATACAGGTGACCCTCGTATAACGCGACATCTCTTTTACGATTTATATAACGTAATTGCATTCTTTACATTTGTGTGATTTATATTTTTCTACTCGTTGAATTATTTAATCCGTGATAAGACCGAGTTCTTCTCAATATATTCCGTGACACACCTGAGTGAGTCTTAAAAAATATATAATTTTACATATATATTTTTTTATATTGTTTTAATTGTTCTTAATTTTCAAAATATTAATTTTCTATCATTGAAAAAAAAATATATGTCTAATTTCATTTTTATATTTAAATAAACATTCAAACCATGAAATAGGGCGGGGCTCATTAAATAATTACAATATCTTCTCATTTTCAAGAATCAATATTTTATATATATATTTTTTTCAAAAATAAGGTCATGAAAAACATATTAAAAATATTATTCTATGATATTTATTTTATTGGCATTTTTATCGATTTTAGTAACCGTAGACTATTTATAAATGGAAAGTAAACACTTGAAAAAAAAGTCAAATAGAAGCTTTCAAACGATTACTTTTTATTAAACTGAAACCGTTTATGAATATTGAAGTAATTTTTTTTTCATTTTATAAACATATTTTTTTTAAATAATACAAGTCATTATATTTTTTTTTATATATTATGTTTCATTATTTCTATTATATAAATTTTATTAGAATACATACATATATATATATATATATATATATATATATATATATATATATATATATATATAATTGAATAAAATATGTGAAATTTTAGAACAATGAACCTCAAAAGAAAATATAATAATATAGTCCATTTAATTCCCTTTTTTTACTTATAATTAGTTAAGTTGATAAAATCAGTAACACAATAGCCATTTTGGATCTGAATCTTTTTTTTTTGAATATAAAAATACCAATTTATTTTTTTATTAACTCACTGATTATACACTTAATATTTAAATATTATTTTTTATTTGAACATTTTTAAAATATTGAGAAACGCTGATTTCGATACGATTTAACATTAAAAACTAATTAATAGTGAACACAAATATGTGGGTAAACGTATTGTTTTTTTTTTTGTCATTTTAATATCGTATCATTTCTAAACAGTGACGTTACTGGGATATATTGATATGTAAATATAATATTAAAAAAAAATGCACTATAATTTGAATATCGAATTATTTATAACAATACGACAATAAAAATATATTGTTACACTTTGTCCACTATATTCTAATTCTAGTCTAACGCCGCCTTTATATTTATTGTATAATTTACAATGTTCATACTTATATCTATGATTATTGTTGTTTCGCCTTCATTATTGTGTATGTTTATGCAAAAAAAAAATAAATAAAATAAAAATAAACTGACGAATTAACAGACAATTGTTATTGTTCAAGATCCAGTTTTGAGCGACATGTGTAACATTTCTTTTCTTGTCTTACATGTTTATATTATTTGTTTAATCTCCGATTATAGATACTATAATACAAATATATATATATATATATATATATATATATATATATATATATATATTACTTTACAAATATACAGAATGAAAAAAAACCCAGATGAGACTTCTTGAAGCACTTAACACTCTTTTTCAGTTTCTATTATTAAAGTGAAAATTATTCATAATTAATAATCGCGAATGTTCATTGTTTAATATAATTAATGACAATTGTTCGAGAACGAGCGAATTTCATGCAGAATATTTAACCTTATTCTCATAAAAAAAAAAAAAAAAAATATATATATATATATATATATATATATGTATATATATATATAATATTCTATTAAAGTAAAAGCGTTGTGTGAGAAAGTGCATTCGTTGTATTATAATTACATATATATA
>JANIJI010000014.1:9782500-10190000 GCA_024500535.1 Leptonema lineaticorne | reverse complement strand
CAAAAAAATCTAAATAATTTTATATTGTTTATATATTTTTAGCCGTATGAGAATTGCAATGCTTGGACAGATGACGTAAAAGATAATATAACGTTAAAGGAACAAATTAACAACTTTAAAATGAAGGAAGAATTCAAAAACGTATATAAATTATATAAATTAAAACTGAAATCGATATCATAATTAATTTTTAGCTAATTTATACCATTGTTTTTTTTTTTAGATGATTCAAAATATTTCAGCACATTTAGGTTACAAATATCCTCTGGATGAGAATAAAATAAAAAATATATATGACATGTGCAGATATGATAAAGCTTGGGAAATCAATAAAAACTCAGCTTGGTGTGCAGTAAGTACAGAAATATACTACTTGATATTTGTGATTATTTTTTGAGATATATAATTGAAATTTTTAGGCATTTAACAAAGAACAATTACGTCTAATGGAATATGTACAAGACTTGAAGACGTATTACGAAACTGGCTACGGAAATCAATACAGTAAGATGTTAGGATGTATGCCATTGAAAGACATGATGGAAAAATTCAGGAGAGTCGTCGAACATCCAGGTTTAATTATAATTTAATCAATATTTTCATTACATTATATAATATAATTTATTAAATATTTTTATTAAAACATTTTTCAGAACAAGATCAGCCAAAAGCCATAGTATATTTTACACATTCTAAAGCTATGCAACCGTTCCTAACGGCTCTTAACATTGCACAAGATCTTGTTCCATTGCTTGCAGATAATTATCATACACAGAATATTCAACGTAGAAGATGGAGGTCCAGTTTAATTGATCCATTTGCATCCAACGTAGCCGCAGTGCTATATAGGTAATTGATGTATTTAAATAAATTTATCTGCATTACTTTTATATATTTTTAATATATGTGTGAGAAAAAGTTGATATAAAAACTTCACATTTTAGATGTTCAAGAGACGAAAGACACCGAGTAATGTTCTATCTTAACGAAAAACCCGTGGATTTTGAAGATTGCAAAGTTGGACTGTGCTCATGGGAGCTCGTCAAAAGAAAATATGACGATATCGCTAAGAATTGCAATTTAAAATTCTGCAATCCTAATTCGGCAAATCATAAATCGTTGAGCCATACTATGTTTGTAGTATCGGCGGTCTTCGTGATATTCAGCGCAAAAATCTCACAAAAAATATTTAATTAGATTATAAAAAATATATATATATAATATATTTTAAGTGTAAATGTAACGAAAATGTTTGCCATTAGATTACTGCGTAAGTTCTTTATGAATAGTCGGATCTGATCAGCACAAATATAAATCATAGTACAAAAAAAAATCCAAACTTGAAGAGAAAATCTATAATAATTTATGTATTGTTAAGTATTTCGAGTGATTGTTACCTATTTATGAATTTAGAAAATAAAGTTTAATAAAATTTCGACTAAGGCAAGTTTTTCATTAAAAACAAATATATTAATCCTATGTATATATTTTTCATAATTTATAATTTTATTAAAATAATTATATATTAATTAACAAACACAAAAAAAAAACTTTTTTTTTTGCAAAATATTTGCACACATGGTGGTAAAATTTATAGTAATAAATGCAGATATTTATTTATTAAAAAGCTTATAACTGAACAACATACATATGTATAATTTTTTCTTTACGAATGAAATCAAAAATTAAAAAGTACAAGGATCGACAAACTTCTTTATAAGATTAATAGTTAAAATTACAGACCATTTTAAAAAAATTAACGGAATTTATTCAAACAATTATGCAATCAATGAGAAACAATAAAATATTTTTTATATTACTTTTCTAAATCATGGCACAATAATCGTATCGAAAATTTCACAAAATACCTTAAATATTTATATGAAAAATATTAATTTTAAAAATAAAATCACATTGAAAGATTGTTCCAAGTTATCAAAAGTATTTTTTTCCATGCAATGAAAACTAAATTAACTACATATTTAGTTACAAATAAAATCAATATTTGCAATGAATGTAGCATTCTATCCAGACAAAAAATATCTAATTAAGAATATAAGACTCTTATAAAGATTAGCATCAAACAATCAACTTACAAGAAAAATTCCAATGAAAAAAATATTTTAAAACGCTTTCTTATTAGCTGAATAAGCACCTTTGCCTGGTAAATCTTGTACAATCTCAATTATTGTGTCAAGCAACATATAATACAATTCACATTGTAAACAAAATTCCAATAATTCCACATTATTATTTATAATAAATATTATACATAGTAACATTACCAAAAGCAGATTTTGGCACATAGTAAAGTTTATCGATCCTTGATAATGTTCTGAAAATAAGTTTTTTTTTTTAAATAAATTAACGATACAAAATTGATATTAGGAATCGATCCATCTAGTTAATGAAAACAAAAAAATGGCGATAAATTAAATCTCACATATTTTTTATGAACTAATTAATTAATTATGTAACATGAACATTTCTAATATCAGACAATAATTTATGTTTTACAGCCTCTTTTTTCATTTTGAAAACTAAAATACATGCATATATTAGAAAGCACATAAAAAGTTTAGCAGAGAAATTTGACGATTTAACAAAATTATATATTTCTAATTAACAATTAGAAATTAACAAAAGCACATCTTATATATTTTTATATATTATTTATACAAAAAGCACATATAATAGAGAGCTTATTAGAAACATACAAAATCCTTTAATATTTCATAAATATTTTTTTAATATAAAATATAAATCAATTACTAGAAAATTATATGTCATCAAATTTCTCCATCCAAGCTCTTAATGTGAAGGCAGTTTTAAATTACCAATATAACAACGCTCTGGTATACCCTTATAACATTATAAGATACTCTAAGTCATCACAGCATTAGAAGTGGCGCGAACCACATTAAAATATTCGAATCAGTCCCACTCTCATTAATAACTAATAATTATTTCTGCCGCGTACAATCATGACATTCTATGATTATCACTATAATTGAAACTGTTCAATCCTGCACCGGCAGCAATCTTTGTTCGTTTACCACAATTACCACCGGTTACCGAATTCTTCCTATGAATTTTTTTCGCATCACTTCCACTTTCATTATCAGAACTGACAGAATCCCTTTGCACTTGAGTATTATTACTAAAGCTATTATTGCGAACTCTAGGACTAGACATACCACCATCAGAACTACAAGAATCTCTTTGAGACTTCTTGCGTTGCCTTTTGAGCGTTACTTGTTCGCCTGAAAGCATTTCATTAAATTGTTTTTGTCTAGCCTCCCAGAAATGTGTTTGCCTCTGTACTACATCAGGATATTTGATTTCAAAATCTTGGTCTGGGGGTATAAATAATTCCCAACCTTTATTTGTTTGATAATGTGCTACAGATGTCAAAATTTCTTCAATTTCGTTAGAAGGCAATTTTACAGCAGCTGCTACTTTACGTCTATCTACGTATTGACTTTTAGTAAATAGGTATAACTGAAAAATATATAAACGAAAATTATTTAAGACCAATGAACATAATTAATATGGAGTAAATTAACATACAACATAATCTCTGGCTCTGCACATAAGTTGATCAGATATTCCAGAATATTGAGAAACACTTCCTGGTGGATATATCAAAGACGATCTAGCTGCCCAACGTCCACCAGATAATAATCTACCACAACCAACAAGTGCAGAAATAAGAGGTTGACCTGATAATCCAATTAAATCATTGATCATACCAACGGTCACTAATTTAGCTGTAAATATTACAAAAACTTAGTAAACAGCAACTAAAAAATACGATTATGATTTAAGTATAACCTATACGCCTACCATCTTTCAAAAGTACTTTGCATTGTTCAGCAGGAGGTAATTTTTTCAACTCTAATATGTCTGTGATATCAATGTTTTCTCTTATATTTGTCTCAACAAGCTCAACATCTTGAGGTATAAGTGTTGCTAAATATTCTTCATGTTTTAAATTTAAGTGCACAGTATCTTCATCAGAAGCAGATGTTAATAATTTATGTCTCTCCAACTTTAAATTAGTATACGTTTTATATAATAACTAAATGTCAACAAAATAAAAAGAATTGTGACAAAATAAATTACCTCAGCCTTATCAGAGTTGGCATGCCACCACATCGAGTCACACCATGGTTCTTCTGAACTCTTTTTAGTTAAATATCCGTAAGATTTTTCGCGAGCCTTTTTTATCCTATCAGTCTCATTTCGTGCGAAGCACACAGTAATTTGGGTAGCTTCTGTGTCATTAG
Source organism: Leptonema lineaticorne (assembly GCA_024500535.1). Classification (NCBI taxonomy): domain Eukaryota; kingdom Metazoa; phylum Arthropoda; class Insecta; order Trichoptera; family Hydropsychidae; genus Leptonema; species Leptonema lineaticorne. The sequence goes on along the minus strand of JANIJI010000014.1, from coordinate 10,185,711 downwards.
AAGGTCCGGCATCATCGTCGACACCTTTTTTTTCGCTTTCCTCGTCTTTCATTCTATTATCTTGCTTATCAAATAACGAATACGACGGTCGCATTTGTAAAATACCTTAAATGATCATTATATACATGAAATAAAAAAATGGTGGATTTTTTTATTATAAAATTAATAAAATATTATACTTTTTATTGGAGTAATATGCAATTCACCATCTTGTAATGCGGCGATTGTATATTTATTAATATCATTTATTGGTATGGTACTTTCGTATTGTATTTTATTCATTAAACCGGACTTAAAAACTGTGTTTTTTTCCATTTCTTTCGTTACAGTTTTAGATGAAACCTTAAAATTAAAAAAAGAGGTAAGATAGCATTGTCAATTTAGAATAAAATACAAACGCTAAAAATAATATACCTGATATCCATCAGTGTTGAGAGCCATTTGTTCAGCTTTAGATGTGTCGAAAGCATTGTTGTCGACATCCAAACCGAATTCTAATTTAACTTGTTGATGGATAGGTTTGATTTTACAATTTAAGACGGGCGCTTCGTTTATGTTGTCTTTTGATGATTTCAAAGGATATTGAAAAATATACAATTGCTTCGCTAAAGTTTGAGAAAGAAATACGGGAATCTAAAAACATAAAAATGTTTATTAATACTTAAATATTACATTGATAAAGAAAGGTTTCATATTTAGCCAATTTTTCAGCAAAATTTTTGTTCGCATATCTAATATTTTAAAAACCACTGCTTCATTAAAAAAAAAATGAAACTAAAATAATGGCATCGATGAGCTATTTATTATTTGAAGCGATAATCTGTCTGCTCAATTTTAAACGGAACAACTTTCTTAACGGGTTTATTTGCGTGATACGCGCACGAACAGTAAATAAATTATATATTATTGAACGTTATTAAAAACGCTCGGTCACCACAATCCATAATATAACGTTCTTTACGATCATAAAATCATATTAAGACCGAATAATCGCGAAATTACAAATTAAATTCGTTTTTAATTTCAAAACGTTAATGACTTTTTAAGATTCCTTTCAACCCGGCATTCGAAAATTATTTATAATATTACTGGACATAAATTACATCAATAAATTAGAAAAAAAGTATATTAATAATTTTTTATCGTGTTCAGAAAAATAACGTGAATATCATCATATATGACGGATTAAGAGAAATATTCAAATCGCACGCTAAAACGTTTTATAACGCAATCCAGATGTGATTAGAAAGAAGGATATTCTCCGATCGCAAAATTGACGATGAATACGAATAAAAAAAAGAAAGGTAGAAAAAAATATCATCTGCAAAACGAAAGACGATTAAAGGAGAGAGACGAGACCTAATCTTATCAAACCTAACCTAAACGAATTGTCAAAAAGAGTAGCAAACCTCTTGCACGATTCGATCGCGCTCGTCCGGATCGAGAGAAGGAGCCGCCGACGAGTCTCCGGCGCTGGACGCCTCCATCGGAACTCGAAGATCGGACCGCGGCACGTGTTCGACTTCGAGCTCGTGGACCTGTCACCCGCGAACACGGCGAACCCGCAAATGCCAACTCAAACGCTCACATAACTACCATAACCGCGCGATTATAAAGCACGGCTTACATTATTTAACGAATTTTTACATTAATCATTTCCTATTATTCTCTTTCAAGAGATTGTTAAATTCCGTTATTTTATTTAGAACGCTGCCTATACTAAGAAATATGTTTCAATTTATTTTTATTTTATCTTAATTTTGATCATTTAAATATTTAAAAAAAACGACAGCTATTAAAAATAAAATTCAACATCCAAAGCTTGTAAAATTGTTTCATAATATATTAAATTATCAAGTGTTTTAGCAGACTATAATGGCAACCGATATTGCTTTATTCAAATATGATTTTATATAAATATATACTTATTTAAGTATTATTTTTTATTTAAGATGAAGGATATAAGAATCTTAGTTTCAGAATTCCACTTCCAATTATTCAACACTGATCATTCTCTTTTAATCCATTTTTTATATTTCGCTTTCATTTATTGATTTTCAAAAAATTCTAAATAAATTAATACTTTTTAAAATTATTTTAAATTAAATTAACTTATAAATTTAAATAAATAGTACTTAAATAATTGAAATCAATTTTCGAATAATCTACAATATAACTTTCATTAATAAATAAAAAAATATATTCACTTTCTAATATGGTTATGGTCGTCATTCGACAGTTTTAATGTGTGTTTTTTTTTCGATTCTTTTTTTAAATATGTTTGCGCTGATGTGTCAAATGTTGCGGTGCTTATTTAGTATGTTGTGATTTATTCGGTTAAAATATATCATTTTTTTTGTCTATACACATACAAAAGGTAATCATTTACACTTTTGAAAAGGAAATATTTTACAATATGAATTGTTTATTTGTAAATATTTTAAGGTTATTAAAGTACATTTTTTGCTGTAAGTGCATTCATTATATACATATGTATTACGTGCTTAGAAACAAATAATATTACAATTCAATTTTTTTTATGAAAAGGAAAATTTGAAAGCTATAAACGATCTTATAAAATATTGCCAATTATAAAAATTAATAATAAGAAACGATCTATATATAATATGTTACTTTATATATTTATAAATTTAAATATCGTTTAGTATTAAAGTTTCAAATATATAATAACACCATTTTTTTGTCGAAATGTATTATATTAAAATCTTTGATTATTTTCTTAAATTATTATTGTTTTTTTCTTTTTTATTTTCAGACTGAAAAGTTTCTCAGAAAATAATGGATTATTACAACTAAAAATATTTAGTCAGTCTTCAACTATCAAAATTATTTGTTTGCAAATTGCCATATTGAATTATCAAAATGTAGTACTTCCTGTGTACTGATAATTTATCAGTGAAATGCTGGTTAAAAATAAATTTGCGTTTAAAACGGGATGTCGCTCATGTTTAGAAAATTTAAAAGGAAATTAAGATTATCTCCATATTTTCCTTTTTGTTTCATGATATTATTGTTATCGTTCACTTTATCATATTTGCTATTTATAAAGTCTTCAACTACACTTGATGAAAATACAAACGATTATCCAATATTAATTTGGTGGACTCCAAACTTTTCTTTCACAAAAATATCGTCGTGTTCACACGGATTTCGTTGCCGATTCGATAACAGCAAATTATTAAAGAATGATCCTCGCGTCGAAGGCTTCATGTTTTATGGAACCGAATTTAATATTTACGATTTGCCATTACCTCGTAAAAGTATGGAAAAAATTTGGGCACTTTTACACGAAGAGTCTCCAAGAAATATGCCAATTTTATCTCACGAATCTGCGCTTACTTTATTCAACTTTTCATCCACTATAAGTAGATACAGTGATGTTCCTTTGACTCTTCAATATTTAAATAGTTTAGATGATTTAATAGATAATACATATTATGTAGATACCGAAAAAAAGAACGAGTTACTATTAAATATATCACCAATTCTGTATATTCAATCAGACTGTGATACATCTTCATATAGAGATAATTATGTAAAAGAACTTATGAAATATATACCAATAGATTCATATGGTATTTGTTTAAATAATAAAAATATGCCAGACCATTTTACTACCAATTATTTAAATAAATTGGATGATGCAGATTTTCTCCATTTTGTAAGTCAATATAAATTCACAGTGGCTATAGAGAATGGTATTTGTGAGGATTATATTACTGAAAAATTATGGAGACCTTTGAAAGTTGGATCTATTCCTATTTATTTGGGATCACCATCAATCAGAGATTGGCTTCCAAACGAACATTCAGCGATACTTATAAATGACTTTGAGTCTGTTCAGCATTTAGCTAAATATATAAATTATTTGAATGAAAATGACAATATGTACGAAGACTATTTACAACATAAAATTGGAAATAAAATCACCAATAAAAGATTAATAGAAACATTAAAAAATAGAACGTACAATTTTATCAATAGTGATAAAGGTCAACTTTTTGTAGAAGCATTCGAATGTTTCATCTGTAAAAAAGTTTATGAGAAAAGAAATGGAAATTTACAACCGAAAATTGTTAGTAAAATACATTACAATTGTTCAAAACCTGTACCGCCTCAAAATTCTGAAGCAACATGGTGGTTAAAAGAATGGGATGATTCTATGATAGAAGCCGATATACTTAATAAACATATTTTATTAGAAAATAAGATTCATATTGACGAAGATAGTTTTCAGAAAGAAGTCGAAATGTTGAAGAATGTTAATATAAATAAAGTATGATCTATGTATAATATATTGCAAAATTTATAAAACAAACATTCATTTATGTTATCTGTAATTTAATATTTTTATTACCATTGTTATTAAAAATAAATGTAAATATTTTATAAAATAAATCAAATTTGATAAAAAATCATTATCGATTTGTTTTCTTTAAAATTATTGGCATACGCCTTCCAATGGATGTATTAATTGTAGGGTCGATCCGTCTTCAATGAGACCTCGTTTAATAATATGAGGTATAGTTTTCGGCACCATACTGTAATTAAATGTTATATTTTTATTCATGTTATAAAAAAAAATATTTTATAAATATCGTCGTCATCATTTAATCTTTACCTTATGCAATCTATTATGGGACACACGGACAGACAAAGTGTACATCCTGTACAATCGTCGGTGACGTGAGGAATGTGTGTTTTAGAATCGAAACTGAAATAATGTTAAATTAATTTTATATTTGATCTTAATTTTTTTTTTGTTTACGAATATTTAACAATGAAATAGACAAAATTAACCGTATATAACTAAATTTACAAGAATTATTTTATTTATGATTCAATAAATATTACTTTAAAAAATTGATAATATATGTGTATTTTAGCTATTACGATGACATCGATTTAATATTGTTTTATAACTTACGTTGTTATTACAAGTATTATTTAGTAGAATTTTCGAAATTTACATCATTATAAGTAAATATGTAGTATAATAAAATACCTGATGGCTTGATATCCTGAATCAGCACATGCCATATAACATTTTCCACAATTGATGCATAAATCCTATAATAAAATTTCATATAAAATGTATTTATTTTTTATTAATATAATTAAATTTTATATATAAACTCACATCATCGATGAGGGCAACGACTTGTTTAGAGTTATCTAAATTTTTATATGTTCCAATTCTTGGTAGAGCCTCACCAATGATATCTTTTACCAATGGTACCGTGAATCTGTTGATATGATTACTAAATCTATCACCATTTGTTGCATTGGTATTATTTTCATCCAGATCCAAAGCATTAGAGGCCAAACGAACCTTTTTCAACTGTTCACTACGTTCGATTCCATATGGTCCAAAGTGTGCCAATATCTGTACATATTAAATGAAAATTATATTTAAATCCTGATTATTGAACAATAATTAATATGTATTCAAATATGACAATGACCTTTCCTTGATTATCTCTCAATGTTGTAACAGGTTTCCCCTTTTGATGTTTGAATATTGGAGGAGATTGTCCCATCCAATTTCTAGTAGTTTCCAGATTTCGCAAATATAACAAAGTTCGTAGACCAGTACAATAATCTTCTATAAGTGTAAAATCTTGATTTTGTATAGCACTACCGACCTACAATTGATAATTAAATTATTATTTTAGTTGTTGAAATATATTTCGAAATAATATATGGAAATTATATGGTTCAGTATTATAATTAATACCTGTAGAACCGAAGCACCACATTGCAAAAATTGTAAAGCTACTTCAGCTGAATCAATACCACCGATTCCAAGTATTGGAAAACCGGGTAAAGCATTGGCTATTGATGATATCGCTTTTAATGCCATCGGTCTTGTGGCATTTCCAGATACACCACCATATGTTGTGCGTTTCTCAGTACCTTGAAAACAAATTATTAATTATGAGTATTATTGTTAAATAAATAAAGAGTTGAATACAATTTTTCAATATATCATTAAATTACACAGATGTCGAAAATAATTATGCTAAAAAAAAGGACATTACCGATATTAGGCCATGCAGTTGCATCTGGACGTACACTCATTAAACCTTGTACAGTATTTATTGCCGATACTCCATCAGCTTTTCCTAGAACAATATTAACATCTTATGTAAAATTTGTCATTTTAAATGTAAAATTGAATATACTATTAATTTACCTTCGTGTGCCGCTCGAGCTATAGAAACGATATCTGTAATATTTGGCGTTAATTTAATAAAGAAGGGTATTTTAACTGCCGCCCTGACCCATTTGGAAATTTCACGTACTAATACAGGATCCTAAAACACAAATCGTATTTGTAATAATAATTTAACGAATTTTAGCAAATCAATAAATATGAAATGTAATACTTGTCCACAAGCCAAACCCATTCCGGACTCGCCCATACCGTGCGGACAAGATAGATTCAATTCTAAAGCGTCAGCTCCAGACTTTTCAGCTCTTTTCGCTAATGTTTCCCAATCGTCTTTATTATAAGAACACATAATTGAAGCGATGACAATCTGTATAAATATATATTTTTTTAAATATAATTTTTACACTATAATAATATTAAAAACAATAAAATTCTCGTATGTATTACTTTTGTTGGAAAGTCTCTTTTCAATTCAGTCACACTCTGACACCAATAAGCGGCGGTTTTTTCAGAAATCAATTCGATATTTAAGAAACTGCCTTGTTCGGGACCGAAATTTTGACCGGAAGTAATTCCACGTACTATACGCGGTGAAACATTAGTGACGATATCCTGAAATATAAATAAATTAATGTTCATGCTATTTTTTTTATTTAAAAATAATGTGAATTTTAACATACTTTGTCTAATGAAAAGGTTTTCGTGACTGCGAAAGACCAGCCCTGTTCGAAAGAACGCCGTATCATGGCCGATGTAGTCGCCGGAGGTGCGCTTGCTAAACCAAAAGGATTTTCAAACTTGAGTCCACACATCTCAACTGATAGATCGACATCATCAATTGGACAATGGAATTTAGGTAGTTGAGGTATAATTGCATTAGGCTCCTGCGACATATCCTGAAAAATATTCATTATTTAGTATTTCAGCAGTTTTTATATAGCTATACTTTTTTCAAGAAAATATTAAAATTTAACATCAATCGTCATATTTTGCTCTTTTTTTAAATTTGACATTGTAATTTTATATAATATTACTTCTATTTGATAATGTTATCATTTTTTTTATTGAATTGCTAAGTTCATTATAAATATATAACAAACGTTTATATTCAGATAAATATAATTGGAAGATAAGAAATATTTTATTTTTTCAATTATATAATAATTTTTATAGTATATCAAAATCAATATTTTCTGAATTTGACGAAATGTAAATGATTTATAACCTGAAGGAAGCAATGCATATACCAAGCAGCAGTTTTACCATCGTTTACTGACTCAACAGTAGTCTCTGAATAACCAGCAAGATCACCACCACAAAATACTGCTGGATTTGAAATACTTTGCATTGTAGATGGATTAATAGCTGGTAGTCCAGATCTATTAAAATGAACACCAAACATTGCCTTTTTCACTGAAATGTATAATTTTAATATGAAATATGAGTAAAAAATAAAAATTATATAATTTAATATATGCAAAGCACCATCTTCATCATAAAGTCCAGAACCGAACGCTGATATAATATAATTGGCTTTAAGTTGTGTAATTTGTTCATCGTCTTCAATCCATTCACCGTCATCTGCTTGCTCTGTTCTATTGAACTTCATACCTGCAATCTAAAAGAAAAAAAAAACAGATATATATATTTTAATTTAAATTCAAAAATATTTCTTAGTAACCAATGTATTAGAAACGAAATGAAATATAATCAAAATAAATTACCTTTCCATCTTTAATGATGACTTCATTTGGTGATAAAAACGGAACGAATTCGCATTTCTCTTCTTTGGCCAAATCAACCTATAAATAAAATATGTTTATATAATATTTATTGTATATTATATATAAAAAAAATATTATTGTAATATTTATACTTCTTCCGGCACAGCTCTTATGTTTGTAAAACCTTTTCTGAATACAACAAACACTTTCTTGGCTCCGCATCTCAACGCCGATGTCGCACAATCAAATGCCGTATCACCAGCACCAAGTACAATAACATTTCCATGTAATTTTGGTAAAGATACAGCTGGACTGCAAGCACACATACCTGAAAAAAATATGTAAAAAATTCATTTTGAACATAATTTTATCAAGATAAATATATGGTAAATAAAGTGTGCACCTCTTTTGCTGCCTTCTGCAACTTTGGGCAAAAAGCTTTTACTAGTAAAGAAGCCCATTTCCGGTGTTAATTTTTGGAATATCGGAATAAGTTTTGGCTCTGGTAGTCCAATTCCAATAAAAACAGCTTTGTGAGTTTCTAATAATTTCTATAACACATAATTAAAAAAAAATATTTGAGAATTAAATATAGATACTTGGAATATTTAAATATGTAATTATAATTTTGTACTTACACTGACTGTTAAATCTTTAGTAGACATTGATCTTCCAGTTATAATTTTCACACCAATATCCTTAATCAAATCGACTTCAAATTGCACAACATCGAAGGGAAGTCGATATTGTGGTATTTCTGATGTACTACAACGTTAAAACAATCTTATTTTTAATATTACTTTTTTTATATATATTTCTACAAATTCTATTTACCTCAAACCACCTAAATATTTTTCTCTTTCATAAATAGTAATATCTTTATAACCCATCCTTGCTAGGAAACAAGCACAACTCAAACTTGCTGGACCAGCTCCTATAAGAGCAATTGGATGATTACCGCTCTTTGGCAACGGTGGAGTATTTGGATCCAAAGTTTGACGAATACCCATTTTTTTAAACATCTAAATATAAAACAAAGTTAATAAAATTCAAATTCAGAGATAAGAGAAGAAAAAATATAACATTGTTCATATATACTTCAACAGCAAAATGTTGTAATCCACCGATATTAATGGGACCTTCTTCGCTTGCTTGAAGATTGCAACCTCCAACACAAAGATCACTTGTTGGACAAACCATACCACAAGTCAAACCCAAAGGATTATCAGATAGAATTGCTTTAGCAGCACCATAATAGTTCTACAAATCATTACAAAAATATATACATTATACCACAAATAAAAATACTAAAATTTTTGTATTTTAATGAAGCAGACTATAAATAAAAAAAAATAGTAATCTTTCACATGTTTTATATATTTCATGAAATTAAGAATCACCTTATTAGCAATACTGGTAATGAAGGTTTTAACATCCAATTGAGTAGGACAAGATTTCTGACACGGAGCATCAGCACATTTCAGACATCTTGATGCTTCTTTCAGAGCACCGCGTTCCGATAAAGTAGTATGTTTAATATCACTGAAGTCATTTTGTAAAGTTGAACACGTCTATAAATTGTATTATATATATATTTAGTTTTTTATGATGAATAAATAATAAAAATTATATACCGAAGAAATTAATTTACCGTGCATTTTCTATCAGCATTTCGTTTCCAATGCTGCTTATTCTTTTTCGTTTCAACGGAAGGCACTAAATTTGAATATTTTGTAACTCTTGGATTGAGCTGAAGTAAATTCTGAAATATGTTTTAAATTCATAATGTTCAATAATTTAAATAAAATTTAATTCTTAAATATGAAAAAAATATAAACCATAAAGAAAAATATCATTTGAGTTCAAAGGTTACAAAAAATATTATATTTAAATTAAAAAATATAATATTCATTGAATAAAATTATTATATTATGATCACTTTGCTTATTTAAAAACTTTATTCAAAACATTGCGTTATCCTTTTAAAGGATAATCAACAATTTTAACAAGAATAAAGATTCATATTACTGAAAAATATTATGGATTGTATTACATTACACTAAATTACTATGAAAGTATCAAAAGACATATCAATTTTACAAAAACAAGTTAACTACAAACAAACATAATTCAAGCTCAGATAAATTTATAAAAATTCTTAAATATAAAAGATAAGAATAATTATTTAATGTTTAAGTAAAAAGTAAGCAAAATAACATTCATAAAAAAATAATATTGAATATAAAATAATCTTATTAGATATAAACAAACCATAACATATTTTTAATAATAAAAAAACAATGTTTTTTTATATATTATATTTATAAACAAAAGGAATTTTTTTTTAGTATTGAATATAATATGTATTATTTATTTTTTTTAATGCAAAAATATTACATATTATATCATTAATTGATCAAATTTTAATTTGAATATTATAATGTTAATTTCAGATTAGGTTAAATTTAAGTGATGAACAGTACAGTAATATATATATATATATATATATATATATATATATATATATATATATATATATAAATGCAAAATACAATATTTATACAAAGTTATAGAAATATTTATTAAGAATCTAAAAAAAATGTATTTTTTTTATTTGTAAATATGAAGATCGGTTATTTATATAATATTAAGTAATTAAAAGTAACGAAATTTTATTAATTATATTATAAAATATTTATTCATTTTTATTTACCTCGATATCTGGAAGCTCTCTGCTTAGTAATAACTTGGACATAGTTGTTTCAAATTCAAAATCTCTGAATTTTCAAACGCTGAATTATTGAAAATCAATTTTTTATATATATTTTAAGTTCAATTAAATATTAAGGGAAAATTCTTAAAAAAAAAAAACAAAAATAGAAAAATGTGCAAAAACTGAAAATTCGCGAGTGGAATCGTTCACTGACAACTGCGCACTGACCTCGAGAACACTACATCAGTATTTCTTTTTGCTGATAAATAGCAGTTAACCTTGTTATGTCCGCACATTATTTTCATTCTAAAAATATTGCTACATATATATATATATATATATATATATATATATATATATATATATATATTTATACATCTATTCGATTGATATTTCAATATCAAAAGTTTGAACTATAGCTTGTTTTTTTATATAAATATATATAGACTTCCGTATACGCCTTTCCGATATCCGTTATATATATATATATATATATATATATATATATATATATATATATATATATATATATATATATATATATATATATAATAGAGTGTTTAAAAAATAACTTTATATTTATTGCAGTCTTGTAATTTGCCGTATCTCGAAGTGTTCAGCAATTATTGAATTAAACGGTTGCGAATTGTTATTCAACTCGCCATATTTTCATGTAAGTTATATTTAAAAATAGTATTGCGTCAATTTACATTCAATTAACAATTTTTAATGTTTAAAATATATGGAAATATGTGATCGTTATCAAATATTAATACGGTTCAATAAATGCGAGTTTATTATATCTAATAAAATCTCTAATCTCGATTATGTATTATTATTTTAATCCTTCAACATCTAATATTTTTATTGATGAGTAATTGATTAATTGTATTGAAATATTTCAGCATTAATATATATATATATATATATATATATATATATATTAAATATTTAATGAATAATTTATTTAATCGTCAATTATTGTACAAAATATATAAACAGTTTCTTATTATATAAGGCATGCCTAGTTTGTAAATATTTATCTGTTTTATTGATAAAATGCGGAAAACCTTGAATGAGCAAAAATTAATATTCGTATTCGTTCAAAATCTTTATATTGTATAATAATGAGACACGACAAAAATCGCTGTTCAAACATTTAAAAAGATAAAACCTGTTTATGCTTTAATCGTTTTTTTTTCTTCTCATAAACAATGTATTAAATCTGTATTTGTAATTAATTACTGATAACGTTGTCAACTGAAATATAAAATTCAGAAAAAAAAACGTTATTGTCCATTGAAAATATGGATTTGATATTTCTGTTATAGCAAATATAAACGATTATTAATTAGTATCAGTATTAAAAAAAAACAATATTTAAGATTAATAAATAAAAAAATCCATCATTGACTTTATAATATTGTTTTTAATTTAATTTAAAATCGACTTTTTCGTAAAAAAGTCAACCCATTTGTGAATTCGTGCACTATTGATTTAATTTTTTTAAGACAAAATGAAATTGAAATATTCAAATATTCGTTATTTATTATAATAATTGCATGTTAAATATATTTTTTTCAGATATTATATATGATACTGAATATTTAATAATATTATAGAAAATACGGTAACATAGAAATAATTCAATAGTATAATGTAATATTTTGCTGTACATAATTTTATAACTTTTAGTGTTAGTTTATTCTGTATTGCTATTAATTTATAGTGTGTGTGTTTGACGATTAATAAATATGGATAATGTATATCACATTTATCAATACGGAAGGATTTGTGATAAGGATATTATGAGTTGATTCAGGAAATGGTGTTAAAAATTATTATACTGGATAAAACTAGTATAAGTGACGTCATTGACTTTTATATGACAAATATCGGTAGATTCACTATTAAATGAATATTATTTGCAATAAGTATAAGAATTAATAAAAAGTCATTTTTTGGCTTTTATTTTTTTACTTAAACTGATTTTTTTAATATGAAATAAAAAAATTATATTGAATTAAAGATATATGTACATACATATACATATTTAAATGCACACAAGTACGCACACACGCGTGTACAAGCGCACAAATATTTATAATAATAATAATAATATTTCAATAAAGAATTAATAATATATATATTTATATAAAAAAGCAATAATGTATGTATTTCTCTTTTTCATTGATATGTTACAAAATTACAACAGTTATCGAAAATTATAAATGCGGACAATAAAATGTTAACACATTTTTTTTCGTTACACATATTAATTAAATATTAATAATATATAAATTAATTATGCGGGAAGCGAATCGCATTGCATTTTGTATGCATTATCAATAATTTATATATATATTTTAATTTCGTTAATTTAAAATAATAATAATAAAACAGTAATCAAAGATGGGAAATAAAAAATAAAATGAATAATTTTATTATGCCAAGTTTTACATGTTATATGTTAAAACATAACATATTTTTTTTTATAAATAACAATTATAAATTTTTATTTATTATTTAGGATGTTCTCATCGTTACACATATATATTTGATAATATACATATATATATTTTAAGTATTGTTTTGTGTTTTTTTTTCAAAAAATGTCACAGTATCACATTTTCAACAATAGTGAAAAAAAGGAATGACTTTTCCATTTAATTCACTGTGCGCACCTATTTAGAGGCTAATTAATACTTGCACATTTATTACATTTAAAAAAAATTAAATAAAACGAAATTGCGAAGGACCCACTTGACAATTTCGAACGCTGATATTTTCACAACTGATACTCGATTACTGATTGTGCAATTCTAAATATGAAAAAAAAGACTTGTTCTAAATCAGCAGTGAAAGGTTTGAATTAATATTTTTTTCTATCTTTATATAGGGTCCTTCATATAATTATATAATAGATTATGCACATACACATAAATGGAAAACAAGTGTATGCGTCTTGAAAAAATAATAATAAACAAATCACGAATTAAACAGAAAAAAATGCATCTTTTTTTACTCAAAAATTGCAATAATACAAAAATGAATGAAAAGAAAATTATGTATATATTAAAAATAATAATAAGAAATTAAATTGAAGAGAAAAAAATTACACTAAATTATGAATTTTCGGTATGCAACGTAAAAAAAGCACTTACAAAGAGAACAGATAATTAATTAATAACAATTATAACATTTCGGAAATTTACAATGAAGCAACATGTTTTCTCTTTTTTTTATTCATCATTATTAATTAATATTAATTATTTTCCACATAAAATTGTGTAAAAATATTCACATATTCACGCACGCACACACACACACGCAAGCACGCATACGCACACAAGTGTTCCTCATCTCATTCGATTTTTGAGCGTTCTCTCTCATTCGACAACACCTAACTGCTATATTCATAATCTGTATTTTTTTTCCTTTTTGTTTTTAATATTTAGATAACATCTTGCCTAGACAATGAGTAGTGGAGATCTGAAAAATAAATAAAAAGATAAAACGTTACAATTATTATATCATAATAACTAAATTAATCGATCAATATTATGCAGTTTTTAATAATTAATATTTTCTTTCATTAATTTGATAATAAATGACAGTTTAATGAGTACAGCTTTACCATTTAAGATACAAGTATATAAATGTAAATAAGTTCATTAAATTAAAATTCTTCACGAATTCAGACTAATGATGACTAAAATAGGCAATATTAGATTATTTTTCAATGATGTTGATTATGGCAATACTTTAATCAAACTACGTTATTTGAATAATGCTAGTCTTATTAGGACTTTCTAGTACTTTTTATTCAATACTACATTATTAGTTTAAAATTTATACTTTGTTTCTATTTTTCAAGGAAAGATTTAAAACGTTATTTATGTAAAATATTAGAACAAAGAGGAGGTTTATAGAATACATAGTACACTTAATTTATTTAATCTAATATCAATTTTGCGCTTCATTCTTTCGATAAAATTACAAATATAACAAGAAATGAAAACAATTTAATTGGAAATAAAAGAAATAACTAAATTGTGTCGATTTAAAGTTAAAAAAAGCCTACAAAAGGGTTAAAATATAAACTGCATTATTGTATTATTAACATTTCATTAATATATAGAACTTACAAAAAAGCACACTACAGGAGGGTACATTTCCGTTTTGGTTTTACTTGTAATACAGGACATAAGACGGCCCGAATGGCTTCATCGAATACTGTTTTAAGACCTTTTTGTGTAAGCGCTGAGCACTCTAAATATTTTACTGCACCGATTTCTTTGGCCATAGCGAGTCCCTGAAAAGCGAGAAGATTATTAATTAATAATATTCATAAAATTATGATGAAAAAAATGCTTAAATAGGAATATAATATAAAATAATAAGTGAATACCTGTGGATATGTGATTGGTACAAGTTTTTTATCTTTTAGTTTTTCAATTGTGTCTTTGTCTTCGCGGAGATCCAATTTTGTACCAACTAGTATAATTGGCGTAGAAGGACAATGATGCCTGACCTCTGGATACCACTGCATACGCATAAAAATTACTTAATTTTTTTTACACAAAAATGTCGAATGTCATTTCAATATAAAACAAGCATGATGCAGTTACCTTCGCTCTAACGTTTTCGAATGATGCTGGATTTACCAGTGAAAAACAAATAAGGAAGACGTCTGTTTGAGGATAGGAAAGCGGTCGAAGTCGATCGTAATCTTCTTGACCAGCCGTATCCCATAGTCCTAAATTTATAGGTTTTCCATCTACCATAACATTTGCTGAATAATTATCGAATCTGTAAATAAAAAAATATATACATTAAATATAATACATAAACCACATTATTATTGTTGTAAAATAATAGTGAATATTAACAAGAAACTTAGTTTTAACTATATGACAATAGAAAATATTTTTTAGAAAGTATGTTAAATTTACTTATGAAAATGAATCAAATTATTATCAGCATTAAGTAAATTAGACACACTACCATAAATGTTACCATAAATGATTGTTAACATTTCATATCGAGATTCCTACATTAGGCACATCTCAAATGGGAGTATTTTACCTTTACGTTACATTGTCCTTACAACAAAGGAAAAATGTCTCAAGAAAAAAATGAAAGAAATAATGATGAAGAACACGATGATTACAATAGAAGCCATCATATATCAAAATGACAACAATAATAGATAGCAAGCACTATTCCTTCAACATCTTTCTATTTATGAATAAATACTCAAAACAACTACACAAATAGTTTAATACATTTTGATATTCTTTCTACATAATTGCTGCATTAAAAACTTAAAGCATTAAGATGTCATCCAATATGTACAATAAAAAATAAAATATTATTAATAATTAATGAAAATGTTAAACTGACATGCGTTGAATATCTTATTACAATATTACAAAAATGTATTTTTTCGATCTGCGTGAAAAAAAATCAAGTAGAATATAAAAAGGAAAATAAATTGTGATTTAAGATTTAAATTATATTATGGAAAAAAAGGTAGAAGTGAAAAGTAATGGAAAAAAGTTTTTATAGAATCGAATCAAACGGCAAAAAAAGAGCAGATAATTGAAGAAGGCAAAAGTTTTAGCAAAAAGTCCGACAAAGATATTTGACAACTTTTCCAACAGGAAAAGGGAAAAATATGATTTTTTCCCGAATAAATACGCATATATATTTACGTGAGATCAATTCGCAAAAATATTATTTCATCAGAATATGATTTTACTAATATTATATATGACACTTGAGAATTATTTGAAGGATAAATAATACACACAAAATGATCAACATAATTTTATGAACAAGCAATATAAAATAATAAAAAAGTTACAAATATAATAATTAAAAACTATAATGATGATTAATGGATTCATTTCCAATTGAAGAAATATATGTAAGATTATTCATATATCTAAGATTTGATAAATATGTTTTAATTTAATTCATAAATTTCATTGTGAAATATTTTCATTCAATTACAAAATATTACATTAAATTAGCAAACTAATATGAATAATTAAAATATATACATTAGTACTTACACAGTGGGAATATATTCTCCAGGGAAGGCATTCGTTGTATAGCTGATGAGAAGACATGTTTTACCGACTGCTCTGTAATATAAAATATATATGTGAGTAAAATTACACATGAAATAACATAAGAAATTATAATAAAAACTGGACGATTCCTATAATAATAAAGCTAATCTAATTACAAACTTTTTATTTTAACAATTTGTCTTATTTAAAAAAATATATTTTTTTAATTAATTAAAATTCAAAGTTTTTCTAGTATTAGTTATCATAAAAGGTAGACAATAAATATGATTAATGAACTGGAAAAAAATTAAAACAACACAATATAATTTTAATTAATATGAAAATTTCATAATTAAAAATATTTAAGCGTGCTTTTAAAGACAAAACTGTTAATAAAAAAATTAACGATAATTTGTAGAAATTGTAAAAAAAATAATTAAAAAATATGTATTACTCAGAAAAGTGTTATTTCTCTAATATAATAAATATGATAAAATAATCGTTAGTATTTTTTTTATACATTAGTAAAATATAAAAACTCACTAATTCGTAATAAAATGAGAATTTATATATAAAAAAAGCGGAAACATCCCTCAAAATTAAATTCCCAGTATAATGTCAAGATTAACGAGTTGAGAGTCGCTTCTAATTTTATGGTATGAAAATTCTCATGGGAAGTTAGGAGTGGTAAGATAAAGGAACATAAATTTTCAACATATTTTATTAAAAAATTAAAGACTATTTTTATATTTGAATAGATAATTTATTCGTCGCATGCGTATGTATAAATAAGAAATGATAACGCCAGTAAAATTTTGTAATATTCTAAAAAAAAACTACTTCGTATTGTATATTAAGAAAACATGTGTTTTGATAATACGTGAAATACCAAATTAATAATAAGCAATTGTAAGATCTTTTATATTTCATATGAAATTAATTTTGTTGACGTGTGACGTCGATAGTTAAATGACGAAAAAAAATGTCATCAAAACCAGATACAAGCATAACGAGTCATGATAATATAAGCAGAAGCCAATAATAAATATATAATTGTTCTATATAAAAAAATAAAACGAATAGCGGTGATTATAAAGTGTTAATTATTTTTTTTCACAAAAAAACAATCACGTTTAAGTTCATTGAAATTTATTATCAATTTCGACAGAGACGTAATTACGTCTCGGTCCAAATCTTTAAAATTACACAACACTCCTTTCGTCTTTATTAATAATAATAAAGTTAATTTTAAAGCGCTGTTATCCGTTAAATGAAAATATTCGGCGTATAAAATTAATTCCCGATTCAGCACTGTTCGTAAAACAAAAATATTTCTACCGTTAAATTCGCAATTAATTAACGGCGAAAAAACTCGTTTCTAACAAACAACCCCATTAAAAAAAACAACAGTTCGGCATATCAGAGAAATATTAAATTTAAATTGTGAAGTTTAAGTCTATCGTAAAACAAAAAAAAGCAACAAAATCGATAGCGCTATAGGTCAGCGTGGGCCCAAGCCTTGATTTAAGTTTTAAATAATGTCACTTTCACATTTCACAAAATATGAGTATTTATATACTTTGACATTTGTGATAATCCAGTGATAAGACTTAATCAAAAGCTTATTTTATGTACAACAAGCTTATAAATTTAAATCCTCGTAATAATATTAATGAAAAATACTGTATCATTAAAAATATGTAAAAAGATAAATAAATATTTTTTTCCTAATATATAAACAAAAAATAAGGTAGTAATATAGGACCAGATGCACAGGAGCCGAAAAACGACGAACTTATTGTTATTGTTATAATATTCTACAATTGTGATTGAATTTTTTCGATCAATATTTCCCCCCTTTTTTGTATTGAATGTTTCTTTTATTATAAAATATAAAATCGAATCGAAAGATGTATTTTAAAAATAAATAGCAATAAATTCGAATTAATCCATAACGTTTTTATGGTGTTAGCGTGTTAAATCAAAACTACCCTTCATTGTGTTCGGTTTAAAAAAAAGCGCGAGCAATTAGTCGACTCGTTTACAAAATGATGGTAAAATACAACAGGGCTTTATAACTTTTCATTATCCGTGACCCATTTTCACAATAAAAAAGTAATAATAATAACAACCTCAATTTACCTCGTGGATTTGGTCATTCAATGTTGAAATATGCAAAATTTTATATATATAGCATATTCCGCGCAAATAACGAATATTTTAAAATGAAAATAAATATCGTTCGAATAAAAAAAAAATACTTATCATATATAGTGTTGTGCATGTTTAACTTTTTAATACTATAATTTGTTAAACGATTATTATTATTCATATTACTAATAAAGTAAATTTATTTAGTGATATATATTAAATCGAATATAAATGTGTAAAATTCAGTTACTATCTAATTAGCTTTTGAATGCAATATTTTCTAAATTACATTCAGATGAGTTTAGCTTAACATACTGAAAAATAAATAATAGATATTTTATGGTTTTGTTTATCTTTATTTTTTATAAAAACCAGTTTTGTAATAATAATAAAAGGTCAGATGATAAAATAATGGATACATACATGTTATCAAACAATATATGTTCTTAATAAAAACTTATTACGTTACAGAAAATATAATGTAGTGAATTTATAAAGCAAAATCTTAATAAAACGATAACATGATTTAATAAAAAAGAAAATTAAACCTACAATTTAATAATTGTTTTCAATAATTGAAAAATGAATTCGCGAGCCCTGGTTTGAAACGCGCCGTTAGTAATATGGTGGTAAGAGGTTACAAGTATAAGTTGAGGTGGTTCTGTGTTGGGTTACGAAGTAGTCTCCTTTGTATAAGCGAAAAGGGCGTTGGGGTATAATGACACTGTAAGGCTACGAAATGGGTCAGGTGGCCAAGATAAGATAATAGAGTACATATATACATGACGCACTCGACACACACACACACACACACATCTACATATTCACCCCAAAGGAAAAATTGTGATGTAAGTGCTACACACACACACACACACATATATATATATGTAGAGCCATTGAAAGGG
This sequence comes from Leptonema lineaticorne, assembly GCA_024500535.1. NCBI lineage: Eukaryota > Metazoa > Arthropoda > Insecta > Trichoptera > Hydropsychidae > Leptonema > Leptonema lineaticorne. The sequence goes on along the minus strand of JANIJI010000014.1, from coordinate 10,165,942 downwards.
TTATTTTATACGGTGACTGTGCAAAGTCACGAATTCGCGCCAAAATACGTGACCATTCCGTAATATGTTATATATAAATATGTTATATATTTTTTATATGTATGTGTGTGTAAAATAACTATCACTTCATACGTGGCACGTGAAGATTAGGAGGATTTATTTCAGTGTTGTAAAAGAAGATTACATATTTTCGGATAACAGTATAAAATAAGTGTAATAAAAAAAAAAGTTCAACCAAAACATGTCGATTATCATCAAAATATACACAAGTTAAAGTATTGGTATATTTAGGTACTTTAAAAACCCATTTTGTACATTGATGTTAAATGTGATTTGCAACATTAACATTTGAACAATTAAATAATAAAAAAACCGTATAAAATTAAAATCAATTTAATTTTATGAGTGGTTGGTTAATGGTAAACAATATATTGTATAAAGATCAAATATATTTCAGCATTTACAAATAGGTATGTGTCGGTTCTGTTATTTGTTATAACGCGTCGTAGATTATTTTATAAATATCTGAACACTTTAAAAGTTTTCGTTCGGTGTTATGCGGGTGACTCGTATCGCGTTTTTTAAAGGAAAGAAAAAAAAACAATAATAAAATAGAGAAAAACAGTAAACAGACGTTTCCGCTGCGCGTGCACATTCACAAGATTAGGGGTTTTTTTACATATTAATATTTATTCAATGATTTGTTTTATTTGTACGCAAATGAATATCTAACGAACGTTAATTTCCTTTTTCAATATTTAACTTATATTTATTACATTTTTTCCTTCATATTGAAATATAAAAAATAGCAATAATTAGATTATAAATTTATGCATAATAAATATAACAAATATTTAATATAACGACTTCTAAAAATTATAAATTAACATTTATAAACAGAGATTGAACGAGATTAAAACTATTTTTAATATATCATTTCAGTAATATTATTAGAATATTGCTTTATATACAATAGTATATATTTTACAAACGAATAAATAAACCCACAAGTGTCAACAGTTAACATTAAACATGGCAATTTAAATCTTTTCGGTCTGCTAAAAATCTTTCGCGGTTTCACAATAATGACAATTTCTGTACATTGTAAAGATTAATAGGAGAATTTTCCCTATTATGTTAGGGCCAGAATCGTTGTACCTTTATGAGAGACAAACATTTACAAAATACAAACTATTTAAAGGTAAATATTAAATGCGAATTCACATAGAAAATGGCCTGTGACGTCAATTTGTACAAAATTATTACTAATCGACGATACGTGCGTGTTTTTAATCTAACGACCGTTCCCCGAAATGTATTGATAAGATAAGATAAAATACCGCTATATTTCCAATTACAAAAAAAAAAGAAGTAGACATTTAAAAATATGCACTAAAATTAAATTGTAATGAAAAAAAGAGTATATATATTCCCATGAGAAATATAAATCTGAACATATTGTAAAAATCTTTGATAATGAAGAAAAAGATAGATAAACATAATTACAACATAAAATATAAGAATTACTCTTAAAAATGTTATTATATCAATAAGATGAAAATTATAATATTGTAAAAGACAAAAGGGTTTTAAAATAATTCAAAATTGCTATAAAATGTTCCAAGAGATATATGTTACATAATTCGTTATATAAATCAAATTTCAAAGAATAATTATGTTAAATATATAATCAATAAAGATTGTTGATCAAAAATTTAATTTTATAGTTTCTGAACTTACATAATAAATTATGATTAATTGAAATATTAAGCTCTGTTGACTTTCAAAGAAAGTAATAATATATCATTCTGGATATTACTAAAGTATGGAGAAATTTTCATTTTGTAACCTACATAATAATTAACAGTAATAATTCCCTTTTTTCAATAGCAAAAATTGACACAGAAATAATATATTAAAAAAATGAACCTTGGAACTCTTTTCAAAATTATTTACTGTGCATACATATGTGATGTCGTGTTCAAATGACATTTAATTTGTTTTTAATGTATATAAATTTTATAACATAATAAAAAAAACTATATTTATTATAATCATGAAAATGATGTGAATTATATAACGTTCACAAGTTTAAGGATATAAATCGAATAAAAAGATATATCTGATATTACGTATAAATAAATATAAATATGTTGAAAAGGCGAAAGAAAAACAAGAAAAACTTGAGTGACCCGAAAATTCGCACACTCGAGGGGGATTTTCACGAACCCTTTCCTCGAAGATGAAATTATTTGACCGTGAAGAAAGGAGGAAAAAAAGGTAAAAAGGACATTTAACATTCGTTCAGAATTTATAAAGGACCATAAACAAATATCTCCTCGAGCATGAAAAACAGTATGGATTTTAAGAACCGTAAAAATAAATATTTGGACGGGTAATGAAGCGATGCCTTAAAACATAAACCTGATACATTTTTTTAGGAATGAACGGAAAAAACTATTAAATCGCTTCATGATATAAATATACAAATAACGAATTAATAGTTTTATAGTTTGTTGCAGAATGAAAATATTTTTTGTTTATTTTAAAATAACTTTATATGTAATTATTTAAAAAAAATGCAAATAAAATACCTAACTATTAATTGAATTACTAACAGTTGAACAAACTGTTAGTAATGCGGTTAATTAACAAAAAAATATTCATATAAAAAATATTTGGAAGAAACTCATGAATAAATTATTGAGAATTAGAGCGTAATTTTATATATGTAAAATCGAAAGAAAAAAAAGATAACGCAAAAATGATTAAAATAAGAGTGTGACTTTAAAGAACAATTAATATTATTTCAGAAGTCCTTGATTCCTTTTGTAAAAAAAAAGGGAAAAGACGACGAAACGAATTCGATTTCATTGAAATGAAAGGAAATAATGGGCTATCAAATAACGTTCTTTTATTTCAAGTCACGAATTTAAGACGAAAAAATAAGAGCGTTTAGGGTCAAAAACGTTTTTCGGGTATTAATTTATTGAAAATTCTTTACGAGACGTATATATTATACATGGTGCATATTATAAACGAACCAAATTTCGTTTCGACAAGTGGGCAATTGGGCAAATTAAAGGAATATGGTTTTTGGGTGTTCGAAAGTTTCACGTAACAAATGTATGTATTGAATTACGGTGACCACTTAACGCTGGGGGAGGTCACACGGTTAAACGAATCGGTTCACATAGGGTTAAGTCATAATAGCATTAAATGCATTTCACCAAGAAAAAAATATAAATAATTACGTATCTTTAAGGATATATATATATATATATATATATATATATATATATATATATATATATATATATAATACTTAAAATCCCAGAATTTTGAAGAAGTATATATATTAAATCCATAATTGTATTACTATTAAAAAGCATTATAAATCATTATTTATGGATTTAAATTTACTAATTCATATTTTATCATTCAGAACATTTTTCAATTTAATATATTCCAATAAAATCACAGCAATTTATCAAAATTACATAACAAACAAATTTTCCAAAACATGTATTATATATTGTATAAGTTTATAATTGAAAATACGAGCAATAAATAACATTTTGGGACCAAATACGTTACATTCACGGAACACGCGGAATTGTATGAATTGTCGATAAATCAAAATGAAAAATAAAATACGTCAGGTTAAAGCATTTTTTTAAACGTGGCTCCGAAGATGTGTTTCAGATAAATAACGCATCAAAATTGTATTACTTCAAAGCAAATTGACTTTAAACTCATCAATCACGGCAATCGAGTGATTTAACAGTGAGGATTCTGCTAAATAGTAGAATATTAAAAATATATACATAAATCGACAAAAAAAAAATACAATGTTAAATCGGTATAATATCCGAGAGTTGAACCGATCGATTCAGACGTCAACGTTCAAAGTGTACGGCTTTGACGACACGATGACATTTAATAGTCGATTTACGAAAATATAGCACGATATATAACACCGTCCTGGTTACCTTTTCAAGTGATATTTTATTGTTACAATGCATTTCGTTGAACTTTAACCATTATATGATATAGCATTTATTGATTTTGAATAAAACATGAAAAAAAAGTTTTATCTTCCAATTACGTTACAAATATTCGTATATGATCTGATTGTGCTACTGAATATATTCGCACGATTCCAATGAGATTACGCATGTGATTATTATGATGGAATTATATCAATGAAATATGACATTGTGAAGAAAGTGAAAACGTATGAACAAGTCTGATTATATGTTTATATACTGCATTAATTCCGTAAAAATATACATATTTTTCAAAAATAAAATGACATGTGAAATTTTTAACAATTCTTGTACTTACATATATTTATTGTGAAATATAAAATAAAACATTTTGACTCAAATTTTTGACGGAACGATATTCATCAAACTGGGAATTATCGATGAGGACGAGGCTTAAGACCCGTCAACTAATAAAATTGAACCATTAGCACTTTGGTGTGTATACAATATTGTATAACAGGAAAGAGCCGTTATTCAAATATAAAGAGGGCTACATACGAATTAATTTAAATTGCCGAACAAAAAATAATGTATACCTAAATGTATGTGAAAATAAAATAATTAATTTGACAAACTATAAAACGCGTACACACACATATTAAAATACACATATTATATATATATATATATATATATATATATATATATATATATATATATATAATATTAATCGCCCGAGCGAGCACACATGTCACTATATAGCGGTATCACTTTGCTTGTTCAAAGTTCTGATTCGTCGAGTGCATATCCTGGGGTCACGAGAGTTCGTCATATCTCATTCTTCGAAGATGCACCACCGTCATCGTCTCCATCGTCATCGTGCACTTGACTTTAAGTGTATTGAAAATGATGTGCTGTGAAAATTCCACGGCTAAAGTGGAGCGTGCATAATCGTAGCAGTTATTCTAAAACTTCTTTTCTTCTCTCCGGTAAAATAAAACGAAGAATATTAAACATATGTTCTACAATATATAAATACTAATAAATTTAATATTGATAAAACGCTAATTTTTAATTTCAAAAATATTGCAAACATAAATAAATAAAATAATTGATATTATTAGAATTGAAGTATTGAATATTATAAATTAAGTAATCATTTCCACATGTATGAATTAAGAAAAATATATAATAAAATCATTTATTTATTAAAATATCATATTTATATTATGATGATCATTATTATATTAACATTGTATGTACTCAATATTATTGTACAATGAACTTCTTCAAAGTTCATATTTTAAAATTTAAAATATACATAAAAAAAAATCAGCATTACATTAATTTTTGTCATTTTAAATCGAGACATAACAGTTTTATGCAGTTTTTATCATTTATATCACACATACATGTCGTATATGGATAAACTCAGAACAATAGAATGATAAAAACGTGATAAAAACAAGGGGATAAAAAGCATTAAAATTTCAATATTTTTAATTAATAAAATTTTTTCTATATTATGAAACTAAAGAAATTACGAAATTTTCTATACATATATATCAAGAATATGATATGATTAACGCCCGACGTATTTATTTACATTGTTTGATAATTTCATAACGCTAAATGTTTTATTATTCCTATATATAATAGTTTATCGAAAAATTAATTACACTGTCGGTTAATTTATTTCCATAATTTGTACGGATTCCGTTTAAAGACGCAAATTTGACGATCAATCATTTGATAACAGCGTTTATACTTTCCTATTTCCCATTATAATGAAACAAGAACACGCTATAAAGAAGATATAACGACGAGTCATAATGACAACGTGATTTCGCAGACTCGTATTTAAAAATTGGCAATTTCCAAATATAAATTGGTTATCGATCTCAATATTGAAAACCGCGATACGTTTAATTCACAATCATGATTTCAAAAATAAAAATTAAAATATTTTAACATTTAATGTTTTGTACAGGCAGCAAAAAGGAAGAGAACTGGAAATTAAAACTTAATTTCGATTTTTGCACATTTATACGTTTGGGTCATTTTTACCAGCATTATCATTTATATGCTTCTTTATTTTTGTCATTACTATAAACATACATTTCTTTTTTTTTAATTTAAAAACTTTTATTATCTACGATATAATATAATATAAATTTTAATAAATTAATATTATTTAGTTTCACATTTTAATGAACTTAAATTTCAAAAAATAATTTATTTATTTTCAACACAAACACTTGAAATAACCATTATCTTAAATCGAGAACTACCTTTGGACCGTCTATTGCTTTTGTAATTCGTCTTAGTTGCACAACGACAATTGGCAAAAACTGTGCCAATACTCAACGAATTTAAAAGGCTATTGAACTTCCACCAATTCATTTATCGTGAGTTTATATTATAAAGAAAAGGATAAAATGCTTTAAAATCTAACAAAAAAAGGATGAATACATTTTATACCCTATTTGTGAATAAGAATGCTTAATATTTTTGCTGAAAACGAAGTAATTGCAATTAAATTCAACATAAATAATTATAATACTAAAATGATTATAACGTTAAGGCCATTGAGATGTATTTTTTAATATTGATTTATAATAACTAGTCCCATTTCTAAATCAAAGATATAAATATATTACATATAATAAGTGTTAAAATTGTAATTGAATCCTTTTATGTTCATTAGTGTATTAATATCACATTCAAAAAGGAAACAAAGTAGAAAATTAAAAGTAAAAAAGACTAAATTATGTATATTAAAAAAAATGAAAACGAAGCAACATTTAGATTCTAGGTCTTTTTTATTCAATTGACACTGTGACGCAAAAGACAGTGACGTACGTTTCAGCAAAAATGACATCAAGGTTAACCCTTACTATGTTGAGATTATTTTCCGCCATGTTTTCTTTTCAGCACTCAATACAGGCAATGTGTATGTTTTTATGGTAAATTCGACTTCAATAGCTTCAATGGTAAATGTTAACTGACATCGATGCGTATGGCAACAGAATACATAAGTATACATTCACTTTCTACTGTTGCTGTTCCTTTTTATATTTCGAATGATGTCAGTTGAAAAACACGAAAGAATATTCTGCATGTCGGTAATATTTACTTCATGGCACGTGTTCTATATAAAAATATTGCATGTATATATAAATTTTTCTATATATAATATTGTTAAAAGTTTAATGTTTTATACGATACAGGAATAATATATATATATATATATATATATATATATATATATATATACATATATATATATATATATATATACACACACATATATATATATATATATATATATATATATATATATATATATATATAAATATAAACCAATCTAATCTAAATAATATAAGTACAATTAAAAATATTATCAAACGAAATATTTATCAGATTTTTTATTCTTAGAATATTTTCATATAAGATTTTATATGCTATTCAAAAACCACATATGAAATCATTATTTGGATTATATTATATTAAAATAGGAACTGCATGAAATATAAATAACAATAAATGTATAATTCAAACGAAGAAATGATTCACGAGTAAATGGTGACTCAACAGATTGATTTATAATTATGGCAAGTTAAAGAAAAATGCATCATGATGGTTAGTGTCAAAAATGAACTGACCAAGTATACTTCGATAACATATCATTACGGTGATTCATTATATCAAAAATGAATCAATCGACAAGTATTTGAAGTTATATATGTTATATATTAACGACTCATACTTGTATTTAAACGAAAAAAATAGAAAAGCAAATTAATTATTAATATTCAAATATTTAAAAAACTATAATTATTAATATTCAAATATTTTAGAATCTGGAGTGGAAACTTTGTCAATATTACTGATAGAAAAATGAATTATAAAATATTTAAAAAAACTTTTGTAAAACAAAAAAAAAATCATTTTTATGGATTGCAAATATATTTTATTTTTATAATACTTCAATTATGAAGATGTAAATTCATCAGAAAACTTTCAATACTACAATTTTACGTGTTGAATTATTAAAAAAAAATGGAGTTACAATATAATTATAAAGTTATATATATACTCAAAATGAGTGTCGATTTCTTGAGTAAATGTTGCTGTTATATATAATATTTAGTCTAAATAAAGTTAATTATTTTTAAAGTAATATTTCTTATTTTACAATACATAGATAATCAATAAAACTAATAACATGTCATGAATGGGTCAGAAGAAATGTCTGTTAACAAGTTTATTGGGAGTTAGAAAAAATTGTTTTCAAATTCAAATAATAAAATAATATTGGAATCATAATTAGACAATTAAAAAATCAACATCATCAATTAATCTATTTTCTAACTATATTTATTAGTGATTAGATTTAAATATATAGTCAACAAACCTACGAACCTTTACGTTATTCAATACCGATAAAGAACTTAATTTCAATGTAAGATGAGCATGTACAGATTACGTGTAAATAAAGAGAAATGTTGGCATTCTATTCGGCAAAAACCTCATTTAATCCACTCACTTTCAAAACCCTCATTCGGTCCCTGGAGTAAAATGGTAGCAGAAATGTTCCTCTGTACATAGAATCTAAGATTTTTTCTTTTTACAGAATATTTGCCCATCTTGAATAGATAAAAAACTTTTCCGTGTATACAATCTAAAAAAAAAACTTCAAAAAAAGGGAAAAAATAGTGGAGGTATCTTGTAATTTTGATTTTGAAACATTTCCGATATTCAATATTATGAATATTAAAAAAGATAAATCGACGTTAATCGCAAACTATATTTTACAAATTGTAGAACAATATATTCCAAGAAAATTTTTAATGGAAACGAAAAGATTTTTGAAAATTTCAATTATTATTACAATGCAGTTATGACCAATAAAAAAATCTTTGTTATAATATTTTTTTACATTTCTAACGATTTCTAGCTGATTATTTATTTTTTTTACAAATAAAATAAATAAATATTTAAACAAAAAATGATATTAAAACAATTTATATTATAATATTAACATATACTCAAGGAAAAAAAACATCATGTTGCATCAATTATGAGGAAAAAACATAATCGCTTATATTCCCAGGCATACGTCGTTCAATTTGCTAAGTTTCAATTTCGCCTTATGAAAAGCACTAAATCGAGGTCTGAAAACTCGCACCTCGTACCCACGATAGGGTGGAAAAGGGAGAAGCGGAGGGTAAAAGAAGGAAAAACATTCGTTACATTACGAACAATTTCTCAGTGAAAATACCGTGAAAAGGCATAATGTAACTCCACAGGTCGAAATCCGGGAACGTGCCGAGAAACGTACGATTCCAACAATAAAAAGTAATGTATAGAAGACACCCAACTGAGCAATAAAATTCAGTCAGAAATGGGCAAAATCCAAGAGGAAAAGTGTTTTTCACACATTGACCTCGGATAAAAATGGCGAGTATATCTTTTTAATTAAAACAATATTGTGTCCGAAACAAAATTGCTTCTAGATTGAAGTGCGAGATCGAAGGCGCACATAACGTTAGCCACATGGCTCTGAAAATGTAGATTTGTGGTTTAATATATTTGTTTATTCCCTCGACCAAGAATGGAAAATGACAAGCAAGCATATATTTTACAAAATGTATATTTTTATATAACAAAAAAAAATATATACAAAGTCGGAACAAATCTTTGTCGAAAAGCAAACCGGTCGATCGAGATTCTTTCAGTATCGATATAGTTATTTATTTATAAGGCATTATATTACAAAAGCAACCATGCGAAAACCAATTACAGATATCTCATTATAAAATTTAAAATAAATTAAAGAATATTGAATATATGTAAAAGTATCAATATGATGATAAATAAATTTGATGGATAAAATGTTTTCAAACGATTTCTTTAAATTGTAATGGTAAAAGTGAAATATCGATTAAAAAAACAACACACTTTTACTTTTTACAGCTATCGGCTATGTATTTATTATGGACGTAATATATTATATTTATGACGACCGCAAAATTTTCGAAGTTCCAAATTGAGTTTTCGAGTTTCGAAAGCGTTCAAAACACATAAACACGAGGTCCGTGGTGAAAAAGGGCCGAAAAAAAATATGGTGGCTTTCATTCGGACGAGATGGGAATACGAAATGTCCTTCGAGTCGTCCTTGTCTGAGACGACGGCTGTAATAATATGAGATTTCTCGACTGTCTGGTTTACGCTCACCAATGAAAACTAGACGGTTGGTTGCTAGTCATATTCACATATATATTTGGTTTCCAGTAAAAACTGAATATTACGTGTGGGTCGCCACAGTACAACAGGTTTTTAATCTTTTCCGCTGAATCCGACAACACATTCGACTGTTAAGTTATTCTATTCGTTCTAAAATATTTCCTTTTATCCTTATTTATGGCTAAAATTCTAAACATTGTGATTTACATATTTGATCAATATGGTTAGCAACCATGTGATTGACACACCAGACTACCATTATAGGTATCGGATTTAATTAAAGGTGAAAAGATAACTATTATAAATAAATGAATTAGGAGTGCAAAAACTATTGAGACAACGAATCTTTCGACTTCTTTTATATTTTATAGAATTTTAATTGAAAAAATTGACTTGCTATTTATATCATAATTAATCTTTTTCATAAATAGAAAACGAAATAGTTAGTATTAAAAGTTATTGTAGGTATTAAATATATTAAATATAATATTTTAGTTTTTATTCTAATAATAAATAAGAACAAGTATTGATAACAGAAAATTATTGCTAATAACTATGAAAACAAATGGGTTTAATGCCATTATTTATTATTTATCATCACGAATAGGGAAATGAACGATTTATTTTAGAATAATATATTACACAAAAGATAACTATTCTTTTCTTATGATTAATATTCGGTAAAAAATAAAAACACAAAAAGATGAAGACAACAAAACAAAAACAAATATGCAGATGATAAATATGGCGCCACGGTCATGTTTTTGAAAAAATGACCTTTTTTTGATAGTTTTCGTGAACATATAATGACAGAAAGAATCCTTGCATAAATTCCAATGCCGTTATAATCTCGATTTACGTGGGTGCTGGTTCGCTATAAGACTAAACATGGACGGGTTACGTTATCACTTACGTCCTTATATCATTGTGAACCGACGAATGACTAAAAATGGTATGATGTGTGTGTAACTTCAAGTTTGATGTAAAAATAAAAAAATAATGATTTAAAAAGCGACAGCAGTGAAGTGATATATTTTAGAGAGAAAAAAATCAGTACACTGTTTTAATATGGCTTAAACAAATTGGAAACCGCAAACTGTTATCGTCGATAAAAACCGCAAATTTATATTATTATTATATTAATAAATTACGTAAAATCTTAGTATAATTAATGGAATTTAATTTGGTTGCAAATTTTTATACACACATATTTTTATAATGTGTGAAAGTTTCGTACTTTAAATAGTAAAGATTAATTTTAACCCTTAATGAATTAATGTCATGTCACTTTCTTACTGGGACCACTGCCGCTCATATGGGCAAAAATCATTTAATTATTTTTACTAATCATTCTTGTAATATTTTTTCTTCGCTACATAAGTGACATTGGTCCATTAACGGTTAATATATTATATATATGAATACAGAACGGCACCGAGTGAATGTCAAAAATGGACTTAAATAGAAATGTACTAGTTAAATTAACTAGATACCGAACTTTACACTTTTAGATAGAATATATAAAAAAATTCTAATAAATTTTAAATCTATATATGATTTTTTTAAATGTAATAAATATAATAATAGATTAAATTTCTTAATATTGTTTAGTATGGTATATAAAAACAGAAGTGAATTACAATTATATAAAAAAAAAATTTCGTAAAACAGGCAATTTGTTAAATGCAATCGTTTAAATACGACAAAACACAATTATACAGATAAATTATAAAATTAAGTATTAAAAGACTCGGCAACCGATTTAATTCGCCCTTCAGAATTATTGCATGTCAAGTAATCGCTTGCGATGTTTATAAAAAACTAGTATACAAAGGGTTTATATGCGTCACTGACATGCAACAGGTTTTAATATAACAACAGGTGACGTAGTTTTATTTTCATTCACTTTTGAAGGATTTAACGTTAACGCATTCTGATGCATGTCGCGTCATAATCTGTATACAATACACGAAACAACCGTAAGCGTACTAAGTAAAAGAAAATCTTAAATAATATTATAATTATATATACATATATTTACTTTATATATTTACTCTAATCACTATAAATTTTTAATATTAAAATAATAAGAACAAGTTTGATTTAGAATACTGTGAAGATTTTATTTTAGAACTGACGTTGCACCACTAGAAGAAATCGTAAAATTTACATGAAAGACCACTCGGCAAAATGTTGGCACAGACTAAGTCATCAGATGACATCATTATAATCATTATTAGCCGGTAACAATTCCAATATTATGCAAGCGAAGGTCATAGATCTGGGTCGACAATTAATAGAAATATCAATCTCAAGGTACGAGAACAAAAATGATGGCAAACAATTAACACATCTGCCACAAAAGCTTCAGATTGAATTAAAGGATATAAAAATTAGCGATATGTGATATAATTTACATTCTTCAATATTAAATATATATATGTCATGTATATATTAAAATTGAATATTTGTGTGTTATACAGTTCGGCAAAATGACATATGTGTATATTAAAGGAATTAATAATATTTATATTTTTATGTATAAATTCTAATAGTAAATGTATATTTCAAAAATTAGTTATCCCGAACAAATTTACTCGTTCGTACTTTTAGAAAGAACGAAATTGACCGTAAATTAATAAGTATGAACATAAACCTGCACACATTAACATATACATTAGTTAGTTGTATAGTTATACATATACACTTAAACTATCTAATATAAACGAATCTCATTTTATATAATAAATTAAAAGAGTTGTATATTTTGATTCTTATTGTCTCATTTTTTATTATATTCTCATTTTTTTTAATTTAATGGATATAAAATCTGTGATAATATAAACATAATAGAACAATTGTCGTTAATTAGATTTCAAATGAAATTAATTATCTTAAACAACAAGTCATGGTGCACAATGTAACTGATTACATAAAAAAAGATTGATAAAAATAATTCAATATTGAGCGAATCTACCAAATATTATTTATTTTTTATTAATTTTTACAAATTCGAATGAACTAAATAAACAATAAAAACAATGAGAAGTCTGAAATTCACAGTTGTTTAATATTTTTTGATAATTTTCGATTTAGCACCGATTCTAAAATAAAAAGAAAGTAATAAAAATTTCAATATTTATTGTTTAAATTTGTTTTAAAAATAAATTAAACATTTTTATGGATGAAAAATATAAAACAAATATGATAAATAATATATATGTAATTTTTAAATAATATAAAATTGCTCAATTGTTAGATTAGTTATTCTATTTAATCAATATGATATTAGATAAATTGATATTGCTTATCAATCATTCATCACGTATACGTTGTTTTAAATTAATGTAAATACATTTTTAGCATTTTTTTTAGAAGAAAATATTCAAAATTTCAATATAACATATAAAATTACAGATATTCATTAAATCGCAAAGACGATTCGTATATGCTTCATATCGTACAGGATAAATAAAATAGTTTTGACATATTTTAAATAAAATATTGAGAAGCGTACGTTTAAACTGGAGATAAATCGCGAGGGAATCTAAACGCTACTTCATCCGGTTTAAACGAGAAGTGCACGCATATGCGCCTATATACTACCACTGTTTGTTGGTTGTGTGCGACAGTCACTGACGCTGTTACTGCGTTCAGTGAATTCACAGTCAATTACTGTAAACCCTCGATGTGCAGCGGCGGCATCATCAGGGCAATAAATAATAATAACACAGGGACGACGAACCCTGAACTTGACGAGAGAGTGAGAGAGAGAAAGAGAGAGTTCGTTATTTCTTTGATAATAATGTAACGCGAGCTTATCTGTCGGCTGCGTGAAGTCTTTTTTATTTTTACGCTTCGTAAAACGCGCAAACACAAACAGGTGAAAGCAATTTTCGAAATGTTAATTTATATATAAATTTTAGGTTTATTAGTAATTATAATTACTAATGTTTTTTTTTGTTCAAGTGCGCGAATCGAACTACTACAATTATTAAACTTATGAAGCTTGACGAACGCATTATATGTAAAAAAAGATGAAACGTTTACTTTCCGATTGGTTATCGTTGCCTGTTGAAAACATGTTGATAAAAATGTATATAAATACATACACATTTATAAAACAAAATAATTAGACCGTTTGCCATTTAATAATTGAACTAAATTGAATTTCATAAAAAAATCAAATAATAAACAAACAAAAATCATCTAAATAAATGCCTCACACAGTGATAACGGAAACCATTCTAGAATAAAAAAATGTCCAACAATTTAATGAGTTTATATTATATATATTCGCATTATTTATCTCTTGAATAAAATGGGTAGTCGTAGAGATCGAGTACTTTATTTTCTGAATGAACACATTAAATGCAAATTTGAACCGTTCAATAATGAAGTTAGGTGTATTGAATAAATTTTTACTTGAAAGGGGGACCGTAGAACAAATAAGTTTGGGAATTTATAATTAACATGACTTTAAAGTGGTGCATGGAACTGGAACCTAAAACAATGAGTTTTTAAACTAAAATAGAACAAAGTTACAATTTTAACTGTTTAATAGTCTAAATTATTATTATTAAATTATCATTAACCAATAATGAAATTGTATAATTATGAAACAAAGTTCGTTATTAAGATGAAAAAATATTATTCTATAGAACAAAATTGCTTTTAAAAGAAAAGTTGGAGTAATAAAAATATTAAAACGCTATAAATTTGTAAATTGTATATGTATATATATATATATATATATATATATATATATATATATATATATATATATATATATATATATATACATCGTAAAAAAATATAAAATAAAGTTAAATATATCATAATCTTGTACAAACGTTCTAATTCTTCGAAATATCTAATAATAGAATTAAATTATCGTAAGGTTTCAGAATAAATAAACGAAATAAAAAATAATAAATCTGATTATTATCATTCAAAGAACAGAGTTAGATAATTATTTGATAATATCAAACTTGAAAATAAATGCTAAATTAACTACATAAATATAAGATAAAAAAAGAAATGGAAAAATAAATTTAATAAATCATTTAAAATTTACTAGAATTTAACTGTCTTGCTACTATTTATGGTAAACATTAAAAAAACTATTTACAGACAAGATATGAGATATAAAAAATGTAATATAATGTAAATAAAACATAAAATCAAATGATATTCAAAATTAAAATATATATTAGTATGAAATATTTTTTTAATAATTAAGAAATTCATAACTTTGTGATTTTTCTATGACTATATTAAAGATATATTTTATTTTAGAAATAAAAAAAAACTTGATTACAATCTTTAAACGCAAAAATGTCATCAGCAAAATTTATTTTAGACAACTAATACATAGTACAAAAAGTATGACAGTCAAAATTCACATTTGTGTGAACAGATGGGCGTTCATCCAACCTTGACATAATTTAAAATTTTTATGAGAAATCAATTTCATATATCAAGTTTTCGTTATGTGGCTGAAAAATTAAACATATAATAATAACACTTAATGGAAATTGGTTAATCATACCAAGTTTGGGGATCAATTTGTTAATTCACGAAATTCGATAAATATCGATAGAAATTATGCGTGCGTATTTCACGTGCTTACATTGGATATTGATTGAAAATTTAAAATTCAAATCGAAGAACGTACGCACAAAACAAAAAGTACGAATTCGTTGTCGTCAATCAACGACAATAACGATGATTCACAACAAGCACTGCAACAGAATAGCAAAATGTCAGCACTTTTTTTCTACATGATCGAAATAATAATATATAATACAACGACTGATGACAATTATGACGATCGTACTACGTATTTAATTGTATATGTGTATTATTATTGAGAAAAAGAAAACAAGGTTTTGAGTTTTCAACGTGAAACTACCAATAAAACAAGAACGTTTACTAGCTAGTATTATAATATTTATAATGTTGGATGAAGAACAAGAATAACTCACAAACGCCCACCTTCGAAATCGAAGAAGAAAACGAAAAACCACATATATAATATTAACGTGAATTACTCGAAAAAAAAAATTCGTATAGAATACTAATACTGAACCACAACGTATACTATGCTAAATATATAATGGCTAAGTGGATCGACATAACTATACTTAAATTTAGTGAAATTAAAAATAACATACCCCCCAGATAGAAAACGGGGTGGTATTATTTGGAAATCAATATTTTACTTCCATGTTAAATGTATGTTTGGATTGAATTTAGTTTTAGAATTGTTTAAACATAACTTTAAATGACATACATTAAACTTTCATTTAATGCTGTACTGTAATAATACAAATCATATATTTTATATATATATATATATATATATATATATATATATATATATATATATATATATATATATGTGATTTTTATATAAAATTTATTTTATAATTTACAAATCATATATTTTTTCAGAATCGACTAATTGTCTTAACGGGAGAAAATTAAAAACTAAAAAGAAAAATATAATTGAAAATTATTTTACACATATAATAGAAAAATCAATTGCAAAATATAAAAATTAATTAATTTTTATAATATACATAAACTAGTTTATTAGTAAATTTTATATTTCATCGACGTATCAATAAAAAAGACAAAAATGCAAACAAAGCTCTCAAAAAAAAGATCGGTTATTACGGGTTTTTATCGTTACATCATGTAAAAAGATGTAATTATTAATCACCCTCATAAAAATCATTAGACCGGAACAAGATTTAAGTTCTTTGAAATGTTTCAATCATAAAGGTATTTGTTTGCATAAATAAATACAAATAGTTAAATTTTAACGAGAAACTAATACAACTAAAATATTAATTATTATCACATTACTGAATAATGTAAAATAAATCGATAAAATTAGCTTTACTTTACATTATATTGTAATCTGGAGTGGTTATTTGTCAAGAATAGATATTTCATACCCTGGTATCAACAAATATAAATAAGATGAGCCATAAGTATAATTTCTTCTTTCCAAAACAACTATTTTATTACAAGAGCAATAAAACATATTGAACAATCACCCTCAATTTATTAATATTGTGATAAATTTTAAATTAAATTCGTAAATTGGGAAAGCAAAATGAATATTGATTTTCAAATCTTCTCTATTAAAGCGTATACGACGGCGAAATAATTTAGTTAAAGTCAAAATGTTACGCTTATTATTATATATTCACAACAATAATAACGACGTTATTAAGGATTCATATCCACATATATATAAAATATATATAACACACGCTTAAAATGATTAGATTTAATATGTTAACATAACTATGTATTTGATCAAAATTAATTTTATTTGCCTAAAACCATCAATAAAAATGAAATTGAATTGGATTTTATATCATAAATATATAATTTAATTAAATTAAGTTAGTATTTATTACATAATTTAAGTAAGAATAACTGAAAGATAGATTCACGCTTATGAAATAGGATAAACTTACAGAAATACAATGATTTAAACTAAGCAAAATACATCTGTGCCAGAGAAAATAATTATTATTATAATTAATAATATTTAACATCTAAATTATTATATAATTTATGATTTCAATTAAAAGATCAAGTGTCTTGAACTATATGAAAATTTAACTGACGACATCATTTTGGTCTTTCACATTTTCAGAATACAAATTAAAAAATCCATTTGAAAATCACAATTTATTAATTAAGACGTAAAAAACTAAGAAAATTTTTATATTTAATGAAATATATACTTTCTTGAAAAAAAATCAATTGTATAAAAATGTCGTTTTCGATTTTATTTTAATTTGAATTATTTTAACTTAAATAAAATGTATAAAGATAAAATATAGTATTCCAACACATCTAAAATTGAATATCACATTTGTCATACAATTGTACAAATTATTATTTCCTGTTTAACAATATGTCATAAAAATTTTGTTCTGTACGAATCACAGATCCTCATATCCCACACGCTATATATCACAATACATATGCAAAACAATAATACATAGATTACACAATTTATACAATAACTGTTTATAGAAAGTAATAACGAAGAGGAAATAGAATTTATAAAAGCTTTACAGAATGAATCTGAATATGATTATACTGAATAAACACTAGCTTGATGAGCAAGTATTCTTACTAACTATTGTAATGCCAATAATATTGCTATTATCAAAATTTCACAGTGCATAAATTATAACAGTAGTGAATAAGATTAAAAACTAAAAATCTGATCGCAGATTAACTTTCTATTTCAAAAATAATTGTAATAAAATAATTGTACATTTGTTTATACTCAGAATATAAACGATTTTTTTTAATAGCAAAATAAGAATTGAAAATCAAATGAAAAGAAAATACAAAGAGGATTGATTTGTACAAATCAATTTTTATTAGTCTTTATAAAAGCAGTTAGCAGTCAGTTGCTGATCTCTAAATTTCGTCAAGGTCATCGAGTATTTGTTATATCATTGCAAACGTAACAGAAATTCAAAGGTAAAAAAAATCAATATGATGTCGTTTATTCACAGTGTGAATGTTCCCATATGGACTTAATATGGAGTTGTTGAATAGTTTTTTCTTCCCAGTATATTAATAAGTACCCCTATGATAATAATTGATTTAATTCTGGACAAGTACTGAATTGTTTGCACGAAATTAGGGGGTGTACTCTCGATCTCACATGTAATTAAAATAACTGCCAATTCTCCCTTGAGAAATATCATATGTTATAACTGATGTGACACCTATTAGTATATTGTTAATTGTATGTTATGTAACGTAATATTTCTTGAATATAACAAATAACAATAATTTTATATTAATTTTTGACTATTCTAATATTCTTATTAGAATATATACACTGACATTATAAATATCCACATACAATATTTTATATAAAAGAATACAAATCAACAAAAAAGTTCTTTAAAAGGTTAAAATTGTCCAGTAATATTCATTAAAATTAAATCATACCGTGAACGATCGAATCAAATTTATACAAAAATTTAGATTAAAATAAAGTAAAACAAGTTTTTTGTAATTAATATGTCGTTAGAAATTCATAAAATATGCAGAAAAAAATTAAAAAGGTAAATAACAAAAAAAAAGTATTTATTAGTAATATAAAAACATTCGCATATACGATTTAAAGTTGTAATTGCACAGTAAACGGTTACGAATTATAACAAAAATTTTAAATTTTATAAAATTATTTCATTAATTTGCACCAAACGATGTAAATTAAAAAAAACATGAAAATTACAAACATATGTTGAAATTACGTCGTTCATCAAAATAAAAATAAATAATTATAGATTTAATATATAAATGGATATCAAAATAGAAACCATGACATTATTTTCAATAATTGAATATTTTTATAACACTGTATAAATAAATTAAACGAATTATTTTCAAGAAAATGTTAAAAGTCAGAAAAAAAATTGTGTGCGAAACAGATGTTTTTCGTATGTGTAAAAGTACATCATCGTAATAATAACATTAAAAAAGCAATATGCATATTGATTTTAGTTATTAGACCATTCAAGAATAGAAAGTTGAAAAGAATATATCGTTTTATTCAATTAAACAGACTATATTTCTATACATAAATCGAATAAAACAGTAAATAATAAAAAGAATCAATTAATTTGAAGCGTATACATACTACAACTTATCGTTAACTAAAGTGGAAGAGTCAAAACTGTCTATGTTTTTTTAGATAAAAATTGATTTCCATAACAAAACGTTATGCAGAGATATAACATTAAACTATTATAATTGAAGTGGGTCAAATGTCTGTAGTATGGAATTGTATTATGGAAATATTAAAAACTTTATACTTATAATGGTGATTTTCGATAGAAATCGCAAAACGCCCTTGATATATCTATTATTAAAAACTCATAAATATATATAGATCAAAACAATAAAAGTGATAGATGAAAATAAAGTAAATTGTAAAAAATAATAATGGGTTTTTTGAAATAAAATATGAAACAAAACAATTTATTACAAAATATTGGTCATTTCTTTATATAGAAATGGTTAATAAATTATTAATTAAAGTAAAAATGAATAATGCGATATTACAAAAGTAGGTTTAAAATTTTAATAATAGTTTAAAATTTGATATGATTTTGGAAACATCTATTATATACGAAGAAAGCCTTACATACAAAATGGATTTAAGCGACATTAAAAAAGTTAAAAAAAATATTATTTCAATAAAAAGTTAATATTTGCAATATTTAACAATCGAGGTTAATCGCGGTTAATCGTTTAAAATAATAGTGATTAATCGTGTCACATAGATATCCGTCAGAATTATAATCTACATAAATAAAAAGTATTGATACAAACGATAATTAGTTAAAATTAAAAAAAAAGTTTCAAATAAAATGGAAACAAAAATTATACATTTCTCGAATAAATGTATAATTTATTTTATTCGAATAAAAAAAAAATGATTTATATAAAACATAAAAATTTATACATTACGCATATATACGTGTACGAGCGCACGCACATATATATGTAAACGTAGAATAAAATTGGAAAATTTTATGCGGTAATATTGTTACGGGGAAAAAGGAAAAAAATACAATAATAGAAACGTAATCATAAATATGACTTATTTATAAATAATTAAAACTGTTCAAATTTTAAATACGTACGATTCAGAAATAAAAGCCCGATACGTCATTTGAACCGATCGCGGATATAATAGTTTTTACCTATTTTGGTCAATTATTATAGTTTGACATATTCGGAAGACAAAAATATGCGAAATTAAATCTGTCAAAATGAAAGAGTATTTGTCAATTTTCATAAGTTTACAATAAAATAAATCGAGTGTTCTTTGACGTGCGCAACGTTCGTTAACATGTAAGAAAATTTGAACCGAGCAGGTTATGGTCGTATTTTCGTAGGTTATGGCGTGCGTTAGTCTGCGACGCGAATCGAGTGCGAAGCGGAAAAGTGAGCGAACGAAGGTGGCAAGTTTTACCCGTCGCCGACGACGACACATTTGATGGCCTGCATGATTCAACGGCAGGCCTCCGCCTCCGCCTCTCTGGGTCTGAGCTACGAACGGAAAGCGCTCGCTGCCGATTGTCGAAGGCGAAGGGGCGCGGCTTCCGACTCGGCGATCACTCGCGAACGACACCACCGAAGCGCGCACGCCGACTACCGACACTGAGTCGAGCGCACACCTTGCAAGCACCGTTGCCAACTGCGAAAATCGTTCGCGTCCACATTTTTCTTCTTCACGTTGGTAGCGCTGCATTCGAATATCAAGGTAATTTTTTCCCCATTATAAGATCAATATATCGTATAAAATTGCAACTACCGTTTTACGAAATAGTTAAGTATTTTATATAAAAGAAGTATTATTTATTGATTATTTTAATAATTGTCCGAATCTAATAATATATAATATGCGAGTAAACGAGTCAGATAGTTACGAATGCTAAATTAACTCTTTTAAAATTATAACGATTCCGCTTTAAGACATTATTTAACCGACGCCAAACTAAAAAAACAAAAACTGGGCAATTTTATAAACGACCAAAAGGAAAAAAACGAAATAACTAATGTAATTAAATTAAATAAATTTATTTAACGCAAACATATATTTATGTAAATAGTTTCTACTTCTAACGTTTATAATTTAACGATACAAATGATCCGCATGAATATTAGCCGCTATTTCGCTTTCCCATTTATCACCGTTGGCTAACAGTTTTTCTTTATTGTATAACAATTCTTCGTGAGTTTCGGTGGAAAATTCAAAATTAGGACCTTCAACGATGGCGTCGACCGGACAAGCCTCCTAAAAATAAAATTAATGTTAAATAACGATATTACAAATGAATGAATTTTGTATAAATAATAATAATACCTGGCAAAATCCACAATATATGCATTTAGTCATATCGATATCGTAACGTGTCGTTCTTCTGGAACCATCGGAACGTTCTTCGGCTTCGATAGTTATAGCCTAGAATACGATATAAATTGTTAAGTAAAGAGTACAATATTTTTTTTTAACAATAAATGTATAAACTTAACAAACTTGTGCAGGACAGATGGCTTCACATAGTTTGCAAGCGATGCATCGTTCTTCACCACTGGGATATCTACGGAGCGCATGCTCTCCGCGAAAACGTGGACTCAATGGACCCTTTTCGAATGGATAATTAATAGTTGCGGGTTCCTAGGCGTAAAGATAAATATAATAAATATTTAATAAAATTCGTTATTTTAACAATACATTATGAAATTTAAAAGAGCAGATTTACAATATGATTGCCGCGAAATAAATATATAAAATATTTATAAAAACGAACCTTGAAAATATAACCCAAACTGACAGCAAAACCTCTGACAATTTCAGTCATGAATATAATGTCTGTAGCTCTTTCAAAAAGGGCTTTACCACTCATGTCAATTTCCTTATTATTGACATATACGTAATAATCATTGGAATCCTTTTTGACTTCGGTTGACATACATCTTAGGTTTCGAAGTCCAACTAAATACAATAAAAAAAAAAAAAACAATTATAAACAATATTTTTGTTCAAAGAAAAAAATGAAACTGTAAATTTAAACACATCATATTAAATGCATTTGGTAATTAATTAAATAAGTAACATGTTAATAATTTTTAAGCACAATTTATTTTAGAATAAATTGTGCAATAACAAAGAGAAATGATCAATTATCAATAATCAATTTGTATTAGAGAAATTGTGAAAATATTTTTTTTGTGAAATGTACTGCGTTTTATAAAACGTCTTATTTATGGTCAATATATTAAATATTGTTTCGTTTTGTGTGTACAAAAATTAAATAAAATTATCGTTCTAGTTCATGCATGCAAGAGTGTATATATATATATATATATATATATATATATATATATATATATATATATATATATATATATTGTTTTTAGTTTATTATTTACAATTACAACAAGAATACAAATTTGATTATCATTCAAAACAGCGGTACAAATTAATTAAAATATATATGAAATAAATGTTTCAAGTTCGTTTTTATTTATTTATTAAATATGCTGGATTGTTTTATTTGTTGACATGAAAATATATGTATTTTTTTTTATGAATATAACTAATATGAATAGCATTAATTAAACAAATTGTAATTTCAACAAGATCAAAATACGTATTGACGTTATATTTTATTAAGTTAATTGATTTAGTAACCAAACGACTGAAACGCAGTGTAAACAGAGGTTATGTTAAATTATCATTAATGGTTGCGTAACTATAATTCACCAAAACGTCGTAATTTTAAAAATAATTGTAATAATACAGTAAAAATACAATAAAAATTATTCATTTTTACCAATGCGAACTGATGATAAAACCCTCGACAAACTCATCGTCGAAGAAACACTCCAACCTTCCCGTAACTGTCAACGATCAGACGTTTTGTGCTCTAAATGCGACACAACATGACCATAATACTTGAGATTCCTTTTTTATTGAATTATATTTAAATTTTGGCAATGTTACAACTATTACTTATTTTCTTATTACGTCCATTATTTTATTTTGTTTATTATTATCATATATAACATAATAATAAAATGCGTAGAAAATTATCCTTTTTTTTTTAATTAAAGGAAAATTGATAAACTCCCAATTTATATTTTAACTTCCTTTTTTTCTCTACTTATTGCATAAAGTAAAAATAGCAATTGAAACGAAATAAATATATTTCTTTATTATTTTTACAAAAATCTTCACAATAAACTTTGTTCATTTATAATGAACAAATAAAACTTAAATGGCATTAGTAGCGAGATAATAACAGTAGTTAAGATTTTATAAATCTTTTAGAGACAAATACATTTCTATAAATGATAGAATTAATAGTCTGTTGAAAACGAAAAATTTGGCAATGTCGTCCAAAATGAAGACATAAATAAACAAGATGATAGCAACGACGCTAAACAAAATGTGGATCTTCAATACATGTGATAATATTCTTTTCTGCAATTCTTGACAATTTAATTGTAAAAAATAGTAGTATTTATTATCTATATTAAATACTATAGAAAATTTAAAATATAGGAAATTTTTATTTCTTTTTACAATTAAATTTTTGGAGTTTTTCGCATATTTTACTTAAGAATATTAACTTTTCTCCACTACTTCATAATATTATTTATAATTACCAAACAATATTAATTACGTTTATCAGTACTGAAATAAAATGTTTTTGTTGTTAGAACTTAGTTATTTTGTGTATTGTCATTATTTTTAATTTGGAAGATTACAATGAAATATCACTTATATTTATTAAAGAAAAAACGTTCGCATTAAATATATTGCAAAATTGATATAAATAAATAAAACAAATATATATTTCTTCAAAAATGCCAAAAATTCTTAATTATTATTTATTTTATTATTTACTGCTTATTAAATAAGAAATTAATTTACTAACCACTTTAACATTTATGCTGTTACCAAGTAATCTATATTGTTGTTTTCTTGTAATATTTTCAGGAAACATAAATACTTCAGGGAATGACATCAATCTAGATACTTCTTTTGGAGTGAAAAAGCGAATGTTCAATTTTTCTATATTGTTCATATATTCATTTGAAGAATTGTCTAGATTTTTGCAAGTTTTGAATGTTTTTTCAATATCTTCACATGAATTTTTAGTATAAACAGATCCGGTGCCTTCTAAAAAATGAGTATACGCTTTAGTAAAACAGCATGATCTTTCAGATTCGTCATGACAAATATCCAAAACAAATGCTCGTTTAAGAAATTTTGCAGGTAAATTATATGAAGTTGTATCTACACTGTCGTCTAAAATGTTCCTGATTTGAAAACATTTGGGATCACCAGTTTCAGGAAACTCGTAAATCTAAAATTAAAGGTTTAAGTTGAAATATATTGTGTTTATGTTACTATGACCACATAAAAATTCTACCTACTATTTCATTTTTATTACTTAATAAAATAAATGGTTTTTTTCGAGCTAAACAATAATAACGTAAACGAGAATTAGGAATGCCAAATTGGTGTGGACTTAGCAGATATTCTTTATAATAAAAATTACAGTTTTCTAAAACTTTGATAAACGATTGCCTAGTTTTAGAATCGTCGAATCCTTTGACATTTTCAAGTAATATATATTCCACACTAGAAATATTACTTAGAATGTCAAGAAGATGATCGAAAGAATCTGTCCTAGGGTCATCTAGATCCTTTTGTAGACCATTTCTTGTAAAAGGTTGACATGGTGGAGACATTAGAATAATGTTTGGTTTTAAATCGTTCAAGAATTTCGGCGACAATGACTGTATGTTACGATTTATTAAATTAGTCTCAGGAAAGTTGTTTTTGTATACAATATTTGCTACGGTATTAATATCGATGGCACACACTATTTCTCCTTCCATTTTAGTTTCTGAAATAATGAGTATATGAATTATGTCATAATTTATTGTATAGACGAAAATAATCGAATATTACCTTTAAAAGCATAATGCATTCCACCAATTCCACTATATAACTCTAAAATTCTGTGTGAATTCTTTTCCATTGTAAACATGTATTTCAGGTTATGCCGACATGTTTTGACAACAAACAACTTTATATTGCCATATGTCGTCTTATAATGTGAAGAATAATTGATATCAATTATTGAACAATTGTCACAAACCATATTTTTAAAGTTAAAAATAAAAAGAACGTTTTAAAAAAAAACAAGAAATTCAAAATAAAATTTTTGCTTTTTATTTAAGCATTTTAAAATCGTGGCATGTTGATGAAGGAACATCACTTGGATATTGTATCTTAGAAAAATTGACATGAATATGTATTTAGATTTAGAATCTTTTTTAAAATTTATAATTTGATAATTGATTATGGTAGTCATCGACATCGTTAGGGCTAAATTGATCATATATAAACACTTACAAGGCGCGCTTTCACTTTTATTCTTTCACAACGTTAGATCTATAGGGTTTCACCACATGCATCCAATTTATTTATTTATTTATTATTATTATTCACACACAATTTTTCTCATATCCGTATGTATATAATATATTTTTTTATGATTATTATTAAAAGAGCCATATTTATTTTAATTATTCTATTTTTCTACAGTTAATTAAAAAATAAAACTTAAGTATTCTATTTTAAAAACGAACAATGAAAATATGATCATTAATATATGTTTTTAAAATATAATTACATATTGTGATTAAGAGAAGTGATACCATATAATATTTTTTAACAATTTTATTTCAATAGTTTAAAAATATGAACAGGAAAAAATGACAAATTTATAATAAAACAACTTAAAATCAATAAAAACACGTTTATTAAAAATAAGATTTGAGTAAGGCCAGCATTTTAAACATATTACACTAATTAATTTATTAATATGAATCATTTAATTAAAGAATTTATCTAATCAACATCTGAAAAAAATATATAAAATTTTCTTTAATTCTTTCGATGTAATTAGTGACATTGAGTATTGATAAAAATAAGGTCAATTAAGAACAATATCAATATTTAATAGATTATAAAAGCATTATATCTTTAAAAAAATAAAATATTTATCTACAAAAGTACTAAAAAAGCAGCAAATAGCGGTTGTTTCATTTGTAATATTGATATTTAGCATTTATAATCTTTGATTATAAGCAATATTTCTCCTTTTTCTACTTTCCCTCAGATTTATTACAGCTCTGTAATCAAAATTAAGAATGATTAAATTTTTATTATATCTAATATTTGTAATATCAAAAAAAATAACCTTAGAGTTAAGAAGTACAATATTTCAGCAAGACTGAGAACTGAAAATCCCATACAGAGCCCAAGTAGACCTCCACAATTTGACAAAAAGTCTATAAGTCCATAGAGCTGGTATCTTTTTGTAGTGACGAACTGAGGCTGCTTATAATACAAATTTATTTCCGAAGCAGAAATACTGAGTGAAAAATTTGAAGAAAATATAACATATATTAAAATAAATATTAATTAGCAATAACTCTAGATATGGAATCATATCTTAATTTAAAAAATCTATAATATGAAAATAATTAATTATAAAAAATATTAAAATATTTATATGAAGTAATAACT
The DNA here is from genome assembly GCA_024500535.1 of Leptonema lineaticorne. Taxonomy (NCBI): domain Eukaryota; kingdom Metazoa; phylum Arthropoda; class Insecta; order Trichoptera; family Hydropsychidae; genus Leptonema; species Leptonema lineaticorne. Next base: position 10,138,522 of record JANIJI010000014.1, on the reverse strand, counting down.
AATTAAAATGATATATGAAATATAAAATATTTCTTGGAAATTATTTAAAGAATTATATAGTGTAAGAGGTACTGAATTTGATTTTATTTACTACATTTTTTTTAAGTAATCGTATTTATTTTAAAATTTATAAAAAAAGTATTTCATATTAACTAACTCTGTCATATTAACTTGTTTTCTAAAATATTCATCATCGAAGGGATTGTTAGTTACTTCTACATCATAACTAATTGATGTACATGATGGCAAACAATTGCATGATTTGATAATTTCACTTTTTATCGTGTTAATTTTATCATCATCGTCATCCATAGAGACATCTTCAAAACCCACGCCTATTGTATTCATTTCATCTAGTGAAAAAATATATTTTATTAAAAAAATATGAGTTATATTATTACATACAATATGACTATTTTTCTAATAATTATATGTAAGTACTTCACCATTAGCTGATGTCATACATTCCAATTGATTAACAGAACAAATTGGAGTGTTTGGTTCACCTAAATACGATTTTTCAATTAGCAGAGTATTGCAATATAATAAATAATGCATATTTATATAAATAGTTAATTTATACGTGGCATATAAAATCCAACACATCCACATTTTACTTCTGTATAGTTAGATAAGCATTCAAGTTCACAATTGCTTTGTGTGTATATTTTAAAATATTTTAAATATTTTTCTTCTTGAAAAAAACACATTCTTCTGCAATAGATTACACACATATATATATATATATATATATATATATATATATATATATATATATATATATATATATATATATATATATATATATATATATATATATTGACATACTTTTTTGGATCGTAGCTTTTCAATTTTTTAGAAGTAATCAATAACGATGGTTTAATAGAAACAAAACTTTCTGTATCAAGATTGAGTCTAAATGCATTTTGAGACATTCTTGGATATTCAACTGGCATATGGAGTAAAACCTTAAAACGATTCATATTATAATATATATATATATATATATATATATATATATATATATATATATATAATAATCGAAGAAAATATTAAAGAAGTAAATTAATGTCTTTTTACTTACATAAAATCCTTTAATAGGACCAGAACATGCGTCTTGAAAATAGTCTGTTGTCGATATTAAAATTAAATCTAATCCATTCAGTATTCCAGATCCCTAAAAATATATAAAAGTAAAATTATTATATTGAAAAAAAAAATAATTTGAGAAAAAATAATTTTGGAAAACTTTTAATTTTGAATAATTTACAAATTAAACGTTTAAAATATTGTAGAATATTTTTTTTTATTTGTTGGAGGTTTCTGGTAAACAAGAAACTTAATTTGACTATTAAAGTATGGGAAGGGTTTTTCAGTGACAATCATAAGTATACAATTTAACGAAAATGTATATTGACTTAATATTGAAATTCTTATACTTTATGTTTAATTAATTAATAATAAATAACCACCATTTATTTTGATTGACTTAGAATGATGAGTAACAAATTGGAGACTACCCTGAATATCAAAAGTTTAAAATTCGTCATTGCAAATATATGTACTATGTTCAGTTATTGATTGATTTAATTTGTTATATAATAAAAAAATAACTTACTGCTAATCTGTGAGGAAAAACATTTAAATCTTTTAGATTGCGATCATATCCACGATCTAAACTCCAATGTTCTGTTTTTAAAGAAGCTTCATTTGGAATATTGCCAAACACCCTTTATTTTTCAATAAAATTTATAAGTATTATAACTTAATTATTATTAAAAAATTTAAAGAGATTTAAGAAGAATATACTTCTCTGTTCTTAAAAGTTGGTCTGAATGTAACATATTAAATGAGTAACAGAAACCCATATCTGTTAATGTCATGTAAAATAATGATTCGCATTCTTTTTGCTTTTGTTTCCATTGACAAATAAGAAGTATATTTTCTTTACTCAAACTGATCTAAATAAAATATAAAATTATAAAAGAAATAGTAAAAAATTTCATATTAAATATTCAGAATATTAAAAAGAAAAGAATGAATTAACTAACACTTTCAAGGAAATCAAGACTTTCTTCATCAACAGTATCATTTTCTGTTTGAATCTCTTCATCAGGGCCACAGATTAATTGAGCTGCCCCATATTCCATTAGTCTATAAATGTTAAATGGAAATTGGATAGATATTTGATAATGATTGAAACTTATAAGTACACACACATACAGCACATACACAAACACACATATATATATAGCCATTTATCACGAATAAATAGAAAGGATATATTTAATAAGTCGAATGAAATCCCTTAGAAACAAAAATATATCCGAAAGTCCAGAGCAAAGTTGTAAAAGAAATAATAATAAAACCGATATAAATATAAGTAAAAAGATAAAATATAATATCTGAAATGTAAATTTGCACGAATTTTATTATGAAAAATATATGAATAATTCGAATAATAACTCACTCTTCATTTGTTAAATTTGGATAACGAGCTTTATAATCGGTCATGTTGAAGATTGAGTTCCTACCAACAGTTATCGGACAGATGGTGAGAGCAGGAAATGGAATCTGAAATTGTTTTCATTATATTAAAAAAAAAAACCTTTGAATTTTGTCAACATTGAAGTATTTATATTTCATACTTTCCATGTAGGAGAAGAAGTATCAGCAAAAGATATAATGACAGGGGAATCATTCCATTTGTTCCAAAGTTCCAATACTAAATATGTGCTTGCAAATAATGCAATAAACAACATAACGCACCACCAAATCCTAAAATATAATATATATATATATATATATATATATATAATATGTGTAATATTTAAAATTAATATTAGAATTTACCTCTCGGTCCAATGTCTATTCTCCTCGCCTAAATATTGAATACCATGAATACTAGTTTTTGAAGAGTACTCTCTGAAATGTTCCTTACAGGAACATGTGTTAGCATTAGTTTTGTATTCATCTTCATCTTCTTTATTATTAAAATTACTAACAGGAACCATTCTAATCGCTTTTCTAGTTTTTAGATCATCAGATATAAAATTATCGTTTTCATTGCTAAAAATAAAAAAAATATATAATTAATTACGATATATTAAATCATTTTTGGAAATATTAACTGCAATTATTTCATTGATTTTTTTAAATAATTGTTAATGTTGTACACATTCGTTTTACTATATACGATTAAAAACTGTAGATCGAGTTCAAATACTGTTTACATATTAATCTAATTTATGATATTTTTATTTTAGCATGAAATATAGAAGTTTTTAAATATAACTGTATTACGATAAAAATAATATTAACAGTGAACGATCTGAGATCTAAAATAACTAGTATACTATAAATATTTATAATTTAACTATTAGAAAAAGAAATATATTTTTATTTTTCATATATCAATGAACATTTTAACATGTTTTATAAGGAAGCTCTTCAATTTTTTTATTAAATTATTTAGGTATATAAAAATAAAAATTTCATAATTATAAGAATCGTAATAATGAAAGTTATATTATACTTGGCATCTTTTTTTTCCAAGAATGTGATATGAACATATCTAAAAAAATAATATTTCAGAATAAGAAAAGAAACCGAATATAGATTTTTCTCATCCTTCATAGGTATAATTATTATTATTCAGACTTTTAGATGCCTGTCGAAATTCATTAACACACGAAATTAACCATTTAACTGCTAAACAATGACATATTGTTGTTCAAAAAGAGTCGTGATAAAAACTAATGAAGATTATTGTTAACTTATCGATTACGTTATATTGCTTATATTTTAATATTTAATATCATAAAAGTTTTAAGTAGTAAAAACATATTTAACAACAGGTAGTGCTAAAAAATTTTTTTTAACACAATACAGAAAAAATATTTTTCTAATATAGAAGCAATCAACAGATCAAATATCGTAATCGTATACATTTGATATAGGAAACTTGTATCAGATGTTTATTTACATAGACGAGAATTTATAGAGATTACTGTGATGGAGTTTATGGGATATTACTTATATAATCTGACGTGGCATATTACTGATTTAGGCGCCAGACGGAGCGAAAGAGAAAGAGAGGTTTCGTGATAATCACGCCATCTGTTGATACGAATAAACTGATTCTTAACCATTTGCTCTCCGCTGTCCTCTCTCAGGGAACATCTGAGTATCAATGATTATGGGGAAGTAAATTATTTCGGCGCAAATTCTTGAGACAAGCATGTTTTCCTGAAGTCTTCTCTTCAAATGGCACAAGAAATCAAATCAAAATAAAATAAAGTACTATTATACGAGTAATATATTGATGGTGTGGATTGGGTGAAACGCGTAACACAACTTCTGCGGACAATAGATTTGATAATAAACTATATATGTATTGCCAATGTTGGTTTAAGAAAACAGGACTGCATTGTTTGTTCTTTTACAATCTTTACATATTGTAACAGTTTACAATCTTTACATATTGTAAACTGTTTTGAAGTTTATCACTGTGCAAAATTATAAAAAATAAAATACTGTTTTTTTCCTCAAATATATATTCTTTGATTTCAACCAATACATCAAACTCCAATATCATTATATAATACGTCACATGGTTCCAAAACTATACGAAATAATAGAGAGGTCTGTAAGTGCACAATTACGCTATAAATTAGCGCTGAGTAGCTGATAGCCAACGCGCAGAATGACGCGGAGTGCAAAGGGTTAATCATATTTATACAGTGATCTTCATACAAATATGCACATGTGCACATGCATGTATATATATATATATATATATATATATATATATATATATATATATATATATATATATATATATATATATATAAATAAACATTGCTGAAAATAATTTGGCAAAATTATTATAATAAACGATGTCCTAAAAACGATACATATGAAATAGGTGGGCGATATTAAAGTTATTTGCGTATAAAAAAACATAAATATAACAAAAGCTATAGTAGCATAATACAATTTATCATCGTAAAGGTCAATCAATTAACTTACCATTAATGTATCGTCGTTAAGTCTATTCAAGTGTGCTTATAAGAAAATTAACAGTTTCAATATTTCGGCTAAAAGTAAAAGTAAATTTTATGAAGTGAAGTCGCCATACTTTTCAGTATGATAAAATAATATCTAATAATATAGATATGATTTTTGTTTAAACATTTAAAATTTGTAAGTACCTAGGTATATTTTATTTAATCAAATTATTATTATTACTACTTTTAGTGTAAAAAATCTTTATATATATATATATATATATATATATATATATATATATATATATATATATATATATATATATATATATATATATATATATATATATATATAATATTAGAGAAGATTAGAAGCTTGATATTTATTACATTGACTTAATAATATGTAATCTTATTATCTAAAAAATAAAATTTAATAGTCTTTTGATAAAATACATACATATAATCGGCGGGTTGAAATTAAATATATTAAGCGTTCATTATACAGTTTTGAGATTTAATTTTTTTTATTTAGATATTATCAGTGAAAATCATATTATATATATATATATATATATATATATATATATATATATATATATATATATATATATATATATATATGTATATATATATATTGTAGATATTTTAACAAATAATTTAAATTGTGTTGGTTTAGACAAAAACACGCTTGCAAAAGAAAAAAATTAAAAGTAAATAGAATGTTACGTGTTGTTATCGAATTAATTACGTATACATTAAGAGAGAAATGAGTTTATATAATATTACAATATTGATGAAGAACCATCGGGATGAACGATCCAGACGAAACTGAAACATGGAACCTGCGCAGACTATAAAAAGTTTTATAAATTGAACCTGTTCGTGTGTTCAATATATTTGAAAATGGCGTTATTTGAGACGACGATGTGACGAAATGAATCAAAATAAAAATAGAAAAAAAAAATATATATATATATATATATATATATATATATATATAAGCATAATTGTTAAATAAAATTAAGATTGTATTTATGTAATAATATATGTACCTCATGGTGTCGGTGAATTTGAAAGAAAATATTTTTTCTAATAGGTTAAACAGTACAACTGACAAAGCACGCAATTCTCGACTGACTGAACGCCCAAAAACAGCACAAATACATTTATATATATATATATATATATATATATATATATATATATATATATATATACATGTAAAAAAACCAGCTATAAATGTTACATTGTTAAATTGCTACTAGGATTACCATATGGCATACGGAAGAAGGTCAAGTTCGATTTTGTATGATCTGAAATTGACACTTTGTAAAGTGAAAAGATCCTCGTTTGTTTTAAAAAGGATCCTTTTTGTTGAAAACGTTTAAAGATTATCGTATATTTGATTCTTAAATATTAGGTGTTTCTTTTTCATTAACGTCAGGTAGACTAAAAGAATTCATCCGTGTTGTGCCAAAAATTCAAGTTTCTAAATTTGATAGTTATTCGTTTGCTTATGACTATTTTAGATACAATAATATGATCTTGATCTATAATTGTAATATAAATATATATCGTTCATTATATTAATAATAATATTTTTTAATAGTCTTATTATATATATATATATATATATATATATATATATATATATATATATATATTAAAATTATAGAACAAGATCATATTATTGTTAGTACTCGCCAAATCAGGCGAATACCACCGTATTCGCCAGATTTCGCCCCGTGCGACTTCTGGCTATTCAGCAAACTCAAAAGACCAATGCGGGAATGCCTATTTAACACGATTGAGGAGATAAAAATCGAATCGAAGAAGGTCTTAAAGGCTATACCGGAAAAATACTATTCCAAATGATTCAAGGACTGGAAAAAGCGTTGGCAAAAGTGCGTTTTATTGAATGGGGACTATTTCGAATGGGATGAAATTGATTTGGAAGAATAAATAAAAAAATTACATTTTATAAACAAATTCACCTTATTTTTTGATCACAGTGTTATATACATATGGTATATATAATAATATTTAGTAATACAATTCTGCATATAGCAATTAAAATTGAAATGGGAAAAATTTGGCACATTCAAGGTTATTATAATAATGATTATATAGGCCACACGTGTAATAATACCAGTTCAATGACCAAAAATAAATTAATGAAAAACTAATATTTGTATTTTTATAAAGATAACATAAAATATATATTTATATTTAAAAACTGATGTTTTATTTAGTATTAAAATTTGTACTTATTTTATTTCGTTTTTTTTTACCTTTCTTCAATCAAATAATATTTTTTACATACATAAACATTACTATATTTATTAAAAATATCATCTGTTAGTCTGCTGATGACGGAAGATAATTTTAGAATCATGAATTACATTCATATTCAATGTCATAAGATTTATTATTATTTTTTATTATGATAAATTTACTTCTAGCTTTTTTTTTAATTCATTTCGATTTTCTAATTAATAATTTTTAATTCTTTTATATTTGTAATTTCTAAGACTACTTTTGTCATGCTTTTATCTATCCATAATAAATGCAAATTCTTTATATATTTACTAATAAGCATAGTAAAATATTCATATTTCAATATATATATATATTTTTATTTTTTACTTGTTTCTGTCTTCATTTATGTGTTTATCGAAAGCAACAGTTTATTTTTCGCAAAGAAAGAATAATGTGATTTCTTTCGCTAACGGCTATTTTCAGCGAGATCAATAATCTTTTCGATATTTTATTGAACATGTTCAGCTTTCACGTTTTACAGTCAACATATATATTAATTAACACGAGTTGAAAGAATGAAATCATGCATAATATTGCCAAAATTTCCTTAACAAAAAAAAAATAGACTCCGAAGAAAATTATATAATGTTACTGGAAAAAAAAGTATTTGAATTACATATAAAAAAATGTAAAATTATTTTGATAAATAAATTGATTTCATTTCAGATAAATTGGATAATTAATAGTTGAAAGGCTTGTCATGTAATTAGAAATGAAAAATTAATTGAAAATATTTAGAATTGACGACATAAAATAAATAATATATTCGTGATGCACTTTTGAAATTTAAAGAATGAGTATTTAGATATATTATGAAACTTAACATTGTAAAAAGTATTACAAAAAGTATTTTTTTTAATTTATCTGCAACAAAATTGCGGTTTTAATATATATTTGTCAAAATTATAAGTGATAAGAGTGAATTTATATTTCTTCGGCTTTATAATATTAGGTAAAAAATGTTGATATCATTTCATAAGTAGCGATAAATATTTGAGTTGCTTATTCTATCATAATACTCAGATATAAGAAAGAAGATAAAATAGAAAAATAGCAATGATTTTTTTTATACTGTAGACTTGCTAAAATTTTGTATTTTTTAAAAAATTTAAATTCGACATATTTGAGAATGATATATCAGTACAAAGATATTTTTCTAAAACATTTATCTTAATTATATATTTATTAAAATGCGTAGGGTTAATATTTTCATATAATAAAGATAAACCGCTATTCTGAATAAATATATATGAAATTTATATTGAAAAATAACAACAGTGCTTCTCTAAATATGTTCTTAAAAAATAATAAAATCATATCTAAAAAATGTTTGTTTTAAGATATGATAATAAAAGAAATGGAAAATTATTTGATATAGATATATTTTTAATTGTTTTAACATTATTTCTATTTTATATAGAAAATTGTATAAGAAGAGAATTTTAATTTCATAATCTTCATGAATGGTTTGGAGTGGTTCAAATTCTGTTTTTAGAACTGCTGTATCAAAATTAAAAATTAATATTATGAACATAATATGAAGATAAAAAGAAATGAAGAAAATGATCTATAATCTTTCATTTTCTATACCATTCACAGTCTGTTTTTGCTTCAATCTTCTTTTTAAATTTATAACCGCTCTGTAATTCATTATTAAAATATTTCAATAATTTTTCTAACTATTATTAAAACATATAACCTATTATCAAAAATAAAAATTACCGTAATGTTAAAAAATATATTATTTCTATTAGACTGAGAATTGAAAATCCCATACAGAGTCCAAGAAGACCTCCACAATTTGACAGAAAATCTATTTGTCCATAAAGTTCATATCTTTTGGTTGTTATGAATTGAGATTCTTTAAAATGTATTTTCAATGATGCTATGGATAAACTGGAAAAATAATTTAACTAAGAAATGATGATGAGAATAGATTTTATGTTTTGAAAATTTATCAATCCACAAACTTTTCAGCTTGAATTTCACTAGCGATTTTCATCTTTTGCCAATTGAATGGACTCGAGGATGTTTCAACGTCGTAATTGATGGAAGTGCACGAAGGTAGACAGTTGCAACTGCTGGCCAATTTGTATTTTTCCTCGTAAACTTTTGTATCGTTGTCTTTGTAATCGTCTTCTAAACCGAGACCCCTCGTGAGGAGTTCATCTGATACGAGAACAGTATTATTATTTTAATTATAAATTACATTTAAAACTATTTTTAGGTTAGAGTACCTCTGGCAAGTAAAGCACATTGTTTTGAAGAACTAGAGCAAATGGGTGTTTTTTGATCACCTAAAATAAAATTTTCTTATAAATTATATGAATCAATCTAAACTAAATTAAATGATATATTGAACAAACGTGGCATATAATATTCCACACATCCGCATACAAATTCCGTATAATTAGATATACATTCAATATCGCAGTTTTTCTGTGTATATATTGTAAAATATTTAAGATATCTCTCTTCTTGAAAATAACACATTCTCCTATGAATGATAAATTTCAATATTTTATATACTTTTTAATACAAAATTATTAAAAAAAAATAGTTTCATCTTACTTTTCTGGTTTATAATTCTTCAATTTCTCAGATGTGCCCAATAATGATGGTTTTACAGATGCAATCACTTCTGTATCGAAAGAAACTCTGAAAAAGTTCTGCGATATCCTTGGATATTCGACCGGCATATGAAAAGCAACCTTCGCACCACAAATGTCACTATTTGTAATTGAAATCATAATATAATAGTTTTATAAAATAATTAAATTTATTCTAACTTTGAATCCATCACTTGGTCCTTTGCAATCGTAATCAATGTCTTCTAATGGGGTTTTTAAAAGAATAGTCAATCCAGCTTCGGCACCGGAACCCTAAAAATATATCAATATAATAAAACATTATAAACATAATTTTAGGAGTTTTTTTTTATATACTCACAGCTGCTCTGAAAGGAAAAATTTCAAAGTCTTTCACTTCAGGATCATATCCTTTATCCAAATCCCATTGCTTGGCAAACACAAAATGAGAATTCACACGAGTCTTTCCAAATATACTACATAGAAAGATGTATATATAATTTAATTATGTGATAATTTTATATAATATTTAAATAAAAAAAATATATACTTGTCCATATTCCATAATTGATCAGGAATTAGCATATTAAACGTATAACAGAAACCATCTTCTGTAAGAGTTTGATAAAAAATAATTTTACAATCTCCAAGTTCTTGTCTCCACTTACAAATTAAAAACGTGTCTTCTGGAGATAGATTCATCTATAAATAAAATTAATTGAATGGTTGCGACATGAATTCATAATTTATTAATTAATATAATTATTATTTTTCCAAATTTATTGCATGCGCACTTCTTGAATGAAATCTATGGAATCTTGATCTAAAGTTTTATTCGGATTTTTTGCCTCATAAAGTGGACAAATCAGCGACGCACTCTCATATTTAAAAAGTCTGAAAATGATGAAATTGAAAGAAAAAAAATCTTATTTCATATAATTTAAAAAATAGAAGAAATTCACTTTTATTACAAGGTTAAAAAATACTGACACATTGAATTAATTCATATATTATTATTATATATCATACTAAAAGCATACCGTTAATGGAGTACTTATCTTTAATATGTGATCGTTTTAGTAATTAAATGAATATATCAATAATGAAAACTTTTTAATATGAATATTAGAAAATATTCAATTTAAAAATTACTTTTTTTTTAAATTCGAATAATTATATATATATATAATATGAAATTACTCTTCGTCCGTTAAATTAGGATAAAGTGTTGAGTAATGACCGGCGTCAAAAATCGATTTGCGAATTTTAGTTTCAGGACATATGGTGATTGCAGGAAACGGAATCTGAAATTATTTTCATAATATTATATATCATTATCAAAATATTATTAATTCACACATTTTTTTTTATCATACTTTCCACACTGGAGTTGAAGTATCGGCAAAAGTGACAATCACCGGTGTTTCATCCCATTTGTACCAGACTTGTAGTACTAAAAATGTACTGGCACAAAGTGCTAATATTATCATTATAAACCACCATACTCTAAAAATACATATATATATATGTAAAAACATTTAAAAATATAATATTATTGAATTTTATAAAAATTTTTTCATTCACCTTTCGGCCCAATGTCTATCCTCTTCTCCTAAATATTGAATTCCATGAAGACTAGTTTTAGATGAATATTCTTTAAAATATTCCTTATATGAAAAAGTGTTGTCTTCGTTTTCGATGTTTTTTTTATTGCGATCGGTATTCGGAACCATCTCCAAAACTTCTTCTATATTTTTAATGTCGTCAGAGTCAAACGTATTTTTACCTTTTCTAAAAGAAATGATAATGTTATATATCAAAAAATATAATTATAATACTAATTAAAAAAAACATTTCAGTTATTCAAAAATAATAATAAAATAATTGAACTGAATTTTCTTGATATGTAATCATGTTTATGTATTTATTATTATTTGCATAGTTAAGAAGTATATTTCAAAAGACAAAAAATCAGGATTATTATATGAAGATCATATAAATATCGTGAGATAATTTTTAACTTTGATTAATATGAGTTTTCAAATAGAGCTTAGAAGTCATAAAATTTTAAAAATAAATTGATTTTTTTAGTTGACCATCAAATTGAGGTATAAAAATTCCTGTTTTCGTTGCTGTCCAGTTTGCCAAAAATATATTTACGATTTTTCTAAATATAAATCTAATTTTATAATATCGGAAGATATTCAATGAAATGAGATCAATTTGTAAACTGTACTTTGAGTTCTATTTATTTGTTATATTTTCATATAATTCAATATAAATTTATGACAATTATTTTATCGTTATAAATAAAACGACTCAATTTAATAGTCAAAGCCTTAAAAAAATCACGTGTAAAATCTATTTACTTAAAATTTTCTAAAAAATGCTATCAATTCATGGAGTGATTTATTATTTTAACTAGACGAAGGGGTGACATGATAGTGATTAATTTCTGAAAAAAAAATAAATATGTCGATCGAATAATTGAAAACTTGACATTGGCATTTCATGTCAATTTAGTCATTTTTCTTTTGTGATGATGATGAAAGTGTTTCAATTTAATATTCAGCGATTGATTGTCGAATAAAATGGTTAATAAAAAATGACTTGAAATCCGAATTGTATATTTATTTTAGTTATTACTTTATTTTCAGTTATTTATTCAATTTAATGAATCATTCATACAATTTTATAGAATTGGAAATGATGTATAAATATCTAGAAATCAATATTAATTACAGATAAAAAACGAAATTGCAAATTACATATAAAAAATAAATAATTACATTTTATATTTAGAAAAGATATTTGAATAATGAAAAAAAAATCATCTAAAATTTAGATTTTTTTATAAGCTTTGTGAAAACTTATATTATTTTTAATAACAAGAAGACTTAGAAATCCGGTTATAATTGCATTTCATGATAATCATTTGATTATATCATTTTTATTTATATTTGAATAACAATAAAAAAGTATAATTTTTAATTTTAACTCTTTTATTAAAATTGAATTACTAATAAAAATGAATAGAGGATAAATAATAATAATTATTTTTAATGTATGTATACTTTAGATTAATCTGTTCATTGAAAATGACTGTTGTAATTGTTTTTTTTTTTGACCTCAACTTCAACTTTTTGTGATTTTATAGATTTCAGTAATAATGCTGGATTGGTTTAATGAACCAATTAAGATTAATTTGAATTATTATTACTGACCTTATAACTTTCGACGATGTCAAAATTATTAATTACTATAAACATGACATAGTTTAATTGCATCAATTCTGAATATAGTAATATTTATATTCTAATATATTGATAAAACTTTATAATATATTTTTATTTTTTAATATATATTCGTCTAATATACATATATTTCTTTAACAATAAAATTTTAATAAACTAGAAAAACGTGTTTAATATAAATATATATGAATAGGAGATATTCGATGATATGAATTAATTTGTTAGATTATAATATATTTTTTTTTATATATAAGTAAAACTATAAAGGACATATAATATTCTATGTAAAATAAATTATATAGAAATACTTGCTTTAAAAAGATCCAAATAGTAAAAATTCAATTAGACAACATTAAAAGTATAATAAAAGTATTAATAATCATTATTAATGTAGCTGTATTTTTTTAATATAATTTATTAGAAAAAAATATTTATACAAATATCGACTTTTCAAACATTACTTATGGATTATTTTATGGAAATGAACTATCAGATAAGACGATCAGAGTTAAACTGAAACTAGAAACCTGCGCAGAACATAAAAATAGTATATTTTTATAATATTAGTCTTTCCAAGTAGGTTTTTTTTATTATTAATTAAAAGATTGAATATCTGTATTAAAAAAAAAGAAATAGAAAAATTCAATAATCACGAACGATACACGCTTACCTCATCATTCTTCTACTGGTGATGATGAATAAAAGAAGAATAGAATTACATAAAAGTCAACATTTATATGTAGGTTTTTGCGTACTGTAGAATATAGCCATTCATAAAAAAAAATGGCTATATTCTGTAAACAAGAAACGTTTGCATACATTTGCACGTCAATGAACTTTATGATCTAAATTTGGTAAGATATAGTCAGGGTCAAATATTTGCCTGCATAAGCCTCTTTATTTCAAATTTAAAATACAATATACTTAAAAAAATTAATATATATATATATATATATATATATATATATATATATATTGTAGAAAAAGATGATATTTAAAAAATATTATAAAAAATAATTATAGATTCATACTGCAGTGAAACTTTATTAAAACACAACATTCACTCTTTGTTAATTTTTGTTTGTTTCAATAGATTTTTATATTAAAATTGTACATAATGCAATTACTTCAGTATTCATTTCTTACATACGTAATTTACTTTACTTCAAAAGCAAAAAAAAAAAAAAACAATTGTTGAAAATCAATTCTTTTATATCTATTAGTTATAATATACCTACTATTGCATTTGAATCTAAAGATTATGGAGATCTTTTTGATTTAAATACGACATATTCTAGTATTCTAATAACTGAAAAAAAAATAACACAGGAGAATAACGAGTAAATAACAGAAAAAAAGCTTAATGATGATGAATTAATGATATCGTGTCTTACTGAAGCATAAGAATCACATGAGGATGATATTGCAGAACTTAATTATGTAACTTTTGCTTGAAACATGAACAGCTATTGAAACATTATTGGTCTTGTTTTATATTTTCATATTAACATTTTTTATAAAAAATATCATACCCTAAATCTTAAAAAAATTAATGCAGAAAACGACAATTTACATAAAATTCTAATAATTCATTTAGTAATAACTAGATATATATATATATATATATATATATAATATTTTTTTATTAATTTATTATAAAGCCACCCTCGCACTACACCTCTTTTTGCGTTGTCCCAAGGGTGCGGTATAACGAGGTTTCACTGAATGGAATTATGGAAATGTAAATATTATTATAAGTTATAAAATTATTGCATTATATTTTATAAAAACTGAAATTATGAATTTCTTCATTAGATGAAGAAATTCATTCACCATACATTTGGCGATTTTCCAATGGAAGAAGCGATATTTGTTTATTAAAAAGCAGTGAGAAATTTGAGGTAATTATATATTTTTTTCTTTTGCTAATAATTAAACGTGTTTTCATTCAAAAAATCAGATGATTGTCAAAATTTGTATAATAATAAAATTATATCGTTAAATATTAATAAAAAAAAAATATTTGTTCATTAAATGTGCTATAAAGAAAAATGTATTACCTTGAAATATATTTCTATATAATGTTGAGTTAACTATTTGACTTCATAAAATATTTATATAGATACTATTTTGAAAAATTGTTAAATAATTATAAATTAATCGATTGAATAAATATTATCCATTTTTTAGCAATTTTGGTTGAGGAGAATCATAATATGAAATTAAGGAAAATTCTTCAGTAATTATATATATATATATATATATATATATATATATATATATATATATATATATATATATTAAAATGAAATATTACTAAATATTTACTTTCATGAAATATTTCTTTCGTCAAAAAATAATATGCCAGGTGTTTTGAACTTATTTTTTGTGAAACATATGTTTAAACTTATTACTTGTAAACGTATGTTAAAAAAAATATAATCAATTTATCTTAAAAATTGTATTTAAGATATCAATTTAAATATATTAATTAAATAAATCTAAATTATAAAAATAAATCTATATGAAAGACATTTTTTTTTAATAATTTAATAAGATTTTAAAGCGTTTCTAATTATTTCATACTTTACAATAAAAAGGAAAATTTTGTGTCATATATTATCATCATAAATAATCACATGTCATTAGAGAAATGTTATAATTCATTACATAAAAAAAAAATATGAAATGACACATAGAAGTCATCGATTAACACTACAATTGAAGGTTGAAATATATTATTCATTAAAATAATGTAATATTGCATGTTGTTAAATAATAACACTGTTGCACGAAAGAAATATCAATGATATCACATTTGCAGTGTGAAATATAATTTTTGAAATATTTCTGTTATATGTTTCGATTTTTATTATAGAAAATATTTTCGGTTGTAAAGCATTTCTTGAACAAAAATCTATTTATAATCTCAATCATGCACAACATAAATATTAAAAGATCTTTGCTGAAAATATGAATTCATCAACGTTTAATTTTTAATTAAACTCAGTTAAAATTGCAAATATGTTGTTTTTATTATAATCAAAATTTTTAATTTTGATTATAATAATTTCATATCATATCATTTGGAGTCCTATTGATTTGTATTAGTTTCATATAATTTTATATGAATAATTCTGGAATTTATTCTCATTAATTCTTTCTTGAATGTTAAATAAAAAAAAACACATTTAAAAAAATATTGTAGTATTTTATTTTCAAAAAAATATAACATATATACAATTAATTTAAAATGCATTTAGTTACATAAGTTTGGAATTTCATACTGTGTTTTTTATATCATTATTTAGATTAACACATTTTTATAAAATTATATAGAATATTTTTATTTGAAAAAAATATATTATCAAAATTTAAGCATTTTTTACTATATAAAAGAATCATGCTTATATTGTATATATAGAATTTCTTTTGGTATCATCGTCTAGACATAATTGAATGTTTTTTACTTTCATTGATCTACTCCTGAATAATCTGTGAACAATTAAAATATCAATTATTGTATAATTACAATATTTTAAATGAGCAAATTGATCAATTATTTATAAACAAATCTATTGAATAAGGCTGTTTCAATTAATAAATGTAAAGTACTATGTATTAGTGATTTATGAATGCAGTGGTTTTAAACTTAATTGTGAACACAGACCGCAAATCCTAATTCTTTTTATGTATAATGGATTTAAATAATATGTAATTTTTAATAAATATTTTTTTAATAAATATATAAAATTATTATATAGATATTTTTTTTATTAAAAATATATAGCAAATATAATATATAATGAAAATAAATTTTAATACATTTAATAGTAATTTTAAATGTAAAATATATTAAAAATACTATTATAAAAATTCAGTAAAAAAATATTTAAATTTGAAACCTAGCGTGATCACTTTAATTTATAACACGAACGTATATTAGCCATGGTTGTCCATTATGTTGATTGTGGCCAAAAAAGAAATTTTAATTATTAGAAAACTTTGTCACTTTTATTGTGAAATTATCAAAATAACACTCCCAAAGTCGAAAAAATCCCAAAGGACTTTGACGGTTACAAATAATATACATTTATATAAACTAATTACAAGGTAGGATTAATGTATTATATTTATTATATTAAAAATAATTTTATTTCTAATATACTGTGTATGTAATTTGTTACATTAATCTGTTAATCTTTTTACTAATTGATTATTGGGATATAAATAAATATTGACACCTGAATTTTTCATATTTATGATTAATTATTGAAAAATTAAATTGCGTCTAATGAATTATTTGACAAATAAATTATTGATCTTTGACAGCAATTCATCAATTTTATATTCAATAATTTATTTTATTTTGTGTCAATTAAAATATTAAATTAATATCGTGAACACGTTGTATTTATTTGATTTTTATTTATCAGTATTAGTGATCTAAATCAAAGATTTTCAAACTGTAATTTGTTGGTTATAAATATAATTTATGAATCTCTGACATATGTTATTTATGTAGAAAATAGAATTATATATAATAAATAAAATATATGATTTTTTTTAAATTAATGAAATCTATATCTCACTGAAAAAGAGATTTTTTATATCTGAAAATTTTCAGTTTACTTTTTGATATATGAAATTCGGTTAATATATGTAATTTAACAAATATAAATTTTTAGTAAACTCGTAGATTATTTTTATAAAATTTACGATGTTTTAAAATATAAAATATGATCTGATGATATTTAAAACTAAGTTCTAAGTAAAAATAGTTATTTTAGCACTAATAAAAAAATATTTTAAATTTTATCTGTTCTATATATATATATATATATTCAGAAGGTCAACTATATATGATTATATAAGAGAGAAAAAATACTTTTGATGTAGTTTAATTCCAGTTTTAATTATAGCCATTAGAGACAATGTGAATATTATTGTCAGTATTGCGATGATCGATGCAAACATATATGGTTCTATAGAATTTGGCAAACGTTCATATGCAATAAAATCATCATCTTTAAAATACACCTCGACTCTTGTCAACATTTCATCGCTGAAAAACATTAAAAATATATATATATTAAATATAATATTTTTATAAAATATTCAATATTGAAAATTTCAACATACTTATCTTGATTTTCTTTATAAGCCTGATACAGTTTCTTCTTTTCATAGCTTGTTTGCGATATAGAATAGTCGTATTTGATATTTGTGCATGTTGGCAAACAGTCACAATCTTTCAGAGATTCTGACAGTAAAGCATCAAGTTCGCTTTTGTTGTAAGCATCGGGGAAAAACGTATCTGTCAATCTGGATGTCATATCATCTACAAAACAAATAGTATATCGTCTATATTAAATAAATAAGCGTTAAAAATAAACTCTGAGTAATTTGATAATATATACTTTGAGCCGCTGCTGCACAGACCATATTACCTCTTGAACATATTGGCATGAAATTGCCTCCTGAAATATTCAATAAAATATTTATAATAGAATTTTCAAGTATTTTTTACAATATTAATAAATTAAAATATATAAAAATTTCACTGTAAGATAGAATCAAATAATGAAAACAGTTTACTTTTAATATAGTTCATCAAAATATATAACAAAATCAAATTAGAACAAATTGAATTTAATTTTTCAATTATAAATAGAAATCATTTTCTCAAGAATAATTTCAGAAGAGATACATTTCTTTCAAAAGAAGACTTTTGAATAAGTATGGTGAAATTTTTTTCAGTCGTACAAACGAATATTCAATAATATTGATCATTATACTGACTTGGCATTGAAAATGTAACACAATCACAAATATAATATGTATACATGGCCAAACATTCAATTTCACAATTTTTCTTTGTGTAATGCTTGAAATGCTCCAATTGGTTCTCATCTGAATAATAACATCCTCTTCTATAAAAATAAATGTAATATTGTATAATATTCGATATGAATATTCTGATGAAATATTGAAAAAAAAACATAATTTGAAATGAAAGTGTTACTTTTTAGGATCCAAAATTTTCATATCTTGAGAAGTCGTTATCATTTCTGGTGTAATTTGTATAGTCGTACTTCGTTTAAATGGTATTGGTATGTTATTTTGCGTTATAGATGGATAATCAGCCGGAGAATGTATGGTGATCTTAAATAATATTTACAATATTCATATAAATAGTATACTTTTTTTTATATATTAAAAATTAATAAAAGAAAAGATTTGTAAATTATTAAAAATATTCTTACGGTAAAACCTTGAGATATTCCTTTACATAAATAATCTAAATCACGAATATTACTTTTCAAAACTAATGTTAAACTTGAAAGTGCTCCATAACCCTAAAAATAAATAATTATATATATATATATATATATATATATATATATATATATATATATCTTACATAAGCTCTTTCTGGATAAGTATCTTTTCTAACGTCTTCAAAATATCCACTGTCAACATTCCATCCATTTGTCTTTTGCTTGTGTTCGAAGTAAGGATTATATGTCCTACATTTTAGTATATAAATATAATTGATATATAGATTGTAATCATAAAATTGTAAAACGTTGCACTTACATGTCTGTCTCAAACATTTCTTTATATTCGATCATATTAAACGTAAAACATAGACCGACATCTGTCAATATTGGTTTAAAAAGAGATTTACAATCTACTAGAATGGATCTCATCATGCAAAGTTTGAATACTGCTTTCAAATCAGGAGCCACCTACATTATAATATATTATATTTCAATTTATATATAATATAGATTAAAATACGACAAAAAAAAACTAACAGATTTAATTAATTCAATTGTACTCTCGTTTGTATATTTAGATCCATTTTTAATAATGTGATTGGCGCATACCAAAGATAAAGATTCAAATTCGGAATATCTGAAAATGATAATTAAGACTATTTAATAATTAATATAAACATAATAATTAAAAAATATACTAATTTCATCTAACCTGTTATATAATATATATTTTATTATAAATGAAAAATAGAACTAATGAAAGAATATTTTTTTTTGAATATTTAGTATATAATTTATTAAAATGGTATACAGTATTATTTTCATATATTAATTTACTAATTAGACGTGTTTATTATTTATTAATTACTTGAAAAGTATAATTGTTTATAAGTTCTATTTTTTGGCTCTTAGAGTTGCATAAATTTCCATTAAATAAATCATATAAAGTCGTCAATTAAATCATATAAAGTGCTATAAAATTAGGAATTTCAGCATAGGATAATTATATTTTTTTTCTATTATAGTAATTTTCCAATTAACGTCATTTATTATCCAATACAAATAATTAGGAATACTTTTATTTATATACAAATAAATTCAAATTTTGACGTAGTTTTTATCATATATATATATATATATATATATATATATATATATATATATATATATATATATATATATATATATATATTTATATATATATATTTATATATATATATATATATATATATATATATATATTATGTATAAATGTATTTATCATAATTATATTCATAAATATTAGTTTTGTTTTGACATTAACTATAGAGCAAAATTTAATTGGTTGAATTTTTTTTCTATTATCTTTTAATATAAACAACTATTTCTAAATAATTTAAATTTATTCTTTTACAATAAATATTATACACGTATATCTCTTGAAATACATAAAATTATTTTAATTAATAAATATATATTATTTGTACTTACTCATCAGGGTTCAAATATTCTCTTTCATGATATTTTTCTGTAAAATTGTACAAGGATTGTCTTATTTTTGTTTCGGGACAAATTGTTACAGCTGGGAATGGAATCTATAATATTAAAGAATAATATTTATTAAGAAGGTTAGTCATTAAAAGAAGACCTCATTCACGATATTCAATTAACTCAATGACTAAAAATATGATCTTTTTGAACTTCAAATAATGATTAAGGACATAGACAACTTTATGGTCTTTGATATTTACCTTCCAATTTGGTATAATATTTGCATTTATTTTCACAGAATCGTTGGTTTGAAACCATTGTATCCACATTTTTACTAATGCATAACCGGATATTGTAAAACATGATATGAATATCACTAAACAAAATGTGCTAAAATATTAAAATGATTTTTTTAATATTTCTTAAAATATTATATATACTTTATTTGTCAATTATTAGCATAAAAATATATTTATACTAGCATTGCTAAAGATTTATTCCAGTTCCTACGAAACGTCCGTTCTTCGGTGACTCGAGAATTCATTTTCAAAAGATAAATTATAAAATATCAATTATAACACTTTTGACCTTGTGACAATGATTAAATATTAAAAATAAAATTGTTTAGTTTTTAATAAATAAATTTTATATAAAAAAATTATCATGTAAACAGTGTGAACGTCCAGTGAAGACTGAATGTGAAATCATTGTTTAACATTTTTATAACAACAATATTCCGAAGAATTTATTAGTAAATCGTAAAGAAACCAGTTTGGTATGCGATTTCGTGAATCAAGGATTTAATTCTAAAATTTAATATTTTTTTTTATAAGAAAAATACGATTTTATTACATGGAAAACGATATTGAATTATATTTTATGAAATAATTGGTTTATTTATAATAAATTAAATCAAAATTACGTCAGAATTATTTGTATATATTTTTGACCTCGATATATGCGTGAATTAAAAAAAAATGCGTCGAAAACAATGTTTATGTTTATTATTCAATTAAATATTATACGAATATGTCATTGATTTTAGAAATTTAAATCAGTAAAATAAATTAATTAATTTAATAATATAAAATATTAATTGATATAGTTAATGGATATAATATTTAAATCGTTATTGGTTGGTTCATAAATTTCATTTTTTATGATTTAGTCATATGTCGCTGTACTGACAATAGATGGCGTTGTAGTATATCTTTGATATCTAAATAAAATTAATTATATGTTATTGAAATTGTATAAGTTTGGTGTTTTTAGAAAAATGATCAAAGGGTTTTTCTATCTTTTAAGAAGTTGTTCACAGTATTCTTAATAATTGTAATTTTATAAGAATCATAAATTTTAATAATTTGGCTCTATGTTGGCTTAGACTTAATTTCTAGATTTTGAAAATTTTAAAAATCATTAATTAAAAAAAAATACAAGTAAATTTTCATTTTACGATATACATTATTGGAATATGCTTAAAAAGATTAATTATTACATTATGATGTGTTATAAAGCAATCAAAATTTTTATTCCACATTAAATATACATAATTTTTAACATCATAATTCATATTATAAATAATAAATAAAATATTAATATAAGAAAATTTTTAAATCTATTAAGAGTAATGATAAAGATTTTTATATGTATTCAACTCTTCAAAATTTGTACTGATCAGATATTAATTATTTTTTATAACAAATGGCATTATAGTGATAATATAAAATTTATTATTACTATAACGATATAATTTTATCCACGAGTAAAATATAAAATAGATATTTTCAATAACAATAATAAATATTTTTTAATTATATACAGGAAATTGTTTTGATTTGTATTATAATATATTATAAAATATAAAAATCTTATAACATAGATTGACCTTGATTTTTACTTTTTTTTAAATAAAATTTCTGGTTATTTTAATTGAAAAATATGCATTATATTTTTTCACAAATATTGGCGATGAGAAGAATTTAATTTTTAAATGCAAAAGCCATAAGTAAATATTAGACATAAATATTTTATATATAAAGCTACAAATTGTTGATTTATTTCGATTTTTCTGTTGCGGATTTTTTTGCACGTCTATAATTAATGTAATTACAAGCAATTCTGAAAAGAAAAAAAAATATATAAATATTTAAATGTTAATAATATATTTTTGTCAAAAATAAAAGATCTATGAATCTTTATATTATATGTATAAAAATCATTACATATATGTAATATTTTTACCTCAATGTTAAAAAGTAGAATAATTCAATGAGACTTAAAACGGAAAATCCCAAACATAATCCTAATAATCCACCACAATTGGCCAAAAAGTCGTTCAATCCGTAAAGTTCGGAACGTTTCGATGAAATGAAATCGTTTTTCTTGAAAAAAAGCATCAAACGTGACAATTGTACACTGAAATAAATTTATTATATAAGTATATAGCAATCTATTTTTAATTATTTCAATAGTAATAAGTCTTTGTAAATCCTTTCAAAACAAATTATTATTTTTTTTGTACTGCAAAAACGATATAAAGTTAGAACGTTAATATAATTATGTAATTTCATAAATAATACGTACTCTTCCTGAGTTTCATTATAACTTTCATAAACTTTTTTCCATTCATAATTGGATTGAGAAATTTCCACATCATATTCAATCACAGTACACGATGGCAAACAACGAAAATCTTCTACAACGATTTCGTTCAATAATTGATCAATTTCTGAAGGATTTTCGTCCTTATTTAAATATACTTCAGTTTTTCTTCTCAGTAAATCAACTGAAAACAACAAATATCAGACATATTAAATTATATATTTTTTTAAAATATTATTATAGTATATAAATTAATTAAAAATATATACCTCTGGCTGCTGTTGCACATTCAATTTTGGCAGTTCCACATATTTCTATATCATCATTTTCTGTAATTTTTTTTTATTAATAAATAAGTTATTTTTCATTATTTTATTTTTGGATTTGTATATATTATAAGTCACAGTTGAAATGAAAAAAAAAAGACAGATTATCTATGTAATATGTGAACAATTATAATAGATCCATTATTATCAAAATTTGTTTCCAGTTGGATCTTCAAAAGAATTATGTAAATATTTATAACATTTCAACAAAATAGTTAACCTTATAAATAATATTCAAATCCGTATCTAATCATGTGTGTATGATTATTTATAATATAATATATTACTTGGCAGTGAATATGGAATACAATCACAAATATAATATGTATACATAGCCAGAGATTCCAGATAGCAATTATGTTGTGAATAAGTACTGAAAAATTCTAAAGGATTTTCTCCTGGAAAATAACACTGTCTCCTGAAAATTCGTTAATTTTTCATTAGATATTGATAAGGTAATTTTTAAAATTAAATTTTACACTTTATTCTGACAACCTTTCGGGATCATAATCTTTCAAACCATCGGATGTAGTCATCATATTTGGTTTGATTGTGGCTATTATTTCATGATTAAGTGGAACTCTTAAAAATTGCTCTGATACTCTGGGAAATTCGGACGGCGAATGTAGGGACACCTGAAAATATGAATTTCAACAACCGTTTCCAATTTTTATTACATATTTATAGATAATAATACTTTAAATCCTTGAACAGGTCCTCGACACAAATAATCTAAATCATCAGTATATACTCTTAATACAACCGATAGACTTTGTAAAACTCCGGAACCCTAAAATTGACGATTTTGTATATTAAAAGAAAAGTTTTTGTTTATTTTTAAACGATATTAATTAGTATAATGTAATCTTTTATTACCGTTCCACGACGTGGATAGGCATTTGTGGAAGCACTATCCGGATAACCATTATCTAAAGTCCATCCTGTTGAGAAGTTTTTATGATTCAAATATTTATATTCATCTTTATAACTGAAATAAAAAAAGAAAAAAATGATTTTGTTACTGATAATATTTTTCTAAAGTTGTCTAAAAATGAGTATCAAATAATAAATTAAATAATTACGATCCATCCTGAAATAACTCCTTTGCATTTAACATGTTAAAACTGTAACATATGCCTTCTTCGGTCAATACTGGAGTGAAAAGCTCTTCACAATCTTTTTTCATAGATTGCCAAAGACAAGTTTGAAAACTGTAGCTTATATTAGGTCCGACCTATAATCAAAATAAATAATGAAACACATTAATTTAATATAAAAAGTTAGATTTTTTTTTGTGAAAAAAATATTTATACTTCTGCCAGGATGTCAAGACTTTTTGAATTAATGAACTTTTCCCCAACTTTTGGAACATGATTACTGCAAGTCAACGATACTATTTCGTATTTCATTTTACTGAAAAAATGAGTAAATAAAATAATATTAGATTATTGAGTTTTTTTAACATCTATGATTCCATTAATAATAATAATGTATATATATATATATATATATATATATATATATATATATATATATATATATATATATATATATATATATATTGATGAAAATCATATACAGTAATACCTCGATTTACGAACTGATATTGTGAAATGTAAAATGTTGTTCTCAAAGTAAAAATTATAGGTTAGAATGAATTTAGTTTATATTTTGGAAGTATTACTGTATAATATAAATAAATTGAAATTGTATATTATAATAATTATTGAATAAAAAATATATTATATTTACTCTTCTTCGGACATATTTTCATAATTATAGTGCATATCGGTATAATTGAAAACTCTTTGTAATGACTTGGTTTCAGGACATATGGTTATCGATGGAAATGGCATCTGAATATAATATAATAAAATATATATTAATCAGGATCTTACTACTAATAATAATCGAAATAAATTTATTTTTGAAATTTATGTTTACAAATATTCACTTTAATGGAGACTATTTCTGGTTTAATAATGAAAGATTAATTTTTTATCTTGAATAGAAATACCTTTATTATGAGATGAACAATATAGAAAACGATGAATTACACATATATAAAACTTTTTTACTAATTAATTTAAAACAAAACTAAATATTTCACAATTATATGTAACAATTTAATGTGAACAATGATTAATGCTCAGATGAAGAGTATTGAATTTCAATAAGCATCTGCACCACTTTTATCTTAACCCACTTTCAAATTATTCTTGACCCTCTTGAATCAAAGAGTTCATTATTATTATTTTTACATCTTTATAATCTTCTTCCTAGAAATCTTGTCCCAATTTCAACCACTTTTTTTCAAGATTTTGATTCAACATCAGTCAATTTCTCCTTTGAAGTTTTCTAAATAATTTGATCTTTAGAAATGACTTCTTCGACATTATTATTCAATATACTGCTTTAGATTTGAAGTTTTTGAATTTCTTTCTAAATTATTTTGTATTATAATGTAATTCTTGAATATTTTTAATCGATACATTAAACAATATAAAATGTGTTGCATTGATTATTTTAATAATATAGTATTTTAAAACTAGATTTATGTTGTAATATATCGCAATCAAGTATATATATATATATATATATATATATATATATATATATATATATATATATATATATATATATACACTCTAATAATATTAATTACATTATAAATAGTCAAATGTAAGGGATTTTGATGATATATATTAATGAAAAGTTTAATTAATTACGATATATATGACAATCTATATATAAATATGAAAAGTGTATGTCGCCTTTTTGCAGATGTCACAGCGAAAGGGTTAATAAATTCGATTCATTTCAATAATATTCGATCATAAATAATATAATTATAATTCAATCAAATACCTGCCATATTGATGTGGGAGATTCGGCAAAGCTTACAATAACGGGACTTTGATCCCATTTTTTGTATAATTGATATATAAGATAAGTACAGGTGAAAAAACTCAACGTGAACATAAAAATCCACCATATTCTAAAATTGCAATTATAATAAAATAATTTAAAAATTAATAGGAAATAAAATCAATATGGTTTTAATGAATTTGATATGATATAAGTGTAAAAATGCTTACTTTTCTATGATATTTCTACTTCTGTCTCCAATATATTGAAGTCCATGTAAACTAGTACTGGACGTATATTCTTCTAAATAGTTTAAAACTGCATCACAGGGTTTTTTGGGTTCACATTTTTGGTCTTCGTCACACTTTGGATTGTCTCCTATTAGACTTTGATCGGGATACTTATCGTTCATGATTTTTATGAGCTATATTTTATGAACGAATATTTACGTTGGCGAATGTGAAATGATAGAGGATCGTTAAAATGAGGCGTTTAAATACTTCTATTGAGGGTCTAAAATAGATATTGAAGTACGTGTAGTTTGATATAGGGGAGAATTGGGTGCGTTGAAACAATTTTGTTAGCAAATGTAACAGAAATCAAAATATTTATCAATACAATATTTGCATATGTATAATATTTATAAATATACAGTATTAGTTGCATAATGGGACCACATCAGAATGAAAATAACAAAAATATATTATATATGAATTATCTATTTATTGTCGGTTAATGGAATCAGACGCTTAATTAGATCAATATAGTCGTGTCTTATATAAATATGTGATTGAAATGTATTTTTATTAAATTGATGTTAAATATATATTTTACATCATAAATATACTTATATGTATATACAAAAAAAGTAATTATTTGTTGAATTTTATTTTTTTTAATAACAATCATATTTTATTAGATTTTAAATATTTTTCAAGTTTAACACATTTGTAAATATAATATATGAGATGTGTTAAAATGGATTTAATTTTCCTCCGCATAAAAACTGCCAACGCCTAAGTTATATTTTTATTTTGTAAGCTCACAATTTGTTTATATCGTATATATATATATATATATATATATATATATATATATATATATATATATATATATAATACATATATGAAAAAAAATAATTTGGATAACGCCATTATTAAATCAAACAACATGAAGGATGTATTGGTAATTATTTTTCACTAAATACGTTTGACGAGTACATTTAATTCGCGAAATTATTTTTTTTTTGTGTATATAATAATGTATATATGTATTTATATTTTAGATAATTGACAGTCGATAGACGGGAGATGAGAAAAAAAAAAAGCTTTTCAACGTACAATAATTCGATATATTCGCATGCGGAACGAGTGATCCATTGTCGAAAGATGTACGCAATAATATCTTTTTTGGATAATTCAAGATCACTGACCTTCACGAATTCCACACCGCTTCATATTAAAAGGTAATTTTATTAATTTACGAATTTTCGCCATAGTTTTCGATGTCGCTTCGAAATTATTTGGGTAAACTTTGTCAGCGGCCATCGAAGAGCTTAATATATAATTTTATATACATGTCATTAGATTGATCTTCAACGAGCTATTCAATAGATAATGATGTCGTATCTGTCGTTCAAATCTTCCGTTATTTGCTTTTCTTTATTTTTTTTATCTTCTATAATATAATTATATACATATTTTTTTTTAAATCATCCATTATCTTCAATTATTATACAATTTTTTAAAAAGCGGGACAATCCCGCCAAACTCGGAACGCATGGTCACCTTTATAATATATATATAATATAAAAACTAGTTTACCAATGTTTATCATTAAATTTAATTGATACAATAAAAATTGAATTTATCATATATATATGAAAGAAAAATATCATTAGCATAACTTGTGTATGTTTTAATAATTTACAAAATATTTAAAATGATACTGTTAATTAACAACATTTCACTATTGTATTATATTATAAATATATATTTTATTTTATTATAAATATAACAAATTTTACATCACGCAATGCGATAAAAAGGAAAAATATTAAAACATCATTTCGAGGATTAAAATAATATCAACAAGGGGAAAATTAATATACACGTACTAAACATGTATGATCAACCTTTTTTTTATTAAAATTCTATATATTTAAATTATTATATCAAAATATATTTTTACATATTATAATATATATTGAATATAAATATATATATATATATATATATATATATATATATATATATATATATATAATAAAAAAAAGTTATCTATAATCTGGCGCTAAAGAACACAAAGGTCAAGATTATAATACAATTGAAATAGAATTAAAATAAATAGCTACATGAGCAAAATAAAAATTAAAATTTTCACTATCAAATATTTACATGTTGCCACCTGGTATTTGGACGATTAATTTAATAAGGCGTGACACAATTTTCATTAATCGCTTTTTTAACGATAATGCGACATAAAGAATAATTGAACCGAAAAGTATATACATCACGAATTATTACGAATGGTAAGCATGAAAAATTATATCCGGGGAAAAAAGTGAAAATTCGCTTAACAATATTGTTTTTTTATTTATATATATTTCTTTACTGTTAATTTTCAAAATGGATACTCTATAACGAATTCGTAATCCAAAAATTATATTTCTATATTTGGAGTATAATTTTGAAAATTATTAGTAAAAATATTTATACATACATAAGCTTTCATATTAATTTGAGAATCTTAGAAGGTGTTAAAAAAATGCTATATTTGTAGATAAAGTATTTGTTTTCCGTTTTGTTTGATATGTCTTTCAGTATTATAATTTTTATTTAACATTTTGAATTTAGCTTTATACTTGTTATATATATATTATTTTTTATCTTATTATTAGATTATCGCATATCTAAAATATTTTTTAGTGATTCTGAAGACTAGCCATCTTTTCAGCTTTCAGGTGGTCTTTTAATAGTTCAATGAAAGTTCTATATATTTTTCCACTTCATTATAATGCTTTTATCTATTCTTAGAGCATTGCTTTATCGATTAAAAAATAATTATTAAATAATTAAATATATATATCATTGAAAAATAGAAAATGTTTTCAAAATTGTTACAAGTGATCATATAAATTTTTTTCGTAATTTCAAATATATTTTAATATTAATAGTAAATATTTTACCAATTTAATAGTGATGTGTTGCGAAGACTTTTATTTTATTATAATAATATTTAAAAATAAACTTTATATGAATGAATTAAAAATAATTTATTTGACACAATAATTATAGAATAAATCCATAAAAATAGTATTTTATAATATATTAATATTTTAAAAATAAATATGCAAGAAGCGCATAATTTTATATATATAATATAATTAGATAATAGTATAATGTGCGCTTAATAATAATAATAATAATTTTACGTCAATTTAATCAAATGCATATGAAATATAATATTAAACATATAATTTATTTTTCTTCTTCTTTCATATGATCCATAAAATTGTCCTCAAGATTAACATCAGCCAGATTACTCTTAGATACAACTTTATCTTTGGAAATCTTTTTCTTTAAGTTGCAACATGCTCTAAAACAATAATTTAATATATGTTTAAAATATTTATTCAATTTAAATTATTAATAATGATGATGAAAAAAACGTTTTTTTTTTTGTAAAATATTACCTCAAGGTAACGAAATAAATGATTTCGATCAAACTCAAAATAGAAAATCCCAAGAATAATCCCAACAAACCACCACAGTTGGCCAAGAAATCGGTTTGACCATACAATTCTGATCTTCTTGACGTTATAAATTGTGATTCTTTGAAAAATAAAACCATTCTTGCCATGTTGACACTAAAAAGTAAAAAATAAACACAAAGTGTTTGTTATTCGAGTGATGATGTAAATAAACCTAAAAAAAATAGTGACATTGAAGCAAAGGAAAATCAATTTGATATTTTCTAATACACACACACACACACACACACACATATATATATATATATATATATATAATGAATTTTATGTAATAAATTTACTCTGGCAATTCGCTAAAGTTGGCTTTGAATGCAATAAATAATTTTTGCCAATTGAAATCTGCTTGAGAGACTTCAACGTCGTAATTAATTGAAGTACAAGCTGGTAAACAATTGCATTGATCAGCTATATTCTTCAGTTCTTCTCTGAGTTCTTTGGATTTATCGTCTTCTATTTTACCATCATTTTCAGATAATCCAGATACTATTTCCTGTATTAACAATTCATCTGAAAATATAAATAAAATTAATAATTGAAAATTATAACTTTATCTTAGAATGTGTAAAAGACGCTATGTAATATTAAATTTTTTATTTTTTTTCTTTCGAAATTGAGTCGTCAGCTCTAAGACCAACTTTTAAATATTCGTACCTTGTGCATCGGCAAGACATTTTACACTTCCCGCAGAACATATTGGCATACTAGGATCACCTGTAATATGAAAATGGTTTTATATATTTAATAATAAAATCACACACACACACACACACACACACATATATATATATATATATATATATATATATATATATATATATATGTATGTATTGAATTATGAAATTTGTTAAAATTGCGAATAACAATTTTAGGATGTGTCCAATTATATAAATTTTGAATATATATATATATATATATATATATATATATATATATATATATATATATATATATATATATATATGTGTGTGTAAACAAACTGACGTGGCATTGAAAATGAGACACAGCCACATTGCAACATGGTGTAATTTGTCAGACATTCCAGTTCACAATTGCTCTGAGTGTATATTTTGAAAAATTTCAATTTCCTTTCGCTCGGGAAAAAACATTGTCTCCTATAAAAATAAACTTGTATATACAAATTACATATACAAATATATCTAGAAATATTATATCGATTTTACCTTTCAGGGTCATAATATTTGAGTCCTTCCGATGTCGTCATCATATTTGGTTTGATTGCGGCAATGACTTCTTGACTCAAAGGTACCCTGAAATATTGTTGTGATACTCTTGGTACTTCTGCTGAAGAGTGAAGTAATATCTAAAATTTAATAAATAAAAATGTGGGTCTATATATATGAGGATTTTGAAGGACTAATTTATTGTTTTTCAACGATAATTCATATATATAATTCAATTTAATATTACAAATATATCAGTATTAATTTGTTTGTATAAGAGTAGATCAAAATCATATAATTACTTTAAATCCTTGCACAGGTCCTCTACATAAATAATCCAAATCATAATTAAAGGCTCTTAACAAGATAACTAAACCAGCTTTAGCTCCAGACCCCTTCATATAAAAAAAATATTGATGATCAATTATATATAATAATTGTTTTTTAATTAACTTCTTTTGTATTAATATATATATATATATATATATATATATATATATATATATATATATATATAATATTTACCGTGCCTCGAACAGGATAAGTGTCTAATGCTAAATTTTTAGAATAACCGCCATCTAAAGTCCATCCTTCTGATTTTTTACCATGATCTAAATAATGATATTCTTTGTGCATTCTGTTTAAAAAAATATACAATATTATTATATATTTTTAATGCTAATCATTTCAGCTTCAAATATCGATTAAAAAAATAAATATTTTAAAAATATAATAAAATATTTATGATGTTCTTATATTTTATCGACTAGTTTTTTCGTAACTAATAAATCTATTAATACCCAGTCTGAAGTTTTACACAACAGACTAAAATCGTAAAATCAGTTTTTTTCTTACTCTCTTAATTTATAGCACAAAACAAAATAAACAAAAATACTTACACTTCTTTTCTAAAAAGCTCTTCAGCGTCCAGCATATTGAAAGAAAAGCACAGACCTTCCTCGGTCATTACTGGTGCAAATATCGTGCTGCAGTTTTGTATAGTAGTTTTCCATTTGCAGTGCCACATCATTTCTTCGAATTGTGGTGCAACCTTCGGAAAATAATTTTTGAATTCAGTTTTCCACGCAAAATATATAAAGTATATATTTTATTTCGTTTTTCATCGACCTTCTTCAGTAAATCGATGGTTTTGTGATCCGTAAATTTGTTGCCAGTTTGTAAAAGATGATTCTCACACACCAACGATATTGCTTCATAGTCCAAAAGTCTTCAAATATTATTATATCAAAAGTAAAAATATATAAAATTATTATTTATAATCTTAATTTTATATAAAAAACTAATTAATATAGAATTTCAATGTGTCAATTTTTTTTTAATGAAAATAAAATAATATCAAATATTTTATTAGATTGTTGAATAAAATTCATCGATTTTAAACATATTAATTTGAAATGATATTTGTAAGTAATGATGATAATAAAATATGATAAATCAATATCACATGCTTACTCTTGTTCAGTCAAATTTTCACGATCTTTATGATAAATATCAGTGAAATTATAAACTGATTGACGGGCTTTAGTTTCTGAACAAATTGTTATAGCAGGAAATGGTATCTGAAATATGTTTATAATTTTAATTTTTATACAATTAGTGAACAAAAGAAATATTATTATAATATTTATATATATATATATATATATATATATATATATATATATATATATATATATATATATATATATATTATAGTATGATAAGAATACCAATAAAATTTCTTGAATAATTAATAAAAATTAGTTTTATGGAATTATTGTATTTTACCCAATATAAAATTTAATATATATATATATATATATATATATATATATATATATATATATATATATATAATATAAATATAAATTTTTACCTGCCATACTGGTGTTGAAGTCTCAGCAAAACTAACGATTACAGGACTCTGATTCCATTTTGTCCAAACTTTGTATATCAAATTACTACAAGCGGCCACACTCAATGCAAACATTATAATCCACCATATTCTGAATTAAAAACATTTATATTAAAAATATATAAATATATATATATATATATATATATATATATATATATATATATATATATATATTTAATTATTTTCATAGTGGACTAGATATTTATAAATATATTTGTAACCTTTCACGTTTTGATCCTTCGGTAACTTTTTTTATGAAATCCATTTTGATACAGAGCAAACTTTTAACTGATATAAAATTTACAACATGTGTTCATTATTTTTCATTTTTATATGAAATGTTTAGAATGTAAAAGATATAAGAGTATATTTTTTTTTAATAAAAAATATAACAAAAAAATAATATATTTTTCATACAAGATAATTCATATAATGATTTCAAAAATATTAAATTGATTATATATTTAGATTGTTTATTATTCTTAAAATTATATATTATATTAAAATTTCGAATGCTACTTAATATTTCAAAAATATAATTGACAAAATGATTTTTATGTATACTTTTTATATATAGGAAATATGAAAAAATATCCCTTTACATTTGAAGATTCTTTATATTATGTAATTACAAATTAAATTTAATTATTTTTCGAAATATGAAAGAAATATATTGATTAAAAATTAATATGATAAATTTAACAAACATATGGTAATATAATTAACCCTTTAAAGAGGTCGTAGTTCTGATGTCATTATTTTATGACACATTATATATATATATATATATATATATATATATATATATATATATATATATATAGGTATATATATATATATATAGGTATATATATATATATATATATATATATATATATATATATATATATATATATATCTGCAATTACATCCTTTGAATTTTGATCGCATTTCAAGTGCGTAAAAAAAATAATGACAAACACATATTTGACCTTATCTTAAATAAAATTCTCTCGGATTTTTTTTATTGTGTGTTTTATTTAAGAATGGTTCAATTGAAATGTAACAAAAGTAGCGACATCACGAAATTTTATAAAAGAATTTGCGACAAATTTACGAGATGTAATTGAAATGTAAAAGAAAAAAAATGTATGAACACGCGAAATAAATGAAATAATCTCAATTTATACAATAATCTCAATTAAAGTGTTCGTAGCACGAAAGACAAAATATTACTGGTTCACTAATTTTTTTGAAGTTGTTTTAATCGTTATTTATAAAACAATATGGTTTATATCTCGTCATTTTGATGTTTATTTTTGAAAATTACAATCTAAAATTTTTGAAATATCAAAAAATAACCATTGAGAATCAAAATAAATCTTTTGAAATTTTTTTAAAAATTCTACATATTTTACAATTATATTAAATAAATAATAAAATATTTTTATTCGCAGAAACAATTCAAAATATTTATAATATAATATAAAATCAACGTTTTTCATACATCTTAATAATATTTTAAATTATACTCACTTTTCAAAAACTGATCTCTTATTTTCACCAATATATTTTAAACCGTGTAAACTTGTATTGGACAAGAATTCTTTAAAATATTCCACACATATATTATTCTTTCTTCTGGAATAATGAATTAAAGGCGTGTTCCCATTTAATACGTTAACACATTTTGTCTTAGATGGACTTCCTGATGGATACCTTTGCTCCTCATCTCGCCTGTAAAATGATATATATGTAATAATTAATATATATATATATATATATATATATATATATATATATTATATATATATATATATACTATTAATTTTTTATCGTTATTTATAAACGTTTGAGATCCACTGATGTTATATATAAGTCATTTTGTACAATGTTTTTAATGGTAATAATTTAATATGAATCCAATTTATATATAATACTGTTTCCATCTTGTTTATTAAAAATCAATCAAAATAGTGCTAAATATAATTTTTATTATATGCTTTACGATGATTTTATTAACTGTTCAAATCAATGGTATTTGTACAACACATAAACGTTTCTCAATCTATATATATATATATATATATATATATATATATATATATATATATATATATATATATATATATATTAAAATATAAAAATTAAACTTTTCTACGATATTTATTATCTATCTTATTTTGAAAAGCTTTCTTTTTTATAAATCATATTAAAAAAAATAATTTTCATTAATGTCATTAAAAAATAATGAATTTCTATAAGTTGAAACTAATATTATTAACGTTCATACTAAAATATAAGGATTTAAATATATAATTTCTTGCTAAAAATCATATAATTTATCCAATTTCCTATCATATTAACATTTATAAAATATCAAAATTGACATAAAAAATAATATTACATATTAAAAAAAATAAATAAAAAATAATATTATATATAATATTAGTACAAAATCAATCAAATTATAAATGTCTAAAAAAAATCATACCAAATAACACCTCTTTTCATTTTGTTCCGAAATTCAGAAAATATTTCTCAATATATATATTTAATATTAATTTTAAATTATTATTTTATATTTAAAATTTTTTAAAACAACGTTGAATTATTAAATGAAGTGTGATGTTTTGTTATCAATAGTCTTCGGTGAACTGATCGTGGAAAAGTGAAAATTCGCGTGAAAATTTTCTCGACCTACCATAAAAGTATAGTATAACGACTGACGTATGTCTGAATACCCTTATATATATATATATATATATATATATATATATATATATATATATATATATATATATATAATCATAATCAAAATATAAAACGATAACAAGGGTGCATAATTTTCAAATGTATGTTTGTCACGATATGTCGTATATTTTTTATATAATATATTATTAATGATACAATTTTTATTTCTTATTTATTCCAATTAAATTATAAAATACAAATTGAATGTGATATTTTTATTACTATTTTTTACTGATATTTCAGCAATAAGAACGTTTTTTTTTAAACTTTTTTGTATATTTATGAATTTTTGATTTTTAACAAAATATTTTATATCAAATTTAAAAAAAAATATTCAGAATTATTCGTCATTCTTAATCGCCATTTGTAAACAATATTTTCCTGTTTGATAATTTAATATATATATATATATATATATATATATATATATATATATATATATATATATATATATATATATATATATATATATATACATGATCATTTATAAATCCTACCAACAAAAATAAATATCATCATTTATATAATAAAACATTAAAATTTATTAAAATAAAATAATAATAAAAAAACATTAAACCAAAATAGCTGAAGTGATACTAATTCATATCATATTATAATAAATTTATATATAATATATATATATATATATATTTTAATATTTATAAATATTTTAGCAGTTTAATTATCATACATAAATATGTGTAAAAACAATGATAATCATAAAACGTTTAAAAACTCAATTTAAAACATGTCAGGTGTGTCGTTGATGACTAAATGTTAATTGGTCACATTTGCAACATATAATTATGGAACATTTCGAAGGAAATTGGGATATTTTATTTAATTAGTGTTTATGACTCGAATACACATTATAAATGCTTATTTTTTTTTTATTAATAAATTTTAATATATGTAAAATGAATGTGATAATAAGATTTTTTTTTATTGTTCTATAATTGCTTGTATAAAATGGTTCTCATATAATATATAGATCAATGAGAGATTTTTGGGGGGTTCATAATGATTTGAGATTACTTTAGGATTGAAATAAGTTTATTATGTAGTGGTTTGTAAAAAAAAAAATAATCGGAAAATACTGCAAATGAGTATAAAAAAATCTTTATATTTATGGAAATGAATTTAATAAATATTATTTTTTTTTGTAAATATTCTAGATTATAGGAAAAACATTAACCATTTTCTCATTACCGGATATTTATAGGTTTAATTAGTTTAGAAATCACTGTTTTAGAACTATTTAAATCAAATATATATTTATAAATATCAACGTATACGAATTTGTACAGCAGTCAAATTATGTAACATATTATATAAAATGGAACACTCGACTTATATTCACATTCGATAAATCAGTTTTTTTTATTCAAAATACAGTATGTTCAAAAAGTAGCAGAAAGTTTTATTTTATTTTATTTATTTATTTTTTTGGAAAGAATTTTATTTATAGACTAAACATTCATAACAGTCAATTCAAAAAGTTTATTAATATGAACATAAACAATGAACAAATCATACGATCAATAAATTTCAAAATTCCCTTAATTTTTCAACTTAAAAAGTAACGTGATTTGAGTTTTTTTTATTAAAAAAATAACGTTGTAACGATGTGTCAACCTTCATATTCGCCAGACATCGCCCCATATTCTTAATAAAGAGAACCTTGAAAGGTTGTCGTTTTATGAGTATATTAAAATGCATTGCTAAAAGATCGTAGGTGTTTTTTAAATTTACATATTAGATATTGCATGAGAAAAATATTTTCTTTATAAATATCTAAAAAATATTAATATTAATTTTTTGAGATTCTATTGGGATTTGAAAGCAGACAATAGATATTACATTATATATATATATATATATATATATATATATATATATATATATATATATATATATATATATATTAATTTCCACAATTCAAGCTACGCTTTCGTCACATTGTTATATTTTTAACGACACTCACATATGATTACAATTTTTTTTCACGACATTTAAAATAAACACATATCCATTTTAATTAAATTATTCAAATTGCAGACGGCGATGCCAAGTGTAATTTGACGCCTGAAAAATATTACAGCACTGAAAACAATGAAATATAATAGTAATGAAAAGAAGAAAAAAAAATGAATAAAAGGATGTAATTATGAGGGGGTGCGGTTATTCGACATCCCTCTTGGGATTTTTTCGCTTTTTCACAATTGTCCCCATATTTTATCCCGTTATTTTATTTATCAATATAAGGGGGGGTTCGTTTTACAGTTTAATATATTTTATTGCGTTATATTATTACCACGACGTTTGTCATATTGTTATTTTATTATTTATTCGTGTGAGAATTTTTTTTATTATTATTATCGTACGTTTCGTTATTTTCCAAATAGATAATTTACTTTTCTGAGAAATATTTAATTAAATTAAATGATTTTTACTCCTA
The DNA here is from genome assembly GCA_024500535.1 of Leptonema lineaticorne. Lineage (NCBI taxonomy): Eukaryota > Metazoa > Arthropoda > Insecta > Trichoptera > Hydropsychidae > Leptonema > Leptonema lineaticorne. Next base: position 10,099,735 of record JANIJI010000014.1, on the reverse strand, counting down.
ATATATATATATATATATATATATATATATATATATATATATATATATATTTGTAATAACCTTTTATATCAATCAAAAGGTCTTTTATATGAAATATATACATCGCACTTTCATATAACTAATATCATAATTCAAAAATATATATGTATTGATATCAAACTAGGAAAAAAATAGAATAAATAATGTTTCAGAACTTTTTCACAATATTAAGAAAATTTCAATAATTTAATTTTTTATATAAAAATTTTTAAACTGTCAAGTTGTAGTATATATATATATATATATATATATATATATATATATATATATATATATATATATATATATATATATATTTGAAAATCCTTACATTAAAAAAATATAAAATTTATTTTTATTAAATTATTAAAAAATATAGAAATTTTAAATATTTATAACATTTTGACTATGCAACTTTAGAAATAATAGGAATTATTTTATTTTATTTAAATAACGTCGTTTTAGACATGTATATATACATATATATTTATTTATATATTTTTTCAACTTGATTTTAAGTAAAACCAGATGTTAATTTTTAAAAATTTATTTATAAGTTTCTCAACCGAAGATAACGCTTGATATCGCATTAAATTTATAATTTGAGTCATTTTTAAACTGTATGTTAAAAATTTATTAAAAAAAAAACTACAACTTTTAGTCATTAATTTTTCCTTCAATTTTTCACACATTTAAGCCTTATTTATCATTTAATAATACATTAAAAATGTAATTTGGCGTTATTTCCTGACGTCAAACAATTTCCTTTTCATATTATTAACACACAGCAATTTGTCAGGAAGGAAACGTGCGTGTGTATGTGTTAATATATTATGTTCGAAAAAATAATATAATTAATATTTTTCCTAGAAAACATTTTTAGTTTTTAATGTGCGTCAGTATCATATTTTATTAATTACCTACATGAATATTAAATTTTAAATAATGATTTTTTTAAATTTATAATATATATATATATATATATATATATATATATATATATATATATATATATGTCATTTTTTCGAATATTTTTATAAAATATATAACAATACGATATAATTTGATGTACTTATTTGCAGTAAACTTTAATGCAATTATTATTTTTTATTCATAATTATAAAAAATATATAATACATATGATCAGAATTATATTTTTTTATTTAGATTTGTTAGATTTTATGGAACGTTTTTTTATATTATATTTTATTTTTTAATATGCTTTTAATAATGGACACATGTTAAATATTTACTGGATAAAGTTACATCTTTAACCGCGCCTATTAATTTGATAAAAATTATGTATTTTCTTAAGTATACAATTATGAATATAAAAATTGCAAATTTGATTACTATTAATTATATAATATAATTAAAAATTAATCACGATTTATGTTAATTAATTATTACATTAAAATTAATTAAAATTATTTTGATACAATTTAATTTAAAAAATTATATACCATAAATACATTATTTTTTGTAATTAAAATATATTTAATTTTATTAGTGACATCTATTAATAGTTTAAAAAGTTTTTATTATAATTTTTTTAATTATGTTATATTACGAATAAAATTGTAAAAGTATTAAATGTGACAATTAATTCTAATAACTATTCATAAACAAAATAATTTGTTTAGAAACATCTCATATTGTTTTAAACTTTTAAAATAATTTTAATTAAAAGCTGTACAAAATGAATTAAGTTTTTCAAGTTTTTAACTTTTATATATAGATGTCACTATAAAATAATTATTTGATTTAAGTAAAAAGTTGATAAATAATTTAATATATTTTTACAATAAATAATAAAAAATAATATTAACAATAAACGTCAATTTATTAATAATAGAATATAAAGTTTTTTATAAATAATATTATACATTTTCGAAAATATGCAACTTAAAAATTTAATTTTGAACGTTTTCGTATAATATTTTTGAATGGTTTATAATTTTAACATATAAATATAAACTTTTAATTTTATATGAGATAATTTGTCTGTTAAAAATAACACATTTTCTCATAAAACAATTCAGCGTAAAGTCGATTATTAACGGTACCGTTTTAAAAAACAATATCCATCTATTGTTATTTTTAACTTTATATGTTTAAATAAATAAATATATATGTGTTTAAACATCGCTTATGCAATAAAAGCTGTGTGTATGTGCAATATTAAAACTGGAAAATCGTTATCGTCTGCCTCTTATATAGTAAAAACAGGGAAAGGGTTGAATGCATTTGAATTCCATATGTAAATTATACACATGTATCTCATACACACACACACACACACACACATATATATATATATATATATATATATATATATATATATATATGTACCATATATATATTGAATTGTATGACAAAGTTTATAAAATAATTATAAGAATTTATATTGATAAAAATATACTATTATAATAAAAAAAAGATATTACGATTACGCTATAGATATATTTTATATGTAAAAAAGTCAACAGATTTTTCTTGGTTACCTAATATATTATGAAATACAATATCTAGAAACAACATTTTCAATTAAAATTCGAATGCATTTTTTTTTGTACAAGTTGTTACAATATGTTATATATTTATAAATTTTATTGACAATTTAATCTCAAATAATAATTAAAATGATTATAAATTTTTAATTTTATATAAATATATTTTTAAATTATATATGATATCAGTTCTTATCACTTTAAATTGTGTGTTGTATATTTTTTTCTGATCTGAATATCTTTTAAAAATATCAACCCCTAAAAATGTTCTACAAATTATCACATAATAAATATTTATATGTATATATAATATAATATATAAAACACTAATATTTTCACTTTCGAAATTTATTAAATACTATATAGAAAATATATATATATATATATATATATATATATATATATATATATATATATATATATATTATATAGCATTATTCACATTTAACGATGCGAATCTATATAGTATAATAAAATATAACATTTAATATTTTTATTATATTTTCTACATTACATAAACTGAAATAATAAACGATTATAAACTGAACGTTCTGTCGATGATTAATCGTCCATGATGATGAACGTCCATTGTTTTCGCTGAATATTTTCTTACGATTATACTTTTTATTTTCTTTCTGCATATAACTCTTTAATTATTATGTATTGATAGAATTCGTTCATACAAAATAAAATTATGTATAATCGTCGATGCACAAAAGAAAAAAAAAATATAATATATAATTCCCATTGCAATTATTTCCGTTCGTTTAATTTATCAATAAATTCAACGATTTTTATAATAATTATGTAATTTATAAGTGGACTCATTTATATAATATATTTTTTATTTTATTTTTGATTACATTTGTATTAGAAAAAAATATATATTTATTGACGAATGGAAATCTTTTAAAACCCTTTCATTCGCACCCTTTTCGAATTTTGTTCAACGAAGGGTTGATATTTTTTAATCAGTAGTGTCCGGTCGATTCGTTGACTACCCTTCGTTAATCCGACATTTTATCACGGCGAAAATGCTATCTAGTGTGTGTGTGTTTATATTTATGCATTAGTTTGTGACGCAGTTAGATCGTCGATACACTGAAAATGCATTTACATACTGTATGATGAAAATCCAAAGGGAATAACTGTAATTAAAAAATATTGGATTTTGTCTGGGTTGTATAATAAAATTGATTGTATATTTTGAATTTATATGTGTATATTATAATGTAAATAATAATTACTATATTAAATGTTACAAAAATTTCAAAACGCGATGATATTATATTATTATAAGTGTGTATATGATAATAATAATATATTTTAAATAAAGATTATAGGAAAAATAGTTCTAATAATCAGCGATAATTTCATAAAATTTTTAAATATTAATAGAAGAAAAAATATAGGGAAAAATAATATAAATATATTTATATTATTTTATAAAATAATATTTTCTTTCGTAGACAAATAAACAATCGTATAAACACTTTACGTGTAACGAGATTTTCCTTAACCAAAATTAACGTAGAAAAATAATAAAATAAACACGCATTCGCTAATTGTTAACACTTTGCTGTCTTTCGCGATTCTCTCTCAACGAGTTATATATATATATATATATATATATATATATATATATATATATATATATATATATATATATATATATTCTGATAGGTTTATTTACCGATCGATAAATGCAATTACACAAGTGCAAACCAACTACAAAGTTGGAGCGAATACTGGTCTCTATTTTATCACGTTCCAAAATGGCTGTATTCCAATTAATAATTTTTATCTCTGTATTTGAACTCTTTATAGGTTCATTTCCAATAAAATACTTATTATTTATATTTTTTTAATTTTTAAAAAATATTTTTATTTTGATCTTTCTTAATGTAATTTAGTTGAGATGTCAATATTTTATATTAAATTAAAATTTTAGATTTTGAATATATAAGAAAGTAATTGATTTTATAAGGTTTTGGAATATTTATATTATGATAAAAATATGAATACATTTTTTTATCTCCTATCATATATAAATAAAATATAATAATGTTAAGAATAAAAAAAAAAATACATTTCAAATTATGTTTATTTAGGACCGTGAAGGGTTAAAATAATATTCTCATGACCTTACAGAAAGTAATACTAAGTGAATATTTAATAATTATTATACATTAAAATATGTGAATAATAAATTGATATATTTTGAAATTCTGCGATTGACGCACGAATATCGTCTCGATAAATACAAATACCGGGTGTTTCAGAAAAAAAAAGAAAATATTGTTTCTATTTCAACAAATCTATGAAATGAATAAACAATAATTATGCACACAAAAAGGGAAATTTTCGTGACGATTGATAAATTGTAAATATCCGTTGCAGAAATATTGCAAAAGTACAAATATTTATGAAATTCTTCGTTTATTTATTCTGCAATACGCAGGAAGTTTATATATAAATTAGAATTTTGTTTCTTCTTTTTATAGGAAAATTATAATTTGATATTAATATAATTTCGATTTTTTAAATAATATTTAAAATAAAAATAATTAATCAATTAATACTATATTTTTTTTAATTAATTATCTATTTTTAACATTGATTTTTTTTTGTAATATAATACATAGTTACCTGAATAGTTATAATATCGGTTCAGGAAATAAGGATACCGGAAACTGCGGTTTACACTGAAATTAGACCTTGAACATGTTATTTATATAACAAAAAAAAAAAGTGGTCTAATTAATTTGGAAACAAATTTAATGCAACGACATTTAAATAAATTAGTATTGCCATTTAAAAATTATATAATTTGTTTTTAATGCGTGAATATTTTATATAGAAAATTAAAATTAGAATTAATTCTAAGAAAGCGTTATAATTATAGAGTAAAAAGCAACAGTTAAATATTATAATAAACTATAAAAAGTCTTATATTGAACTATATCAATATTATATAATAAATTAAATTTAATAATATTTGAAATAAAAAAAAAATGGACTATATTTTGTTATAAAATAATATTCATTTGTTATTTAAACATGAAATAAAAACAATAATAAAAATAAATTAAAAACAACGAATATTTTCAATTGTGATTTGAACCCGTGACCTGCTGCACAATGACAAATATACGACCGTACAATTTTTGCATATATATATATATATATATATATTTACTATATGCGGTTTACTCTGAGTCACCCGATACTCGTTCACAATAAACTGCTCAGTATAGAGTTAACTGTCGTTTTGTGTGGACGCGTTTCGCCATTTTCGCCGTATCGATCCGCGTTCACTGCGCACGTTCCGTGTCGTGTTTTTTTCATCTTCTAAATATTATACTATATATTATCGTTTATCGACTGACCGTTTGAGAAACGCTGTTGGTAAAAAATGCCCGCCGACGAGGAACTGAGCTTCATATTGAACAGGAGACAGCAGATAAACGAGGACCTCGAAGAGGGAAAACCGGTCAAACCTCAGTACAAAGTCGTCAACGTTTATACAGAGTTTCACGAATTTTCCAGGAAGGAAATCAAACAGTACGAGGCCACATTCAACAAGTGAGCCCTTTTATTATTATTATAAATATATTATTAATATCGGCAACAATTACTATTATCTTTATAATATTATTCTGAATGTCTGAAAATTGCGCGTCAAAACAGTAACTATTTTATTGATACTGAAATCGATCGAAATATATATAAAATATTTTCATTAATTTAGAACCTTGAATATTATACATTTAATTATTATATATTTAATTTAGAATATTATTGATAGTTCGTTCTATATTAATTGGTATTATATTTCAAAGTATCGAATGGTCTACATATGCCCTTTGTGTTCTGTTATGACTACATAGTTTATAATTGGATTTGTATTGTTAGCGAATATAATAATTAATAACTACCCGTTTCCAATATTATATTTAATTATATCTGAAAATTGTTACTTAATTAATATTAAAAATTATATCAAAATTATATTAATTTAATAATTTAATTCATTAAAAAAATATTTTTTTAACGAATGACTGATTTCTATATTTATTTACGATGTAAAAAAATATTATTTTTATAGTTAACAATCGTTGAATTAAAAAAAAAATAATGATATTTCGGTCGGTTCAATGAAAATATAACTGATATCATATTAAATAAAATAATTTTTATTATAATTTAATGTATTAAAAATTATTATATATTTGAACTCTGATTTAAAATTAATAATTATCATATAATCGTATTTAAATTTTAGCATTATTGTGTCATAAAGGTAAATAATCGTTCAAATATATAAAATTGATTTTAAATGCCAAAATTATATATCGTGACGAATAATGTCACATTTCCATTATATTGATTAAAGTTCAATTTTTTCCCCTCACATATGCATATAATAAAAAATGTATTATCATATAAATTAATAAAAATATATCATATATTTTTCTTATAATAAAAAATAAACATTTTATTGAAAAAAAAATTAACTTTAATCAAAAAGAAATACATATATAATTTTAATTATTATTTATGTATTCAATTTGGAATATTCTTATTTGAAACAAAACTAACTAAATTATAAGTAAATATTTTAAATCGAATAAACCTTAAAATTACGATCTTCAAATATTTGTCGATTAATTTTACTATTGTAATTTAACGTTTCTAAAACGTCATAAATTAACGAGGCTTTCTCTCATATATTATAATAAAAAAAATAGATGACTGTCAAAATTTAAACATATTCGAATATTCTCTTTTTTATTATTTGATTCTTATTATTTATTGTTTGAATTATTATACCTACTAAAATAGGTGATAATAATAATAGAACATTCATAATTCAATTTGAACATCTGTGGTAATGCAAATGTTCGCATTCACGATATTATATTTTAATTTAAAAATATCATATATAATTTAAATGCAATATATAAATAAGTGATTTTGATTGGCTATTTGTACATCCAATTAAAATATTTAAACAAACACCCTTTTACACCTTTTATTGTAATAAATAATTTAATTATTTTTGTAGATATTATCAAATTATTTCAAAAGTTTTATATTATAAATTTTATTATTTAATTTATATTCTTTGAACGTATTTTATTTGAAAAGATTAATATAAAAAGTTTCGACATATATCAAGAGTTTTAATCCTCTTGTTTAAAAGTTCTAATACAGCAAAGATTTCTTGTCGAAATAATATCTTTAAAAAGATTATTATGAATAATCATCAAACGTAGATTCAAAAGAATGTTTAATATTTTTAATTATCAAAATATTACAGATGTCTCATTAACAAAACAATTAACCACATCGATCATTTTTAGTTAATTTATATTAAATATATATATATATATATATATATATATATATATATATATAGGAAATGACGTGTCGTACTTGATAAGTCACTGATTTTAAAAATTGAAAAAAAAAACATATGGTTGTTTAAATAAAAGTGAATCACGACAACAGTAATTTTCTTGATAGGCAATGACTAAACAGTTATATGTGAAAGGGGTAAATTAGTAATTATTTAATGATAACGATCGAACCTGACACACCCTAGGCTCGTTAGTGTCCTATTTTATAAAAAAAAGCACCCTATTTTGACTGTGATTAAAATTACACCGTCGTAAAATTGCGAATTTACGATAACCATGGTGATCAAAAAAAAAAATTATTAACAAATCGCGTGTTTTGAATTTCAAATATGCGATTTTTTAATCATTAAGGGTCGAAAATACGAAATATGATGCGTAATTTAGATGGAAGACGATATCGAATTTCGTAAATGAGCGATAAAATCGAGTTTCGCACTGAAAAGAAGAACGTATGAAAACGTGTCTCTCATTCGTACTAAAATTTGTGTTTTTTTTAAGTATGGTCTCAATAATGAGTTACAAGCTGAGGTTTTTTTTAAATAGTCTTACGGACATATGGTGCAATGAAACGTGGATAATTTCACTTTCGATCATAAGTCGAATTCGAGATGCGATCGATGAAAATTTCTCTCTCATTAACATTTCAAATTCGAAGGCAGCATAAAGATAAAAATATATATATATGTAAATATGAAAAAAAAAGTAACTCTTTAACCTAAATTACGCGTCTTTCGAATCTTCGTACACGATTTTTTAAATAAATAAAAAATAAAGTCGTACGTTATTTTGAAGTTCTTTCTGTTTTAAACACGTGTCTATCGTAGCTTATGAATGTCTCCAGCGAAGTTTGTTACTTTTACTGTTATATATATATATATATATATCTGGAAGTATGCAGCGACCACAAAAATAGATATCGTGGAACGTGCGTTGGTCCATACCGGTGCATATGACACGTGTCAGAGTTTCTCAATATGTAACAAATATTTATTTAATAAAAAAAAATACCGTCGAGTCCGATTAGTGTGACGGTCTAAATAAAAAAATGCACATATAGCATTCTCCTAATTTATTCAACTTTAAACTCTGATAGTATGTCACTCTGGTTAATATGACACAATTCTTAATCCTCACTGATGTCACACTAATGATACTCGATTGTATTTATTAAATTTGTAATATTTTATTTTAAATTTTACTCTGACAAATGTAACGTTATAAATCATATGGGTTTTCTTTTGAAATTTATAATGCTGATTTATACAGTGATTCTCAACGTGATCCATTTAGCACTTTTATAAACTATATTTTCACGTTACAAATTAATTAATGATATGCATATATTATAATTTATCTAATCATCCGTGACAAAACTAAGTCCTTTCCGAAATTCCGTGACACGCCGCGATTTTCAATTTTTCACAATTTTACAAGTGAAAATGCGGATCTTACTTAAACAAAATGTCGTAATTTTCTTTATTATTTATTATACGCGGTTAGTTAAACGACCGAATATTTGTTTGTACGTGACACTTTCGTTTCAATTATCATCACTTTTTTTTACACGTCATCCCACTGACTGTAGTGAATAATGATTCACGATAAAAAGTCTTCACGAAATGTTTGTTTGATGTTTTCTTTTTTCTTTTTTTAATTAGATAATTATTTCATGTCGTACCCGATGGACGTTTTTAAACATTAAACGCTAATTGAGACGATAAAACGCAAAGGGCATAAATGAAAGCGAACGCAACATGCGGATTAATATGATCAAATCTAACGTTCAAAATTCTTAAAAATAATTAAAAAATATCGCTTCATGCAATTTTTTCAATCAGGTGCGTTTGTTTGCTTGTGCATAATGTTTATTGTATGTTGTTACTTTTTTTTTACTACAATATCAATTTACCGTGTGAATAGACGCAATTTGCGGTGTTTAATTACGACGTGTCATTTATGGCATTTGTGATAAAATACACGAGTAAATTACATTAATTTATTACTAGTTTTAAATCGTTTACATGTAAATATAGATAAAAAAAATGAAGGTTAGTACGTCTGAATGCGGCGCTAGAATGAAATTTATTTATATATATAAAAAAATCATTTTAAAGTTTTCTATCTATAGAAACGTTTAAAAAAAACGAATTATTCATATACAGTGACACAATGGGGATTGATAACTAAATTTGCTGTAATTTTATAATTACTCGAGTGATTTATTTAAAAAAGTACGGTTCAAAATTTCGTTTAAATCAAATAAATTAAAAATACACGTTTAATATTTAAAATTAGTGTAAAAATAATAATCAAACATAAACTAAGAAATAATAAATACGGTAAAAAGATATTAAAATATAATATATTGATTACATTTATAAGCAAATTTTTGAACTGTTATCTTGTAAATGTATTTATTTTTTAGCGGTTTATTTATAATAAATATTATTGTTTATTTACTATATTTATTATACATATATATTAAAAAGTGATTTATTAGGTGCGGAAATTTGTAATTAAACAATTAAAAAGTTTGAACTATCGGAATTTAATATTTATTATATTTAATTTGATTTTAATAGAAAAATCAATTATTCACACTCACTACAATATTTTCATGTTGGTGTAAATCGTTAATTTCCAAATATTCAACACTTTTTTTATCATGTTAAATTTTAACAAGTCATCAAATATTTTTTCTCTAAAGGAACAATTTTAAAAAGGTTTCATCTTCTCGTGGACAGTTTTAAGGGTGGTAATAAGGGATTCCCAATTGCGATATTGATATTAATTTTGAGGAAAAAAAGTGTTAACGGTTGTTATTTCTAAGTGTAAATTAATTTTAAACGATCTGTTAATACTCGTTTTTCCTGAACTTGCGGTAAATTATTGAAAATTTTTAAGGAAAATTTATTTGATTTTCGTTTTACAAAACTTTGAACATAACTAAAAATTTGAATCATTAATTATTTTTTAATATTAATTTTGTGTTATTTGATCATAAATATTTTTGTGACATAAAAATGATACAAATAGACTCAAATTCAAGATGATTTATATATATATATATATATATATATATATATATATATATATATATATATATATATATATATATATAAAGATTATGGTCTACTGTGGAATGTAATGATTCTTATTTATTTTTCCTTTTACGTTCGTGAAGTGTTTTGCATTCAAATTTTTCTTTATTGTGCTCAAATTCATAATATGTACTACACAGAATAATAATCAGTTTAATAAACACGAAAAATCTGAAAAGAATTCATTCTAAAAGCGTATTTTATGAAGCTATATATGAAATACAATATAATATTACAATCACTGCAAGAGTAAAATATAAACCAGTGGCGTAGTAAAGACAGTAATTATAATATTATAACCCTTTTGTCGCCACGTTTATATTATTGCTTACCAGACCATATAGAAACCATAGGAATTTTTTCTGCTACTAAGATTTATTTATAAAGCTATAGTTTTTATTTAAATTACAAAAGGTAAATTTATTTTGAACAAAAATACCAATATTCCATAAATACTCCAAAATATTATTTTTTAAATATAATAAAAAAAAAAATAAAATCATTTTAGTTAATTTTATCATTCAAACTAGAAAAGGAAACAATAAAACTTTAGTGATAAAAAATAGTATATATCCGGTTTTTATCTCTACAATTTTTTTTTATAAATATAAAGATAAAAATAATAACATATTCTATGTGTATAAAGTATATTTACTAAACTAATAAAATATTTATCTTTTTGATATGTATCCTTCCATGTAGTAGCTTGCCAATAGTAGACAGAATCCCACACATTTATTAATCAATATATTAAATGTTAATATTAGCCATACGTCGATGTAATGTTGACAGGGGAGGTAAACTTTTTTTATTAAATATTTTTTTTTTGTTTTTACAATTATTTATTACAAATTTAATTCTAAATTATTTTTTTATACACTTGTCGCAGGTTTTTAATTTCTGTTATATATGTAGTCAAAGGAAACGGAAATAGACAAGGTTGATTTGCGTTTAAAATTTGACTGTCGTTTTTTTTACGAAGGATAATTTTCCTTAAAATATGATTAAATACAGTTGAATTATGAATTTGATTAATTAAAAGATGAATTTGAAATAAAAAAGAACTATAAGTAATGAATTACTCACATATATTAAGTAGATTATAGTAATTCGATTTTTTACGTGTTAAACATCTATTGTTTATATGCCGTATAAATTACTTTTTTTAATTTTGGGAAACTGAATTATTTAATTCATAATCTTAATTAAAATCAACGCCATTTTTTTCCATATTGGAAAAAATCATTATATTTATTGCGATGGAATCGTTAAAATTTTTAAACTGACAAACCTTGAACTTGAAATTAAAATATAGAATCATATTTTTTATGCGAATTTATGAAAATCTTTTTATTTATAATTTATCCACTTATTAAATTTTAAATTGTCGTAAATGTAAGAATAGTATCATAATATAAAGTTTTGTATTACGAGAAAAAATAAAAATCAACATGTAAATTTTTAGATCACAATCGACAATTTGATTCGATCGTAAAATTACGCGAATTTATTAAGCGGGACCGCAATGTACATAAAACACTGTGACAAGTCGCATTATTCATTTAAAAGTGAAGGTTAAATGTCGAACAGTCGATTTAGTACGCCAGGAAAAATAACCACCGCCTAGAAATTTAACAAGCCAAAGATCAGTGTTTCCCAATTTCAACATAATTATAATTCTATTACATTTAAACGCTTTCCAAAGAGCTGATATTATATTCCAAGTTTTAATCTAAAATCTGCAATAACAGATATATGTATATTAAATAAATTATATTTCATATACTATAAAATATAAATAAAAAATGTCTTCTACTAAAAATTACCGTGTTTTTTTAAATTATACGTTGAGCGGTGTCCGTCTGTATTTTAAGTGAATTAAACGTCAAGAAAAACAAGTACTCATATGGTAATTTTGTATTACAATAGTTCATGCGTGTGTTGTCTAATAATATCTGACTTGTTATGTAAAACACCATATGGAAAATGTTTTTCAAATAAAAAAAAAACAGAAGAAAATATCACATTGACTACTGACCATACGTGTTTACGAATTAGTTACAGGCTGTGGTTTTATTGTTTATATATGTATGAGTCACGTATGAACGTAGTGTGATGTTGTATTTTTTACTTTTACTGATGAATGGAGTTATAATTAGACAATTTTAAAAACATTGTAGCTTCTGGAATTTCACATGCATCATGGATATTTATAAAAAAAAATTACTTTGAAATGATTAAATCCACGTATATTCATTTAGATATAAATATTATAAATAAAAAATGAATTACTTTTTAATTTATTTTTTTATAAGCGCACGGCGTATATAGCGCAATTAATGTTGCCCATCAATAGGCTCACGACACGGAAGAGGTTAATTCAACTCCATAGATAAACTTATATAAAGTCAAAACTCGAATAGATCGCCAATTACGCATTCACCGTGATCGCAGTTTACGGTTGGTTATATTTTAATTTTTGTCACACGCACAAAAATATGTCCGCGTGCTTATGCTATTACGGTTCATAAACATTGCAATTTTTATGCTTAATCGCTTCCTTGTCTTTTCTTTTTATATTTCTTCTATCGACTCTATTGTGTTTCATACACGTTTTACAAAGGCACGAGTTTAGAATAGACAAAATCGGTTACGTTTAACGGTCGAAACGAGGCCAAAAACGAACAATATATTTAAAAAAAAAAATAAAAAAAACCAGCGCCTCGGCGGCAATCGAAAAGACAAATCAGTATTCAGTGAAACGTCTCTGTCGATTCGAAAAGTCCGTTAGATTCGAACCGCGCCTTATGAAATTCCATATCGACATATTGTTTCGATTTGAATGAAAGATATAATAAATTTGTTGTGAATTTATTATTGACTATTTATTGGAAAATTTCCAATTGCAAAAGTAATGTAATGGTTTTACGAAAAGCAGGGCTTTTTAAAATTAGTTGAAAATTAAAAAAAAAAACAGTCAAAACCTCGATGACTCTAAAAATAGGACATTTTTCATAAATGAGGATTGGCCTTCCAAAAAGAGAACGCTTAGTCACCTTATCAAATTCAAGTACAAGCCACGGATATATGAATTATAAAATAGGGACTTTCTAACGTTTTTAGTGCATACATTTCGAAATATTCTATGATTATTTATATAAAGATATTGACCAAAAAACAAAAAAAAAGTTTTCCGTTAAGAAAGATACAGCAAATTATAATAGTTGATGAGGCTTCCATTGGAAATTCTACTGATTTTATAAAATATCGTATAATATATTCTTTAGTCAAAAAGCGCCATCTATTGGTATAATTAACGATATTCTTCAAAAATAACAATATGAATCAATATTTAACTAATATAAAAAACTATTATATATTAGGTTATCTATTTATAACAATTTTATATAATATATATATATATATATATATATATATATATATATATATATATATATATATATATATATATAATATTGTCATATTTTGATGCTGTTGGCTTAATAATACATCAAAATAAAATTTATATGTCAATGTCAGTTAAGTTATCGTGTCAACAAAGTATATAAAGTATGATACGTAGATATATTTGTCTGGATTATTTACGATTGATTGATTAATACAGGATTTCCTTGTTAAGAAAAAAATATTAACTAATTTTTAAAACACTTACGTTTAATGGGCGGCGCCAGACTTGAACTCGAACACTTTACGGTTTCTAAAAGCGTATTCTTTTTATCACAACTTTAAAATAGTTATACTTTATCGGTGTTTTATGTGTTTATTAGTGACATGTTTATCTGTAAAAAAAATGATAGTTTTTCTGTTAGTTATCGTTAAAAATGTAATTAAACATTTATTTTATGTTTAGTTTTGTCGTTATTTTAATATTTATATGGATATTTTATTTTGTAAAAAAAATATATTTAATCCGCATTAGTTTTGTAAAGTGCGACATTTTTTATTACAAATAAATTTTACCTAAAAAATTGCTTATAGATTTTAAAAAATGTTTTAAAATCATAAATAGTGCTTTTCAATCTTTTTTGATCCATATGCGACTTTAATGATATATTTTTTTTAAATATTATTTTAATAACTATCAAAAATCTTTCAAATTTATTTTATATAAATTATTTAAAATTGATCTTTTTTTTAAAATCAAAATCATTGATATTTAATTAAAATTTTATTTGATACGATCTTTTTTTAAACTAATAATGTTAACACAGAAAAAAGGATTATTTGATAAAATCATAACATTGAAAAATACTAACTACCGTTGTTTTTATTAGATAATTTTATTTTATTTAGAAGTCTTTATATCATTTTAATTATCTTTTTTTAATTTTATTATCAAATACAGGAAGATATTATTGTGATCATGTTACCACGTACCTTTTAACATTATACAAATTATATACGTAATTATTTTGTTACGGTTTCGACGCAATTAAAGAGGAAAAAAAATATATGTATGTGTGTATTATTATTATATTAACGGTGTTCGCGTTCGACAATTATCTTATTAATTACTAGAAAAAAATCAGTTATCTAATATTTTTTTTCTGCTAAAAATCTATAAATTTCGTAAGATTTCACAGATAAAAATTCACGTTACGCCCGACGACGTATAAGAAAAAAAGCTTTTTCTATTTATCGAAAGTGTTCATCGCCGTTTTTTTTCATCAAAGCATAAAATAAAAATAAATCATTGTGAAAAAATAAATTCATTATCTGTGTTAATCTGAAATCTGTTCTCATTCCTTTTTTCATAGCCGTGAAGATTGCTTAATTCCAATTGATGACTAAAAAGAAAAAAGAAAAATCATCATAGGAAAGTTTTAGGAAACTATTGTAATATAAATAAAATAACCAATTTATATTCGATATTTTTCATAAAAATATAATTAGCAATCCACAAGCATATTTTTTTGAATCTATATGAAATTAAATATTAGATAAATGTATCATCATCATCATCAATTTATATTATTCAATACGTTATTGCATAATTATTATTTTTATTTTTAATATATTATGATATATTAAATAATATCGTTTTTAGTAAATAATGCTGATTTTTTTTATAAAAAAATATAAAGAAATTTTGGAAAAATTGAGATTCATTCTGTGGACGTTTTAATTTTCGAATTAACGGTTTGAAAATGAAAATTAATAAATTTTCATTTTCCACGCCGAACAATGGCCCATCGCGGGTAACGTGTTAATCAAGAATTTATTATATAGACGATTGTTTAATGTGTTATTATTAAAATTATTGATAATTAACAACGATTATTATTACGATGTTTCGTTTGTTTCGATATAAATATAATACAAAATTTTCTCTCTTTATATATTCAAATATCTCTTCCATTATATTTGTACATCAGATAAGTTCAATCAGAGGTCAGCAGACCGTAATTTAATCAAAATAATACACTTATTCATTGAACTTTCTTTACAGACGAATATGATATTCTATGTTGAATTTAAAGATCAACGATTCGTAATTTTAAAATAGTTGACAACTACTGGTATATAAATACGTTAATTTCTTTCTATCTAAATTTAAAATTACACACTTTTCTTGAATTTTATATTTTAATTCGTTTTTTTTTCTTTGCGGTCCGAATTAATTTTTATGGGAACTCTGTTTTTGGGTTGAATTTGCTGTGCAAAATCGCAATTATTATTATTTTTTTTATATATTTTCGCGTTCTGCTCTCCATCGCAATTTTATATGGATGCGTTCGTGCGGAAAATTTTCCAAGAGAAAATTCAGTAAATATTTGGATTTTGTCATTCGGAACGATAATTTTTTTTTCAATTTTACGACAACATAATTTATCTGTCATAAAACACACTTCCAATTATCCAAAACGACTTTCAAAAATTTTGTAACATCATTTAATCAGTGTTATTCTATATTCTATATATTTCTGAAAAAATCATATTTATTATATAAAATATACTATTTATATGAATCAACGATAAATATAGATATGTTAATTTATTTATTTTTCTATTATTCTATATTAGGAAACACGAATGCGATTCAAAGCATTCATAAGAATTTTCTGTTCGCCACCATTTGAGAGCCGCTGATCGATGGTGATTTGTGTTATGGTGAAAATGTGCGTTTTTTAGTATTCACGTGTTTTTCCCGATAGTCTATTGAAAAATATGCGTGCGTGTTTACTATATAATGAATACGATTTCATAATATTTATTATATACAGCGTGCTCCATATAAAACCGGCTCGTATAACATCAATACTTTCCAGTAGTGTCGTGTCGCATATCATTAGTTTTTACTCAAATTTCAATTTTTTTCTATTTATAATTATTATTATATATATAATGATATTATTCTCTATTATATTAGATTAACGAATATTAGTTAAAAACTTCTAAGATTTGTTTATTAATTTAAAATAATGTATATTCGATCATTTTAATTTTAATATAAAATATTGAAAATAAATTAGCGCAATAATTTTTTAATGAATTACTTAAATAAAAAAAAACTAGTATGGACTGAGAAATGACCATAAATATCGACATAATAAAGTCGCCTTCAAATAATTGATATATTTATTATGCCGCATTGCATCAAACTTGAAAAAAATAAATCAATATAAACTCTCCATACGTATAAATATAGTATATAAATTGAGATTTTACACGAACGCCCTTTTTTGTTAATTAATTAATTAATTAATTAATAACCACGATTTCTAACCACGCCTCTGGAAACAGAAAGCAAAGAATGGTTTTTGATTTTTTTATTGTCACGTTTATTTATCGCCGATTTTTACAAATGTGCATTTTTTGCATACAAACATCCGCCATTTTGGATTCTACGATAGACAAGATGGCGTTTTTTTTCATCTTATTCGAGCTCGCTTTCGTGCGAAACAATCGCTGAAAATTTTAAATAATCATCCGCGCTGTCATATTTTTGCATTGTCTTTATAATTTTCATTAATCATCTTTAAGCTCTGAGAATTTTTATTATAATCCGCAATGATTATCGATTTTTTTCAAATGTATTGTTTCATATTGTTATTTTTTATATAAAACTGTCAATATATCTATAGTATACATATTTAATATTTTTAGAAATGAAAGCCAGACACACAGTTTTTATATTTAATTATTATAATGTGATTCAAATCCTCTGTATTAAATTTATATTTAAAGAATAATAAACTTTGTTTTTTTTTTCGAATAATAGATATAATGATAAAATAATTTTTCATAAGATTGAATAAAAAATATCTGGAAGATATATTTTAAACAACTTATTATGCAAATAAGTTGTTTTTCCACAGTCTACATAAAGTTTTATTTAAATTTTATTTTTATAATTATTCCATTTTTATTTATTATCATATTTGAGGAAATATTAAAAAATCTATAATAGATATTTTTTTCATCTTCCATAGATTCTTTTCTTGTTATCAATACAAAATATCCTTTTACTATTTTCAAGACCTTATTAATCAATATTGTTTATTTTTATAAATCCAATATTTTACTTTATTATATTTCCGCTATTCTATTCCATTTTATTTATTATGACATTTTTTAAAGCTCTTAGATCCAATAAATGTTAATTTTCAGTAATAGTTTATCTCACAATAAAGTAACAAGTTTTTTTTTTATAAAATAGGCACAACATTCCCGAATGTTGAAATTTTCACATACTCATTAAAATTTATATTCATTAATAATTTCTTATTCTATTATATTTCATCGGTGGATGACGTTTATTTCACGTTTCGTCGAAAACTTTTGTAAATTTTTTTTAACGATCTAAATTTCTGAACAAACACAATATCTCAAACGTTTCCATCGTGCCGAGATATTTAGATAATATCTGTGAAAAAACCGGTATAATTTATGATAATTACACTGTGAATCGGATTATGATTTTTATTCGCCGTATATATGTACACGTGTATAATATTATCTTATCTTAAATTATTTTTGTACGTTGAAAATTTTGTGAAGAAACAAATATAAAATTAATATTGTGATATGATAAAAACTATTATTATGATAATTTATAAATTTTATCTAGCTTATTCAGTATAAATAAATAAATAAATATATATATATATATATATATATATATATATATATATATATATATATATATATATATTATTTCGTTGTGATTTTAATAATGTTTAAATATTATATGTGAAATGCATTTCGTTGTCACAAAACGAAAGTTATTATTGCACTTCCTCTAACATTAATAACGGATATCCGTTACAATATCAAAATATCCATAGATATACTTATTATATGTGGAATTTTAAACACGTATTTATTCATGTCAATTCAATTTGATCCGAAAGGATTATTAACAATAATTATAATTTAAAACAATGTCATATTTAAGGCTTGAATATAACATATTTAATTAAAATTGTATATAGATTGGCTTAAATGGATTTTTAGTAATTAAAATGTTTTAAAATAAACGAAAGTGAATGAAATGACTATATAAAATTTTGTCAATATTCTAAATTTTATGTGTATGTATAATTTTAAAAGAAAATATACGTCAAACACAGTAATCTTATTGGAATATATATAATTTTTATTTTAATATGAACGCATTTATACGTGACGTTATTGAAATGTTATGCCACGAATTTCAGCTGTTTAAATATAGAAAAAAATATATAATTAAATATTTCATTTTAATTGTACAGAACGAAATATAATTTCATCAATTAACGTGTGCGCTTAGACGTAATTTATCAGATTTATTTGAGTAATTAATATAATTTTATTTCCATTTACATGAATAAAAATGTTTTTTTTTATTTAATATATTGCACATTAATATGATTGTTCTTGGCGTGTAGGAAGAGAGGTAAAACATTTTACATAATTTAGATATGGTCGAAATGGAATGTGTTACGACCAAATACATATCAACCGTCAAAACTGTTTTTTTTTTATTTTCGTTATAAAATATGATTTTTAATGGTTATATTTTAATACGTTTGAAACGTTAATTATTTTTAAATAGTTTCAATATCTAGCTTAAAAGCGAGAATATATGGTTGTAATTTTATATTTTTAAGGTCAAATTGCATAGTGAAATAGAATGCAGTATATTTTTCATTTCTCAGAAATTGTTCTGAATACATTTTATGTACGCTTATTTTTATTACGATAAATCTAGATCAATCTTAATATTTATTCTATAATTCTAACAAGTTAATATTTTTATTGTATAAATTAACTTTTGTTCTAATTTATATAATATCAAAAAAAAAAAACGTTACAATTTATTAAATAAATGCGTTAATAATAATTAATTATAACTGTATTTAGAAAAAAACAAAAAACTGTTAATTTATTATTTGTCAGTTATGCGAAATATATAATCATATTAATTTTTAATAAGAAACGATATTTAAAATCGAATATTACATTCTGATATTGAAAAGAAAAATCCTGATGCATTAAAAATTATATAATTAGATAATTCGTTTGATTATATTCTTCTCATGTGTAGACATATTATAATAATATTTGGATGCATCATGAATTTGAATATATATATATATATATATATATATATATATATATATATATATATATATATATATATATATATATATATATACTTACATTTATGTTATATGTGTAGGTTTTCGCTCTCATTCTTGGCCAAATGCATTTATGCCGAAAGCGAAGGTTGTTATCCACAAAAACCGGTTTATCAAAAAGTCCGGGCCTTGGACTCGAACAACAGCATTCGAGTCTTTCTGTAAATTAAATATAAAAAAAAATGAAAAAAACAATACACCACCCGAATCATAATAATAAATAAATAAAGAAACCTAAAAAAATTGTCAAATGTTCCGTTGAAATGATTGTGAATAGATATGATCTGTTTATTTACTTATTTTCGCTGTTAATAAGATAATATATGTTTTATTTTTCTTTTATATTTTATAAATATTATTATTTTTACTGTTAAAATATGATAGATAAAGTTACTAGTTAAGATCGCTATTCTGATATCACTATTATTTGTTTAATGGATAATTATTGCAAAACAATAATTAAATGATTAATTTAAATATTTTTTTACAAATAATTACATTTTTAGTCTAATTTTACCATAAATTTTAATTATGTCAAAATTACACTAATTCGAAAATATTTTTTTAAATAGAAAAAAAAACTTTTTCTCTTTATTCCTTAATTGCAATATAAAACGGAAATTAATACATTTAAATGTTTTGATATGTTAATTAGAAATCATTATAAGGAAAATTTTCGATTTTCGTTATAAATATCTAACACAAAATCATATAAAATTTCTTCTTTATAACCTCATATTTTTATTTTTTTAATACATCATTACTTTCTACGATGATGAATTTAAATTTATTGCCATATTATTGATTATTTATTAATAAACTTATAAATTCTAAAATGTTCAAATGACAAATGTATATAGAAAGTTACGTTTGAGGTTTTTTTAATTAAAAAAATGCCTTTCTATTCGTGGATAAACAAGATGCGTGTTCAGAGTGAAAGGGTTTTATTCATAATCCATTTTTTCATGTAAGAGATATGAAAAATATATATGTTTAATAAATCAAAATATAATATTGACAGCATAAATATCTAATTATCTATATCTGGAAAACTTTAATTTAAAAAATAATAATTAAATAGTGATATTAATACAAAATCTTAGATTGTAATTTAGATTTTTTAATATTTTTTTTATTGTAAGAATTGTATTATCATTATTATGAAATATCATTATCTATGACAATCCGTTTTTAGTGAAGAGGAAACGTTATCAAATGTCACTAGGACGACAAACGATCGATGATGACCTTATAATCAAACGGCAGGGTAAAAAAATAGGTCACTGGGTCTAAACGCTAGCGAAGACGACCCTACCCTCACTCACGTTGCTGTGCGATAGGTCATCGTTGTATAATGTTATGAAATTGAAACCTTTACAATTATTTGATGGATTATTATTATATACGCAATAATAATCAGCTTTTTGTTATATTATTATTAAAAAAATAAATTATATATTATATATATATATATATTTATTCAAATTTATATTATTGAATAAAAACACATGTCATGAAATATTTATATATATATATATATATATATATATATATATATATATATATATATATATATATATATATAGCCTGATTTCTCTATGTCAGTGGGCCAATGTGCAAAAACAGTCAGCGAATAAATATTTTAATATCATTTTCGTTTTTATTGTTCGTAAAAATTGATTAATGTATATACAATTTTGAAAAATAATAAATAAACTCAGAAATTTAGAATTTGAATGATCTTTATGTTAGTATTCCTAAATTACATATATTATATATTTTCAGGTTTGACGAAGGTCACGATGGTTACCTAGATTTAACGGAATTGAAAATGATGATGGAGAGGATTGGCGCACCTCAAACTCATATTAGTTTGAAGGGAATGATAGCCGAAGTCGACGAGGATCACGATCAACGAATCTCATTCAGAGAATTTCTTCTGATTTATAGGTCTGTAGAAAGTAACAGAAGAAATAGTATTGTATTGTGAATTGCGATTTGATAAAATCGGTTTATTTCCAGAAAAGCTAGAGCTGGTGAACTCGAAACTGACTCAGGATTATGTAAATTAGCTGAGCTGACAGAAATCAATGTCGACGAAGTCGGTGTCAACGGAGCAAAAACTTTCTTCGAAGCAAAAATTGAAGAATTAACCAAAAGCAATAAGTTCCATGATGAGATACGCGAAGAACAAGAGCAGAAAAGGCGTGAACTCGAAGAAAAAGCAAACAGACGAGCTCTCTTCAGGGAAAAAGCAGCAATATTTCAGAATTGAAAATTTATAAGCAGCTTTCAAATTTATGTTAAATATATGTGACTAATCGAATAAATGCGATTTATATTTTGCTTGAAATACGCCATCAGAATGCAATGAAAATATTGTATTTGATAACCTTCCTCGATGGATAGGTCGTTTATTTTGATTATAAAATTTTGTCAATTATAAAATTACCAATTTTGTGTTATTGAAAAAATATATATTTATAAAATATTGTCCCAAAATTGGATTAAAAAGATTGAGTTGGTGACCTTATTATAGAATAGATTATGAAAGTATAATATATATATATATATATATATATATATATATATATATATATATATATATATATATATATATATAAGCTTCAAAAGCTACAATAAAAGGGCGAATTCCCATAAGATATATAAAAATCACATTTGCATAAAATTTATTATGATAATATTTAAATATGCAAATGATAAGATATTTACTATATATTTCCACTTTTTGTACTTGAGGATATATTGCCTATACATATATAAATTTTATTTTCAAGCCTAAGAGAACTGTTCTGTGAATATAAAAAAAAACAATATTGATGTAAAAGATTTATTTAGAGTTTGGAATATATATATATATATATATATATATATATATATATATATATATATATATTATATATATATATATATATATATATATATATATATATATATATATATATATATATATATTGGTATATGTATATATAGAAGCAATTCGCCCTTTCAGAACAAAAAAATATACCCAATTCTATATATAAAATGTAACTGGTTATATAATAATCATGCATATCGTGCTCTATCAGAGCAAAATATATTTAATATTGTAGTGCGAATCAGGTATGGGGAACCTTTTTTCCTAAAAGCATGAAAAAGATATGAACGTTCGTTTATTACCAGTTTCATTAAAACGTAACATCTTTACCTTGCGATTTTTAACGCTTTCCAATATACAATTGAATTTGATTATTATTAATTTTATTATCACCAAATAGATGTTATTATAAAACTCCACCAATTAAATTCATTTGCACATAACTCACTCAATTAGTATCTAATTCAATTTATATGCTTTTAGTATCTAGAACTAAAAAAAAATAGTATAATAGAACTAAATAATATTGTAAAAATTGTTTAACAATTTTAAAATAATCTTTTAAGATTATATATTAAAAACATTTCAATATAAAATTTTATGATGAAGATATACAAATTACAGCACTCTAAAAAAAAGTTGCGTCATAATTATGGAAGTGTTAACGTAAGGCATGTATATCAAAATAAAAAAGTTAAGAACCGCTGTATGGACTAAAAATAATTTGCATTAATAAAAAAAATAACACTTGGCCTAGATATGTGTATCCAAAACACTTTTACTGTTAAATCGTCAATTAAATATTATAAATTATTGTAATCAGTATTATTTTTTTATATTAAAAAATATGATATATATATATATATATATATATATATATATATATATATATATATATTCCATAGAAAGTTGTTAAAAAACTTTTTATAATAAAATCATGTAAATCTTTGATTGCGACCCCAAAAATGCCGCAGGTTCCCTATCACTGATGCAAAATATTTTCAATGTTGTCCTTTATATTTAAATCGCATACATATTAATATAATAGCATAAAATATAATGATTTGTACGTTTAATTTATTCTATATAAACTTTGTATTTCAGATTCGTTCTGATCCAAATGTGAATTATTATTATTATTATTATATACGCATATTTTTTACGATTTTATACTGGTATTACCAATTTTAGATGTATTTATTATGAATTTTTTACCAATTGAAGTTCCATCAAAGTGCTTTCAGTGTATATTAATCATGTCGTTTAATTAATTCTTAACTGACTTTAGAATGTAAATAATAATAATTTGCCATGTATTGATGTAATTTTTATTTGTAAATAAAATTATTTAATAATATTGTTGGTGTTTTTATTTTACTCGAATTAAATAGCAAGATGCATTTTAATAAAAAAAAATAAAAATTAAATTAAAAGAAAAAATTTTTTTGATGAAAAACCAATCTTATTTTAAACGAGTTATAAATAAAAAAATATTTATTTTAAATCACGATTTATTTACATATCATGATTATATTACTAATGAGATCACACTCTAAAAATTCTAATATGAAAAAATATGAATCCTATTAAGTACTTTATTTTTTATGTTTCAATCTGTCATAAAATTACAAAACATTACAATTCATATTCTACACTAAAAAAAAATCACAATTTCAATTCATATTTTTTTTTAATATTCACAAATTATGCATCTATAAAACTTTGATAGCCAGTATCAAGTTTTACTCTTTTCTGTGATCTCTTTCTATTCAATTGTAATTCTAAACTATAATATAAAACGTTCTATCAATCATTCAGTTCAATTTTCATGTGTGAAAACAAAAACACTCGAATAGATAAATGAAAATTTATATATATTTTTTCTAAGATTAAAAAAAAAGCTAATAAATATATAAATAATTTTGAAATTGATATAAATTTCAATTTTAAAGTCTGAGTTCATGAAAAACAATATCGATCTTGCATTACATTTACATAAAAAAGGTATTGAATTGTAGTTTACACACAAAAAAATATATTTATATGATTCAATATTAAAATGTATAACGTTATGAAACGTTAAATTTATGTTAATTAATATAATTGACTGTATAAATATATATTAAGAATATATGTGAGTTTTATAAAACAAATATATTATACAAATAAAATAAGTATTAATTCAATATAAATAATACAATAAGAAAATTTTACTTCAATAGCATTTAAATTTAAACTTTAGTTCAATTTTTAATTTATCAAATTTATGAAAGTATATAAATAGAAAATTAAAAACAGTCTTATTTAATAATCAAACCACTCGCATTTTTTTTTTAATTTGAGATTTTACTCAGTCTTGAAGATAATCCAATCGAATTATATGAAAAAAATACGAAATATATAATAATGCATATTTTTAAGATACTACAAAGGCTAATGAGCATCATCATTATCCAAGACTAATTACTAATTGGTAAATTTGACCTTTTTTGGTTTTGTTTTAATATTATATGCAACTAAATATGAGCAATTGTCGATAATTTCTCGTTTCATTACAAAATTGGGTTTTCTTCTGCGTTTTCCAGTTCTTTTGAGTAAATTATTTGGGTCATACGAACATTTAACTAAATGATTATTATATTTGTTATTGCATGTGAATAATTTTTTACAGTAGTTACAGTTTATTGAAAATTGTTTAGCGTTATTATTTTGTCTCGAAGTGCATAAATATTTCATATGATGATTTAACGCATATTTACTTATAAACCTTTCGTCGCAGTATTTACATATATAAGTACTATTGCTTAATAAATTCATTGTCTTCAAGTCCATATTTCTGTTTGTTGTTTTATTTGGAAGTTTAATTGAGTCGGTATTTTTTAAGCAATTTACATTTTTCGACAAACCTTCGGAGCAAATTGACTTGATTGATTTGAAATCCAACTGATGTGGATCTATTTTGATATTTTGCAATATTTCTATTTTTTTATTTGGAGGTTTTAAGCACTGCGTGGGTGCTGTTTCTAAACATGGAGTCATCATTTCCAATTTAATTGGAATTTTGAAATTAATGTCTTCAGACGTATTTTTGACATTTGTATTTGTAAGTATATTATTATTCATATGAACTGAGCTATTAATATTAGAAATATATGAATGAGTTACTAAAGGTATTGGGATATTTTTTATTTCTTTATGTATTGTATTTTCAACATTTTCTTTGGGAATTTCTAAATTTACAACAGCATTCCTGTAGTTTTCAATATGATTATTATTTTCATGAGATAATACTATTTCATATGTATTAGGATAATTCTCAGTGTGTATAATTTGTTCTACAGTTGGTTTTTCAATTTCATCATTACATACATAAGATTGAGCATGCGAAATTTCAGTTTCATCTATTATTTCTTCATAAGTTTTAACATTATCAAAATTATTATAAAATTGCTTTAATAATTTATTTTGAGTTTCTTCCACTTTAATTAAAAATTCTTCAATATAATCAAGTTTGTTTTCACACGAAAGACACATAGAAAGCGGCAAATGTTCTTCGATCGAAATAGATAAATGTAGACATCTAAAAATTTTCTTTGCATACAACTTATCTTCGTCAAATATGTTTTTTAATAAGCCTTTATATTCATTCCCACAAAGTCTACAAATTTTATCAATATCTCCACTTAAATCATTCTCATCTATTATAACTTCTTGCTGAACATCTTCGTCAAAAACTATTTCTTGCGTAATTATTTCGCAGTTGTCAATTGGTTCGGAATTTAATTCATTGATTTTAATGGTTGGTATAGCATTCGGAAGTAATCTTGGAATGTTTGTATTTGCACGAAAATCTGATGGCTTAAAATGACGACTGCATATAGCTGAGTGTTTTAATGGTTTCCAATCATTACCATATCCTAAAAATTCTATCCATTTAGATAATAATTCTGCATCAGTGACAGGAAATCTAAAAACCACGTGAAAGTTTTATTTTTAAAATAAATTTAATGATAGTCGTGCGAAAATTTATAACAACATTTATAATTTGAAATATATATAGTATATAAAATAATGTGTTTCATTAGGTATTACATTTTCCAAAATTGTATAGAATCTAACCTAAAAGTAAAGGATTATCCTGTATTTCAAAAAATTCTTTTTCATTTAGGATGTGCAAAATTTAACATAACATAGCTTGGAAATAATCTGTATAACGTAAAATAAATATTTATCACAATAACAAATCAAATTAAACATGATAGATATTTTGATAAAGCTTGTTAATGCTTATATAAATACACGAATAAAATTTAAAAATACCTGTGTAAAGAAAGTTTTTCGTCGAGTTTCCTTTTGCTAAAGTAACAACTTTTGACACAACACGTTTTCACCATATTAAATTATAAGTAAAAAAAACACTAATTAAAATTTAAAACATTCTTCTTATAAATTTCTCAAAATAAAGACTCATAATAAACGCCTATTGACATTTAGGAAAATAACAATAGATATTGTACCCATAACCTTAAAATATTTTTTTTATGATAAAGCTTATAAAAAAATATAAATAAAGAAAATCTTATATAGAAAAAACGTGTTAATCTATATTAAAAAACGTATCAATATCTGATTGTAACTAAATATTAAAATATTTTTTTATGATATTAATATAAATATAAATTTGAATCAATTGAATAATTTTTAAAATATTAAATATAATTTTACAATGTACTGTATATTATAATAAAAATAAATTATCAAATTAATCGTAATAAATCTTAATTAATAGTATATATATATATATATATATATATATATATATATATATATATATATATATATATATATATATAAATATATATATATATAAATATATATATATAAATATATATATATATATATATATATATATATATATATAAATATATATATATATAAATATATATATATAAATATATATATATATATATATATATATATATATAAATATATATATATATAAATATATATATATATATATATAAATATATATATATATATATATATATAAATATATATATATATATAAATATATATATATATATATATATATATATATATATATAAATATATATATATATATATATATATATATATATATATATATATATATATATATATAAATTTTAATATTAATAAATAATAAATTTATATCTTAAGTAAATTAAATCGATATTATTTCAAGTAATCATACGTAAATTGTATTTAAGAAATATATTAATATGTTGTATAAATATTTATTAAGTGTAATAAAAAAGTAATATTTGTAAATTAATGTATACACACACATATATGTGTGTGTATACTTAAAAAATAAGATTTTATTTGTAAATTATATGTGTTTATTATGGTCGATAATTTCGTATTTATGATCTAACGTCAGAAGTTGTTTGTTGCTGGTCGGATTTGTTTTGAGGTAGGTGACGGTTATTACCGCCAAAATTACTTTTGTTGGAAACAAATTGTGCAAATTCAAAGATAATATGTAAAACTAATTTAAAAATATTTGCAACAATATTTAAAAAGCGTTTTGGTTAAAT
This sequence comes from Leptonema lineaticorne, assembly GCA_024500535.1. Lineage (NCBI taxonomy): Eukaryota > Metazoa > Arthropoda > Insecta > Trichoptera > Hydropsychidae > Leptonema > Leptonema lineaticorne. The sequence continues at coordinate 10,070,582 of JANIJI010000014.1, read as the reverse complement.
TGTATAAATCACCGATTTTTAAAAATCGTTTAAAAGTTCTTTACTATGGATTCGAATGTAGCGACTCTTCAAGTGAACATACAAAAAGAATTGACGCAAATTATTCGTTTACAACATTTGGTGTGAGTTGAAAATAATTTCATTATAGCTTTTTCATTATATCTACATATTTAATGTCTCGGATTTTACATTTTAGACAAGCGGAACTCGATGAATTAAACACCTTATTAAAAATTGATGGTATTTTAGATCGTGCCATTAGTGAAGTAAGTGTTTTTTTTTTGTTTTGTAATTTCGTTAATATTCTTTTTAATATTTTTTTGGAATATATTTTACTTAAACTTGTATATTTTTAATGTATTGTGTTTAATTTAGAAATAATTTTATTATTTTTATTTTAGGGAATCTTAAGTGTTGAAAAAGTAGCAAATTTGGCAAAAATACCATTAACAGATGACATTATAAAGAAATTCAAAAAAGTAGATGCGAACGATCATATGGATATTTGAATAGTGTGATGAAACTCTAGATTTTATAAATATATTTTCAATAATGTTTAATTACAGTACAATGAAATTCGGATTACCAAAGTTTATTTAAAATATAAAATATACACCTTTTTTGTACATAAAACGTATAAAATATATAGTTTTGCTAAACCCAAAAAATATACAAACAACCATTAAAATATATTATTAAAGAATAATAGAAACCTGTACATTTTTATATACATGTATAAATTCATATAAAATTTACAATTTCGATTCTGTTAACCAATTAAAGTTCTGAGGTTTTCTATCGGCAGAAGGGCTAATAATAACATTTATTATGCTGGGTCTATTGGTGAGTTTGAGAGAATCTTCTATAGCTGCTTTTAATTCATCGACGGTTCTTACAAAATAGCCCTTTTCATTAAATAATCCCAACATATTTTCATAGTGCGTCTCAGAAGTCAAAGAATTTGGAGGGGTTCTAAAAAAACATAAAAATTTAGGGGAAAAAATATATTAAAAATAATAATATTAACTACATACACTTGAGCGATGTCTCCTGATTCTTGTATCATTTGAAAAGTTTCTTTGTCTAATCCTCCGTATATTCCATTATTATTAACAATTATAACGATGATTGGAAGATTATAGCGATACATAGTTTCAATTTCCATTCCTAAAATTAATAAAAAAAAAATAATCAAATTATTTACAAGTAGTTTATTCAAATGGTACGAATTATATTTGTAATTACCTGAAAATCCAAAGGCAGAATCCCCTTCAACACATATTACCTTTTTGGTTGGTGCATTATCTTTGCACCAAAAAGCTGCTGCAACAGCAAATCCCAAACCAACCTAGAGTATTAAAAATTGTTACATTATTTGAATTACGATTGTACAAGTGAATATAATTTATTTAATACTTACTCCCATTGTACCAAATGTACCAGCATCTAATCTATGTCTCGGTTCAATATTTAATAGCATACCTCTGCCAATATCCATAGTGTTTGCACCTTCACTTACAATAATGGAATTCTTGGGGATTGTATTTTGGATGACGTTAAAAACAGCATAATAATTCAAAGGTGGAACAGTGATGGAAGATTGTTGCTGAAAATTATATTTTTGATAAAAATATTTATGTATTCATTTAAAATCTGAACTATTTATTATTAATACCTGTATGAATGTTCTATTTGATTCCTTTTTCTTTTCTAAAGCCGTCCACCACGAATTAGATTTCATGTTTAAGTTTAATTTTAATGATGCAAGTTCTGCATTTAATTGTTCAACAAAAGGTAAAATTTCAGAATGAACAGCAACCTGAGTAAGTATGCTATTATTAAGTTCTTCCGGACATATATCTACCTGTAATTCATTATTTATTGAATTAGTATAAATAAAAAAAAAATACATTCAAATAATAAATATTGTGTTATAAATGTGAGACCTGGATAACTTTTACTTGACTTGAAAAACGTGGTGGTCTACCGAAATGTAAAATCCAATTTAGTCTAGCACCAAGTAAAAGAATCACATCGGCATCTAGTAAAGCGGTCGTTCGAGCGGATGCTACACATTGTACGGCATCATCGGGAACAACTCCTTTCCCTAAAAATGTTGCAAAATTAATACAAGTTTTTGGATAACTAGGACGCGTTTAATATATATATAAAATTGCACACCCATTGGCGTTGGTAAAAAGGGTAAATTAGTTTGTGAAATTAGTTGCCTTATTGCGATTTCGGCTTTTCCATAAGCTGCACCTTTTCCAATAATAACGAGAGGACGTTCAGCATTCTTTAGTAAATTAGCAGCCAGTTTTATTGTTGAAGGTGCAGGTAAACATCTTTCTAATGGTGGTGACGTATATGATTGTTGTACAGAAGATTCATTAACAGTACTCTATAGTTTATTAAATATGATTGTGTATATTATTTAAATTGTTAGTGATTAATTTAATAATTCAATGTTATGTAATAGAATACCCTCAAGAGTGTTCCTGGAAAATCAAGATATGATACTCCAGGTCTTCCATAGCTAGCAAGGCGTACGGCTTTTTCAACATGTTGAGGAATCAAAATAGCACTAGGTGGTCTTGCTACATATTTACAATATGGACGACTCAAATCAACCTATTAAATATCAATAGTATTTAAAAATCAGATTTAAAACGTTGAAATTAATATGTTTTACCTGTGCACATTCCTGGAATCCTCCGATACCTTCATGATCTTCAGAAGTAGAACCAGCAATTACTAAAAGTGGCCAACAATTGATTTGTGCATTGGCCATGCCACCAAAACAATGTATTAAACCAGGACCTGAGACTACTAAACAGACTCCAGGTTTTCCTAGTTTGAAAGAAAATGGGATTAAATATTTTTAAATATAGTTTTTGCAATTTGATTTCAAAAGAAGAAGTGAAATTTACAAGAAATGCAACATTTAAATTTACCGGTTAAATAGCCTATAGCTTGAGCTGCATAGCAAGCGGCTTGTTCATTTCTCATTCCAATATATTTTAATCCATAACTTTGAAAAGCCATGGATAATTCAATGACTGGATGACCAATGATGCCAAAAACATATTCAAGACCCTGAAAATACATATAAGTTAAGACAATGATTAAATTTAATTATAGTTGCTGATTAAATTGTTAACAAAATCTTATCATTTTAATTTTTAATTGATATAAAAAAATGGTAAAATTAACTCAATGTAGTGAGATAAAAAATTTTAATTACATTTTATCGGGATTGAAGAAATCAAAATTGAATTGTGATAGTTATATTTTTTTTCTATTAAATAGGTTAATTATTGCATAGATAATCATAGATTTTTATAAATAACTAATTTTCCTAAAATCAACAGACCTTACGTTATATAAGATATAAAATTTTTATAAAATAAAAAATCTTGATTATGCAAGTATTAAAAAAAATAATTAAATAGTTTGTTTTGCGTATTATTTTATTTAAATTATTCATATTGAAATACTATAAAAAAATATACAAATAACTATACAGAACATCGCGATGATTTGAATGACAAATACATATATAAAAATATATTTTTTTAATAATATTTCAAACTCTTCGCTACAAACTTGATCTTTGAGGGATTTTGCCAGGATATTATTTCCATCAATTTGTTCAGACATTTTCTTTATTTTTTCTCGATTGAAAATAATAAATTTACACACGTCCGAAACAAAGTTTACGAGAGATAAACTGACGCCGGACTTTGACTAATTGACAAAATACATGTTGATAATTCGACAAATCGCTTATCGATAATCGCAGGTCGCTACTTTACCGACCGCAAACGTCATTTTTAAATGATAAAAAAGGAATCTGTTTTACCAGAAAATTTAAAACTTATTACAAATATGGTGTATTATTATTATTATATATCTATATCAGTGTTTCCCAACGTGGGGCCTACGCCCCACAGGGGGGCAATTTTAAAATGGACTCGACACGAACAAAACAATTTTTGAAGGTTAAAAATTATGTAGGGGGGCATAAAAATTTTAGAAATGTTAAGGTGGGGCATGGCCTAAAAAAGGTTGGGAAACACTGATCTATATATTAAAAATACTATAAAAATATATCACTTTAAAATAATAATGATAATTTGCATAAATAAATATATAATCAGGGAAAATTTAATTTATTAGTTCTGTGCTATATCTTCATGACGATTTTCCTGAAATCAAAAATCTGGTAATTGAAGATCTATATATATGATTGTTGTAAATCATGATGCATTAAAAAATTATATATAGATTTATTATTTTTAATTAATGAAAGTAAAACTTAAGGGTGGTCAACTAGATTACATTTAAATTACATAATGATATGTTTATATTGCGTTTTAACCTTGATATTAAGATCACTTAACAACCAGTAAGTAACCTTCAATTATGACATGCATTTGTTGATTCTTTATACGAATCGATTTGTACATGTCGAATGTAATGTAGACAAAAATAATATTATTATATATTATATATTTACTAAGAGAATAATATTTAATTTTTATTTAATAATATTTAATTATTATTAAAAATTAGACCGAATCAGTTTTTTTTTTATTTTAGATATTTTCCTTTATTTGAATTATTGCATAATTGATATAACGAATTAATAAAATAATAAACAATGAATTCAACGTGTTTAGAAAAGAATCAGATTAAAAAAAGCCTAATTGGATCTATTGAAGTTGGCGGCAATATGTCATATTTTTAAACTGTATATCAGTGAATATTGTACTTCCATGTTGTGCAGTCGTATACAAGGTGAGTTTTTTGTGTATATATATATATATATATATATATATATATATATATATATATATATATATATATATATATATATATATATATATATATATATATAGATAAATTTCTGCAACATTGATAAGATTACTTTTAAGCCTATTTACTTTAAATTTAAAAATATTTCTTTGTTTTTCATACTTAAAAAAAATATTTATGATATTTTTCTATCTTCTAAACAATAAAATCGTTTTTATTTTTAATATAAACTATGTCACATATATAAATTTAATTTAAAAAATATATGATATAAACCGAGTATGTGATTGGTTCTTGTAATGAAAATCTAAATTTAAACGGCCTTCACCATAATCACATAATAGAAATTGCGATCAATTGTATTTTTTTTTTCAATTAATGTAATCGTTGCAAGTTTATTTCTTAAAAAAAATGCTATATAAATTTATTTAAATAGTTTAGTATAATCTTATAGTTTCATATAGCTTTATAATATTTCATTTGCATTTTTCTATATTCAATATATTATTTTATGTTAAAACTATTATTTTTCCTCGTTATGGTTGAATGAATTCGATCATTTGTTACATTGATAGAAATCCAAAAATAGTTTGCCTGCCACTATTTGATTGGTATGTGGTATATAATGTTGAATGTGGTATATAATGTTAATGGTAAATGATGATATATTCTAGCTATGTTGGTTTTCAGCTAATCAATTATATAATTTAAATTTAAATTGTGTAAATTTAATTTCACTTTCTTGTAGAAAATGGATATAACGTATGTGGATATAATAATCTTTTTTATTGTGTCATCAATCGCTTTATATTATTATGGTACAAGAACCTATGGTCATTTTAAAAATAAGGATGTGAAATATTTTAAGCCACCGTTACCATTTTTTGGTAATACCCTTTCAGTTTTTATTACTCAAAGTGAACATTTTATGGATTTTCTAACGAGATATTATAGAAAATTTAATGATCAGAAGTATGTTTTTAATATTTACTACGATATAACCGTATTTAATAAATAATACGATATAACTATATTTTATTTCCTTTGTAAGATATGTTGGAATGTTTGAAATTCAAAGACCGCTACTATTAATTAGAGACTTGGAAATTGTTAAACAAACAGGAATAAAAGATTTTGATTCCTTTCATAATCATCGTTCTGTAATAACGGAAGACCACGATCCATTATTTGGAAATAATTTATTTTCTTTGCAAGGTATTCACAATTATATGTTTTATATTAAAATTAATTTATAGTTTGAAATGAAATTATTTTTTAATATGATAATAAAATTAAAATAGACGATAAATGGAGAGATATGAGAGCAACATTGAGTCCAGCGTTTACAACTTCCAAAATGAAGAATATGTTTTTATTAGTGGATGAAAGTGCTAAGGATTTTACTGATTTTTATGTAGAACAAGCTCTGAAAAAAAGTAAGTTTTTTAGTTTAAATGTAAAGATAAATGCGATTTAATTTGATAAATGATATTTTAAAAATTATGACTGTTTATTTTTATAGGCAATAATATTGTTGAAATTGAAACTAAAGATTCATTTACTAAATATGCGAATGATGCCATAGCAACATCTGCTTTTGGTTTAAAAATGAATACATTGAGGCAAGAAAATCACGAATTTTATAAATTGGGTAAAGAAGCAACAGATTTTAGTGGTATACAAGTCTTAAAATTTGCGCTTTATTCCTTTTTTCCGAAACTTTCTAAGGTTATATTTGTTCATATGACTTCATTTATAATACTTATAACTTAAAATATTTATTAAATTGGTGGAAAAAAAATAATTTTAGTTTTTGAAGCTGAGTTTTTTTTCGTCAGAAGTGATATCATTTTTTAGACAACTCGTCCAAACTACCATGAAAAACAGAGAAAGAACAGGTCATGTCCGTTATGATATGGTTGATATATTAATGGAAGCAAAGAAAGGCTCTCTTAGACATGAAGTGAATTCCAAAGAAACCGGAGAAAAAGAGTTCGCTACAGTCGAAGAATCGAATATTGGAAAACGCACCGTAACAAGAAGTGATTTAATATATATATAAATAAATATATCGTTATTTATATTCCATTTTTTATTTGATATTTATATATTAATTTTAAGAATGGACCGATGATGAATTAACGGCGCAAGCTCTTATATTTTTCATTGGCGGATTTGAGACAACATCAACATTGATTGTATTCTTGTTTTATGAATTGGTTCGTAATCCTGATATACAAAAGAAGGTTCAACAAGAAATCGACGAATTTCTTAAACAATCCGAAGGAAAGATAACATACAATGATGTAAGACAACTGAAATATTTGGATATGACAGTTTCAGGTAAACTATTGAAATATGTTTTTTTTTATATCAATAAAATATTAATGTATAAATGTATCATATATTATTTTCAGAAACGTTGAGAATGTGGCCACCTGCAATTGCTGTTGATAGAGTTTGCTCAAAAGATTGCACTTTACCTCCACCAAATGACAGTAGTAGCCAAGAGTATACAGTATGATATTTTAATACTAACAAATTATCTTATTTTTTCATGATTTCTTTAATTTTTTTCTAATTAATATTTATTATTAAAGGTTAGAAAGGGAGAAGCAGTTTGGATTCCAATTTATTGTCTCCATCATGATCCGAATTATTTTCCTGATCCAGAAAAATTTGATCCGGAAAGATTTTCCGATGAAAATAAAGCAAATATCAATTCGATGGCATATTTACCTTTTGGAATCGGTCCTAGAAATTGCATTGGTAATTAAAATTTATTTTTTAAATATTTTCATTATATATATTAATACATTTGTTGTCTATTATAGGTTCTAGATTCGCTCTAATGGTTGGAAAAATAATAGCTTTTCATATTTTATCAAAATTTGATATTGTCTTTACAGAAAAAACACAAATTCCTCTTAAACTTAGCAAGAAAACGTTTAATTTATGGGCTGAAAACGGATTTTATATTGGTTTAAAATTAAGAAAACCCTAGTTAAACATGGAGAATATGAATCAAATATTATAAGTTTATTTTAAATCAGAAATGCTCTGAAATAAAAAGATAATACATAATAAGTTTTAAAACCGTTTAACATAAATTTATATTACATAATTTTACTATTATAATTAAAAAAAAATAAGTAAAACTTATAAACACTCAGTAAAAGTTATGATGTATGTGTGTATGTTTACATACTTTATTTACTCTTTTCTATGCTTAAAAATTTTGTTTAAATACGTGATATTTATACAGTATTTGTATTTATTACATAAATATTTTTTTATCGTTATTATTTTTACTTTTAATTTTTATAGCATAAGTTAATAGTTGTATTTTTTAATTTTATGTATTATTTTCAATAATATTTATAGTCTTTAAAAATATTATTTTTTTTTATATATTATAACATAAAATAAATTATATGAATAATTTAATAAGTTAACGTGTTAATAATTAAATATGTAATAAATGTTATATTTTTATATATAAAATCAATAATATAAACACAATTATAATAACTTGTAAATTGCATTTTAATACACATGTATTCATTTACCTAAAGAAATTAATAACAATGATATAATATGAATAAGTATAATAATATGTTATAACATAAGATTAATTAAAAAAAAAACAGGTTTTAAATCAATTTTTCTTAGAATTAGTATGAATAACATATTTGCTTAAAGGTTATGATTCAACAGACATTTTTTTTCAGTAGATCAGAAAAAATATATCCTTATATATTTATTAGAAAACAATTTAATCAAATATAATCTATTATCTAGTAGAATGAGATTGTATTTTTAGACTATCTATACTTCAGTGAAAAATAAACATTTTTTTAATACTACGATATCTTTCAATTATATAATATAATATATATATAAAAAAATACCTTCATATGTTCGTATGTATATAAATTATTAATTTTGATGTATTAAAAATAGAAAAAAAATATTGATTTTTAAAACATGGATGATTTGCTAAAACATATGTAAACATTTAGAGATACACATTGATCGGAAACAAATTAGTCATACATTTATAGAATATTGAAGTGTTGAATTTAGTATTTCAGTTCTGTTTTTTTTTCATTCATCATTTAGTTAATATCAAACACTTGTGGTGAATGGTCGTCTGAAATATATAATTTCATATGAATTGTATAAATTCACTATTATCTATACCGCAAAATACAGATAAATAATAAACGTACGTATGATTCGTTGTATTAAATCATAAATCCTGTTTCGATAAGATATTTTTTTTACCAACTACTATTATATATATATATATATATATATATATATATATATATATATATATATATAATATAATATAATAGTTGAAATATTTATCACAAATGTATGAAAATAAGTTAATTTTCTTCAACGTCTTGTAGAGTTCTGTTCATAGTCAGTTTTATTATTTGTACAATATATAAATATTTGTACAATACTTTTTATTCTATTTTTAATATAATTTATTATAACATATATAGAAATAATTTGTGGAATTAAAAATAAAATGAAAGAATTTTATATGATAAAATAAAAATATTTATTCATTGTTATATATGAAATTAAAAATAATTAAATGAATAAACTAGAAATCAGTTTCATTTTATTTTATATGAATATTTTTATATGTAAAATCTTAATTATTAATGTTCTAAATACTTTGATACAATTTGTTTGTATTTGTTTGTTTCTTGAAAACTTTTCATCAATGTTTTAATTTAAGAATCACTTGTGTAAATAAGAATTTTATAACATATTAATATAATTATAACTGAAATTATTATTAAATTATAAAATTTGTATTGCTATATATTAATTTCATTTTTTCACATATTTTTTATTGTAGATTTTATATCTTCATACTGCTTATGATTATATTTAAGTATTATTTATTTTTAAATATATTTAACAATTATTTGTATATGTAGGAGTGAATAAATCTAGACGCATTAAATTATTGTATTATAATCACTTTTCCAAATTTGTTCCGATGATGCATGTTTAAAAATAGGACGATATGTGGGATATATGTTTTTTTATGCATCACATATTTTTATTTCTTATTGAAAAAACAGTACACTCGAAATTATTATTGATTAATCAAATTTTAATCGCTTGCAGAAAATGGATATAACATATGTGGATGTAATAATTTTTTTCATTGTATCATCGATCGCTCTATATTATTATGGAATGCGAACTTATGGCCATTTCAAAGATAAAGGTGTAAAATATTTCAAACCGTCAGTGCCTTTCTTCGGAAGTACCATAGGAGTGTTATTTCAGAGGGAACATTTTATCGATTTCCTGATGAGATATTATAAAAAATTCGACGATCAAAAGTATGCATCCATTATATATATCATGTAATCGTTTAGCTATTTTCCATATATACCATATATATGTGATTTAATATGATTTTATTTATACATTTTGATCAGATATGTGGGCATGTTTGAAATTCAGAGACCGTTAGTTTTGATCAAAGATCTGGAGATTATAAAACAGGTCGGTATAAAAGATTTTGACTCTTTTCATAATCATCGCAATACTATAACAGAAGATCACGATCCGTTGTTTGGAAATTCTTTGGTTTCATTACAAGGTATGATTATCACATATTATAAAATCATTATTGAATTTAATTACTAATATTTAATAATCATTAATTTTATATTGATTTATCTATAAATATATGAGGTTTCAATAAATGTTGTAATAATTCATTATTTTGATTAGATAGCCTAGAAAATTTGTATTAGTTGATACTCAATAATATGTTGTGTAATTTTTTTTTATACTTTTAATCAAATTGATTTTCAATTTTTAGGAGAAAAATGGAAAGATATGCGAGCCACTTTGAGTCCTGCATTTACTAGTTCTAAAATGAAAAATATGTTTATATTAGTGGAAGAATGTGCAAAGGATTTTGCTAATTATTATGCAGAGGAGGCTGAAAAAGAAAGTAAGTTGTTAAAGGAAATCTGAGAATAGTAAATTATAAAGTTTGAAATATATATATATATCTGAGAATAGAAATTGTTAGTGTTTGAAATAGTTAAGATAATGGAATATTTTGCTTTTAATATAAAGAATTAATAAAGAAAATTTTATAGGTAATAACACGGTTGAAATTGAGACGAAAGATTCATTCACGAGATATACAAATGACGTTATTGCAACATCTGCTTTCGGTCTAAAAATGAACACATTAAGAAACAGAGATCACGATTTCTATAAAATGGGTAAAGATGCTACAGATTTCAGTGGCGTGCAATTACTTAAATTCGCTTTTTATGCATTTTTCCCACGTCTTTCAAAGGTATTCATCATGTAATATTTTCATTAAGTTTATATATATATATATATTTTATAAATAATATTGATTTATTAATCATATCAGATTATTATTAATGTATGATAAAATAATAAAAAATATCATCCGGATGATTAATATGATACAGATATCATTGTATTTTTTTCTCATATTTAAAACTATCTAAAAGGTATCATAATATAATATTATATTTATAATTTTTTAGTTCTTGAAAATAACTTTCTTCCCATTAAGAACAGTGTCATTCTTCAGACATTTAGTAGAATGCACTATGGCGGTAAGAGAAAAAACGGGTCACGTTCGTCATGACATGATCGATATATTGATGGAAGCGAAGAAAGGCTCACTCAGACACGAGGTGAATTCTAAAGAAACCGGTGAAAAAGAATTTGCCACGGTCGAGGAGTCCAGTATTGGAAAACGCACCGTAACAAGAAGTGCTTTTACTTACAAATAAACATATTTTATTATTTGTTTATATTTTAATTTAGTAACTATATATATATATATATATTTTAATTTATTTCAAGAATGGACCGATGACGAGCTTACGGCTCAAGCTCTCATATTCATAATAGGTGGATTTGAAACTACGTCAACGCTGATTGTGTTTTTGTTCTATGAATTGGTTCGTAATCCCGATGTGCAAAAGAAAGTTCAAGATGAAATCGACGATTTTTTAATGCAGTCCGATGGTAAAGTCACATATAATGGTTTGAAAGATTTAAAATACTTGGATATGACTATTTCAGGTAATTAACTTTTTTTTTTTAACAAATTAATTCATTAAATTAAGTTCATTAAATGTATTCAATTCTAGAAACTTTAAGAATGTGGCCGCCTGCAATAGCAACTGATAGAGTTTGCTCAAAAGATTGCACATTACCTCCTCCATGTGACGACGGCAACCAAGAATATAAAGTACAAATTTAATATATAATATAAGAAATATATTTTTAATATAAATTATCATAAAATTTGTTGGTGTCTTGTTAAAATATCCATTTTTTTTAAATTTATGATTGTTAATATTGCAGATTAGACAAGGAGAAGCGGTTTGGATTCCAATTTATCCAATACATCACGATCCAAACTATTTCCCAGAACCAGAAAAATTTGATCCAGAGAGATTTTCCGATGAAAATAAAAATAATATTAATCCAATGTCGTATTTACCATTTGGAATTGGTCCTAGAAATTGTATTGGTAAATAAAATTATATCAAATTTTACATTACAACAAATTATATTAATCTTGTATTTTTATTTTCAAATAACAAATCGGATATATTTGCAGGTTCTAGATTCGCTTTAATGGTTGGAAAATTAATTGCTTTTCATGTTTTGTCCAAGTTTGATATTGTCACCACAGAAAAGACACAAATTCCTATTAAGCTCAGTAATAAAACATTTAATTTATGGGCTGAAAATGGATTGTACATTGGATTGAAATTGAGGAAATCATAGAAATATGTCTCACTAATAAAATATTGCTTCTAAGAATATATTAATTAACTATTCCATTCAAGAATGTATTACATATTTGTGTATATAATATATTAAGGAAAAAATAATATGATTATTTTTTTTATGTCAGATGAATAATCTATTCTTATAAAAAGTATTTTACTAATTATATTTTATATATGAAATATAAAACAATATTAAAATAAGAGTTTTTATACAAAATATAATATAAATTTATATTTAAATGTAATTTTTTGTATGTTTTAATAAAAAAATATAAATTTATTTATTTTTAATACAATTCTGGTGTTTTTGATTTCAGCATTAAAAAATAATAAAATATTAACAATAGTTTTATACAAAACGAATTCGTATAAATTAAAAGTTTACACGAATAAAGCACACTTTTATACATTTCATTTTTAATATATTTTTAAACAGAATCATTCAAGAAAATATATTTTTGCACCTTCAGTGTTGTTTCATTGATCTCTTATTAGCTGGGAAACTATCATTACCTTTAGAATAAAGCAATTACACTTAAAAAAACACACACACACACATTATAAATAACACGCTCTTATTATAAATTATTATATTATTTGGATTTTGAAATAGCGATCCATTTACTGATATAAATTGTTTATCAAAGCACTTTGCTGATAATTTCGTGAAAATGACGTATTAATCCTAATAAGTATCGTTTAATACTCATTATATATTATAAAAATATACGTAATTTATTAATTTATTTTATATAATTGGTAACGAAATAGATTTGAATATTGAGAAATATTAAAATGATTAGGATATTATTTACGCTTTTGTCCTATATTTATATAATTATTGATAAATATAATAGTTGATTACTATATAAAAATACTAAAAATAAATTTACAATAAATGAACATAGATTTTTGAAGATAATTTAGAGGTAGAAAATAAAAAAAAACGCAATTTTTTAAGCTATATGTGGTAAATATGATTAAAATAATTATAAGATTTATAAATTTTATTGAAATTTCGATATGATAAGAATGATATTGGAGAAATATTTTTTTTATCAGAAAATTGTAAATAAAGATAAAGTTCGATGGCAAATAACATATCAATATTTTTAGTTTTTAATATTGTATCATTATTAATAGATGTGTTGTGTTCAAATTTAAACAAGGTAATAATTTCTTCCATTAAACACACACACACACACACACATAAATATATATATATATATATATATATATATATATATATATATATATTAAAATTAAATTTAAGATAATTTTCATAAATGTAATTTTATACAAAAAAAATTGATTTGAAGATGAAATGAGCTTTCCCTAATGTGACAACAGTTAAAGTATATATTATACATATATAATACATTTGTAATAAATTGAAATATATATCAATATTTAATATTTATCAATACATTTAAATTTAATTAAACGAAAATGAAGAAATTTAAAAGTTCATTCAATGAACAAATGTTAATATTAAATAAATTATTTGATTTTTATTTATGAAAAATTTATATATTAATATATATTACAGAAATCAAGAAATGGAGAAACTCGATGAAAACTCTATCACGGAGAATAAAGAGAAAGAAATCTATGAATTGATGAAAAGCTTTGTACTATTTTTTGTCGCACATTTAGAAGAGAATATAAAAAATCTCAAAGATGCCGCATTTGGAAATATTGTAACCAGTGGAAAAAAAGTAACAATAATCAGTAATGTTTTTGATAATGTGATTAAATATTTTACATTTGGATTAGGAGGACTTATTGCCAAAGGAATAGATAATTTTGGACGTATGTATCAAACAAAGTACAAATCAAAATATTTAAACAAAATGAAGAAATTGTTGGAAAATACAGATTTAAGAAATTCGCTGATAGAAATGGGCTTAATAATTTTTTTTTCGTACGAATATCAATTTCGGATAATATATAATGACAATAAAGATATAGCGATTATAAAAATATTGGCAATAGAAGCGGCGTTAAGAATTTTTAAAGGGTTTAAAAAATATGACGAAGGACTGGAAGTCGGTCACGTTTTCACATGGAAAAGTGATTCGATTTTTGATAATTTCACCGTTTTAAAATATAATAATATAGAATATACGGCTAATGGAATGTTTGAAAATGTTGACATTATCGACATTCAACCGAACGGCGATATTAAACTTTATAAGAAAAATACAATTTCACATTTGGGACAAAGAAGGGCGATAAAATTTGAAAATTTAGCATCGCGTAATTTTAAATTGATACTAAAAAACGAAATAGAATCGCACGGTGAATTGAATAATGTAAACGAGTACGTTTTCGATTTGAAGTTTTATTTGTGTCAAGTTAAAACTGTGCGCGATTATATTATTATTATGTTGGATGATAATGAAAAAAAATCAAAACCGTGCACGAGTGGAAATTTTATAAATGGATTAAAATTCGGCGATTATCGTTCGCCGAATTTAAATTTTGTGGGTCGCACAGAAGAATTGGATAAAATTAATCAAGTTTTGATGTGTGATAATGAAAATAATCGTTCAAATATTATTGTTATAACAGGCGTTGGTGGAATTGGAAAGTCGGAACTCGTCAAATATTATGCTAAGAAACATGAAAATTTCTTCAAAAATATAATTTTTATTCAGGCAGATTCACAAAATACAATAGAGAAAGATTTTAGTAAATTGGCAAATTTTATTAATATTTCTATAAAAATGAAAAATATTGTCAACAATGAAATACAAGAGATTGCAAGGGATTTTGAAAATATCACCAAGGATATTTATGAACATTTACTAAAAATCGGTGAAACACTTTTAATATTGGACAACGCTGAGGAATTATCAATTATTAAACGTTTTCTTCCAAAAAGTAATGATGTTAGAACAATTATAACTTCCATGTACAGAAATTGGAATGTCAATACAAGAATGGATAACGATATTAAAATTTTACATTTGCAAGATTATTCTGAAGAAAATGCATTGGCATTAGTGAAAAGTGATGAAAATTTTAATGACGAATCCGATGCTGATATTAAAAAATTGATTGAAATATTGCACAGATTTCCGCTGGCTCTAAAGCAGGCTATAAATTATATATCAATTAAAAAGAATGATAGATCTTTCCGTTATACTAAATATATGATATCGGATTATATTGAAGAATTTAAAGTTAATTCAAAATCATTATTAACCAGAGGAGTAGAAGAAAATGATAGTATAATAGTTAAATGGAAAAATACTATAGATAAACTTGAAAATACAGATCACATTGGTAAATTGGCAATTAAACTTTTAAATATTTTGGCATATTACTTTCCAGATAGAATTGAAATTAATAAAAATTTTTACAACATGAAAAACGATAATGTTAAAGATGCAATTAAACTTTTACATTCATATTCCATTGTGGATATATATGATAAACAAGTGATATGCATCAATGGTCTGTTGCAAGAGATGATCAGAATAAAATTGATGGAGAACAAAGCCGACGAGAGAACAATAGACGAAGTGATACGTTTACATAATTCCAATAAAGAAAACGATTCGCTGTTTAATCATTTGATTTATATATGGAAGTTTGCAGCAAAATATCCGGCTTTATTGGGCAGACTATATGACGAATCAGTATATGGTTTAGATAAAAATTCACCATTACATTTATTGGTGCAGTGTAAAAACATTAGTACAGACGTTATAATTGCTTTGATTGAAAATACAAATGATTTTGAATCGTCTATTTTGAATAAAGTCAACATGTTGAATCAGACTCCGCTTCATGTTGCTGTGTTTTCGAAGAATTTAGATCTAGTGAAAGCTTTATTGCACAATGGCAGCAATATTAGAGCGCGCGACGTGAATAATAGAACTGTAATTCATTATGCGGCATCATATTGTAATGAAAATATGTTGGAATTGTTGACAACTTTAAATTCTGATGTCGATATGCAAGATTTATTCGGTGATACACCGTTACATCTGGCTATTCGATTTAAAAAAAATGAAAATATCCGTTTTCTAGTAGCAAACGGGGCGAACGTTAATAAATATAATAATAAATCTGAATATGTCGTTCATTGGGCGGCCGGTTATTGTGATGAAGACGAATTAAAAACGATTATTGATAATGTTGATAATTTTAATGTTAAAGACGATTGCGAAAATACACCGTTAATTTGGGCGCTTAGAACGAAAAATGTTCAAAATTTGAATATACTTCTTAATCATTCATCAATTGAGACAATTATATCTAATTTTGGATCGATTCTTCATTATACAATGGCGTTTTCGGACGACGATGCGTTTTTATTCGCCATTATATATAATTCGGATATTAATATTAAAAATAAAAACGGTTATACTGCGTTACATGTGGCAATTGAGAATAAAAATGAGAATTATATTCGTATATTGCTTGATAATAGAGCCGATGTGAAATCGCATAATTTACAAAAAGAATATATTATTCACGCGGCTGTGATTAATTGTAGTACTGAAATTTTGAAAAAAATTATAAATAAAGGCGCAAATCTTAACGTGAAAGACAATCACGGTGACACGCCTTTACATTGGGCGATAAAATATAAAAAGAAAGAAAACATGAAAATTTTATTGGAAAACGATTGCGATTTAAAAGCTGTTAATAATGATTCTCAATCGATTATGCATTATGCAGCAATGTATTGTGATATAGTAGAATTAATAATGATAATCAATAAGAAAATAAACGTTAATGCTATGGATAAAAATTATAATACGCCATTGCATTTGGCAATCAAAAAGAAGAATATGATAAATGTAAAAATACTGCTAAAAAACGGTGCGAATGTAAATGTTTTCAATAAGAAAATGGAATCAATTATTCATTATGCTGCTGCATTCTGTGATGTTTCTACATTAGAATTGATATCCAGAAGGTGTTCTGATGTCGATATAAAAGATGCTGATGGAAGAACGCCTTTAGATTGGACCATTCATTATAGAAATCCAGAAAATCGACTCTATTTAATTGAAAATTTTCCAATATAAATAATGTTTTTTTTATCTTAATTATTGAAATATATATATGTATAAATAATCTAATATATGTAATGTAATAACCATCAAAATAAATATGGCTTATCAAAGTGCATTTTTGATTATCTAATGATACTAATTTCATAATTAATCTATATGTATATATACCATAAAATAAATAACACATTATGGACATTAAAAATTTTCATATTTTATAAAATTTGTAATTATAAATTGAAAACCACATCTGTATTGAGGAATATTTTATCATCATTTTATATTTTTATTAATATGCAGTTTTTATTACTAGTAAATAGTCTTTTATACCATATACAACCAGCTTATTATATCATTACAAGTTAATAATGATGAATTTATTATAATCAAGCCAGAGATGATATATCGAAAGATATTTAACATAAATGATACAAAAAAGTATTTACTAATTTTTAGCATTCGAACACAAAAAGATTAGTCATCTATATCCTTCAGAATTTTTCTGCTTTTACTATTATATATAATATCATTATTATATGTTACTCTTTTGTGATGGTTTGAAGTATGGAAAAAAGTATTTTTATTGACCTTTAGAAAACAATAAGTGTCAAAAATTTGTAAACAATAGATAAGAATTTTATCTAAGACAATAAGATGATAATTACAACGAGTGACTTAGATTAAGATGAGTTATATTTCATCAAATTTTATACTACTGAAATATTTTCAAATTTATCTATATATCATTGTATAATGCTTGTGTATGTAAGATACTATAAAGATATAAATCTGCATTATAAATAAAAATCACCATTGAAAATTTTTAAATAGCTTTAAAAATTTGTAATACTATAATTTTTTAAATTTTTTGGATGTTTATGATATATAAATTTTGTTTGTTAAAAATGATTTTTGTTGCAAAAACTTTATGAAGTACTGGTTGATGTGATGTCAAAATGTAATCAGTCCAGTGAATGTACTAAGATTCATTTTTATATCAGCATCTAAAGTGTGCCATCGTGTTATAATATCAGTTTATCACATTTTTAATAAAATTGCAGTTATATTTGTTAATGTCGTTTATTTTTTTATTTTCTGAATAAAGATGGATATAACTTTTGTGGATATTTCGATATTTTTGGTTGTTTTCTTGATAATACTTTATTATTATGGTATGAAACCGTATGATCACTTTAAAACCACTGATGTTAAATATGTAAAACCGAAATTTCCACTGATTGGAAATTTTGAAAATATTATACTTCGTAATGAACATTTCATAGATCTCTTCATGAGAGTTTATAACATGTATCCTGATGAGAAGTAAATCAATGTTGCATCATATAGAGATAAATATATGTTTATATATGTTATAAATTTTAATTTATTTTAGATATATAGGACTATTTGAGAATCAGGATCCTCAGATAATGATCAAAGATTTGGAACTGTTAAAGAAGATTGTCATTAAAGATTTTCATCATTTTCAAGATCATCGTGTTTTTATTCAAGATGAACATGATTTATTCAAGAATGTCTTGTTTGCGATGGAAGGTCAGTAATAAAATTGAAAGCAATTTAGTTAATGATTACTATGAAAATGCTAAGAGCATTTAGAATCTAAGTGAATATTATATATTACTACTATTTCAATATAAACTATTTTTTTTTTTAAATACACATATATCTTTCACATTTTCAGTGTATTTGCACTTAAATAATATTATCAATATAAATTAACAAGTTATTAGATAACGTATATATGTTTGCTATAGAGCAATATCTAATATTAGGATTTGTTATGCCTCATTTTATTTTAAAAAAATTGAAAAACAGAAAATAAGATCAGAGATATTAAATTATTGATCAAATAATTTCTAAATTAAAAAAATTCTAGGTCAAAAGTGGAGAGAAATGAGGGCTAGTTTAAGTCCAGCATTTACTAGTTCAAAAATGAGAAATATTTTCATTTTTATAGAGGATATTGCAAGGGATTTTGTTGATTATTTAATTAAAGATCATGATAAAAATGGTAACAAATATTTAATTAGTATTTTTAGAAATTTTAATTATAATTTTAAATGTTGTTTTCTTTGTAGGTGATGAAAAAATGGAAATAGATGTATTGGATACTGTAACTAGATATACAAATGATGTGATTGCTAATGCAGTTTTTGGACTGAGAATGAATTCTTTAAAAGATAGAGAAAGTGAGTTTTATAAACTTGGGAGACTTAGTACAGATTTTGGTGGATTTCAATTAATAAAAGCACTTGCATTTGCATTTATACCAAGCATTATGAAGGTATTAAGCAATATAATATTATTCTTTTGTGGATAATTGTAATCGACTAAAAACATTTTTATTGTAGTTTTTAAATATTTCGTTTACTCGTTCAGACGTAGACAGTTTTTTCAAATCATTAGTAAAAGATGGAATGAAAACAAGAGAAGAGAAAGGAATTGTAAGACAAGATATGCTTCATCTCTTGATGGAATTGAAAAAAGGATCTTTAGTTCATGATGCTCAAGCAAAAGATGGGGATGAAGCTGGTTTTGCTACCGTTCAAGAATCATCGATTGGAAAACAACAGATCAAAAGACGTTAGATTTATTATTATTATTTTAGAAGAGGTTTTATTTTTTTAACTATATCATAAATTTCAGAATGGAATGATACTGAAATAACGGCACAGGCTTATGTATTCTTCTTAGCTGGATTCGAAACGGTTTCTACTCTTTTAACTTTTTTTATTTATGAAATGGTACGTAATCCAGATATTCAAAAAAAACTTCATGAAGAAATTGATGATTTTAATATTAAACTTGAAGATAAAATTTCTTACAATGATGTGCAGCATCTAAAATATTTGGATATGGTTATATCAGGTATTTTATATATATCCAATAGTAATGATAATTATAATATATATATATATATATATATATATATATATATATATATATATATATATTATAAAAACAAGTTTATATATGAAAATTGTAATCCTAATAACATACTGTATTGTTTTGAATTACAAAATTTTAAAAAGAATTGAAATACATTAAAAAAATTGTACTATTTTTAATAAAATACACATTTTGCACATACTTATTTTAGAAACTTTGAGGATGTGGCCACCTTTACAAGATATTGATAGAGTGTGCACTATTCCATATACTTTACCACCACCAAATGAAAATAGCACGAAAGGTTATGAAGTAAGCAATGTTTCAGATGATATATATTATATAACTAAAGAAACAATGAGTTTATGTGTAAAATCATTTCAGATAAAGAAAAATATGGCAATTACAATACCAGTATATGCATTACATCATGATCCAAAATATTTTCCTAATCCGAAAACTTTTGATCCAGAGAGATTTTCGAATGAAAACAAGGCATCGATTCATCCCATGACTTATTTGCCATTCGGTGCTGGTCCTAGAAATTGCATAGGTTTTTATTTTATTTCATTTTACTAATGGATAACTTTTAAAATGTGCTTTATTTTCTACATACTGTTGTTTCGTTTAAGGTTCTCGTTTTGCTCTAATGGAAGCTAAACTAATGATTTATCATCTTTTAAGTAATTTTGAACTTGTTACTACTGATAAAACAGAAATTCCATTACAATTGTTAAATGGTTCATTAACATTGAAACCGAAAAATGGTCTTTATGTTGGTCTTAAAAAGAAACAATAGATGTAAATTGATTATTTGAAAAATCACTCTATTTTTCCAATATTTAGAAAATATATTTTGTTTTTTATACTGTAAATCACACATGAATATCATATATAACAAAGAAGAAATTTAAATTTCAATATGTTTAAAATAAATTTGAATTTTAAAATGGATTTGTAAAAAATAAAATATTTTTTAATTGAATTGTATTACGGTTTACGTTATTACTTTTTCCATCATAATATATATCATTTTTGTTTTTTCAAAAAAAACTAATATTTTAATATATCATAATATTTATTATTTTATAGAATGATCGGTATACCTATTAATCATGATATAAAATAATAATAAAATTAATTAATTCATCAGAAAAAATATTTTTTCAGAATTAAAAAAATATTTTAAATAATTTTAATTTTTCATAATAAAAATTAAAATTATTTAAAAAATAATTCTTTACGGTTTATATTACAAAAAATATTATTATTATTAAATTAGAATTTTTTGATAACTTAAATTTTTATATTTTAAATTTAATGTATTGTTTTTTTTATATATATTCTTGTTAATGGGTATAGTCGTATTTTATAGTGTTGTTACCACTACTTTCGGTGACACGTCTCTGCTCGTGGCGTTTAGGTGTCAGTTTATAGTTGGACGTGGTGGGTTTCGTTGCGCGTTTCAAGTCGACGACACGCTTTCGTTTCTTTTGATTATTTTATTTTAACACTTAAAGTCCGCACTCTGTTATATTAAAATGTCTTCGAAGACTGTAAACAAAGCGTTCACTAAAGAGGAGGAGCTCCTTTTGCAGGACTTTAGCAGGAATGTGTCCACCAAGTCTTCAGCCTTATTTTATGGAAACGCCTTTATAGTGTCTGCCATACCGATTTGTAAGGATTTTATTTATCTTTTATGTTATATATTTAAATCATAATAGACTTTTATTTATATATATAATATCAAAATGTATATCAACAATATAAAATATATTAATAAATATATCTAAATTAGGTTATATGTAATATAACTTTAGGATGCAAGCATTCTAATTTATTACAATATAAACATATTGTGAAGTATAGAAAACGATAGTGATTTTTAAACTTTCTTTTATTTTATTTTAAGTTATATTTTTTATGAAGTAGTTCTTTTATCTTACAAGTATTTGAAAAGATATTTTTAATATATAAGAAGTTGAATTTGTTGGAAAGAAGTTTCTTTTGAAATGTGTTTGTATAACCTATAAATGTTTACTGATAATTTTTATTTTTTTTTCATAAATCTTTAAAAAAATGATTTTTTTTATTATATATATATAAAATAAATAAATATATATATATATATATATATATATATATATATATAATATATATATATATATATATATATATATATATATATATATATATATATATTACACCTTAATATTTATTTTATCATTGCTGTAAACTTTTAGGGTTGTTTTGGAGAATTCATATGATGGATGTATATTCGTCGTTGGCTTGGTTTGCCTTAGTAACATGTGGTACCACATATTTAATGGCAATGGCATATCGTAATACAAAATTTGTATTAAAACACAAAGTAGCTGTTAAAAGAGAGGACGCAGTAACCAGGGAAATGAGTAGAAAATTGGCCGACGATAGAAAAATGAGTCGTAAAGAAAAAGATGAGAGGTATTAAAATATATTGTTATTCATATTTTATTACGTATTGTAAATTCTAAATATAAGATTTCGCGATGTGATTTATTTCAGAATCCTCTGGAAGAAAAATGAGGTGGCCGATTATGAAGCAACAACCTTTTCAATTTTCTATAATAATGCGCTATTTTTAGCCATTGTTATATTCTCCAGCTTTTATTTCTTACGTTCGTTCACTCCTGCAGTGTATCCTTTTTAAAAAAAAATACTTATTTTTGTTTTAAGAGGCTTAAATTTATTTGAAGTGTATATAAAAGGAAATTTTTACAATGTACAATATTTTAATAATATACTTTTTAGATCGCTTTTTAAGATTTTAAGTTGTTCGACTGATAGCATTATAAAGTTCTCTTACTTGATAATTTATATATTGAAATTAGTTAACATTTTAGATATTTAAAGTATCAGATTTATAAACTGTCATTTTCTTTATTGTATAAATATAATTATTTCATAATATTTATTGACTCTAGTAACTAAGCAAACTTTTTTTTATAAGGGTTTTGTTGGTCAAAGAAAGTTTCCTAGTAGATTTTATTGCTTTTTTTTTGTTTTGCTATTCTAAAATTTTTAATTTTTTAAGATATAATTAAGATTTTGATATCACATTTATAAATATATTTATTCCTTAATTCTTTAACAGTAATTATATTTTGTCTGTTACTACTGCCGGTGGTTTATTGGCGCTTCTCTCAACAGGATCACAATAATGTAACATAGTTTTTCATCATTTCATAAAAACATGTTATCATATCAGTATCGTTCGCTGAACATTTTTATTTTAGTTTAATGTTCTATATTTATTGTATGAAAATTAAAACAATAAATTCCTTTTTTACATAAAAAAAAAAGATTTATATATTTTTTTTATGATATCGAGATTGTGACATTTTTTTCAGGACCAAGATTTCTGCAAATTTTATATCTGGAATTATATATTTTTAGATAATAATACGCGTGTTGAAAATATTCTCTTTATTAACAATGAGTTCTAATTATTTGTTTTGACATATTTTATTGTATTTATTTACATTATATTTTTTTTTTCATACAGTTCGTTCAAAACTTTGATGTGTACCATATATATTATAGTTTTTATATGAAATATTTTTAATATTAGTTTAGTCATAAAGTCTTAATAATTTGTAGGTAAAATTAAAATGTTGACATGAATTATAAAATCAATTATTTTTTTTATGATATGAGAATGTTTTAATATTGTAATATTAATAAATATACAAATTTCTTGATCATAATTGTAATTATCATTTAAATAATGGATTTTAATCGTTGACCTCAAGTTATGAGGATAATTTTGATAAAGAAGTTATTTAATATGCGATATCAATAATGTTAGATACACATTTTTGAAATAGTTTATTATATTTAAGTTCAAAAATGTTAAACGAACTATAATATTTTATTTTAATGTGTTAAATATATTTTTATTCATGAAAAAATGAATATTTATATTATACAATTGCTATTTTAAAATAATACACATTCGTTGTTTATAATTATGTATAGATTTCTCTTTTTTTTTTTGAGCAAATTTTTTTAAGATTGCACTTAATCTTATAATTACAGCTAATATAATTCGCTATTTAGAAGACAATATTAAACTACATTTAAATATTCTATAAATAATTTACGATTGTAATTACTGGAAAAATTGTGCGCTTATTATGATAAGGTAGATTTTTTTCTGTCTTAAAAAATAAATTATGTCATTATTTAAAAATATTAAATATTTGAGAATCTTGACATGTATATAGTTAAATTTATAGTATTAATATATTTCTTTGTAAATATTTATAACTTATTAAAGTTGATTATTTGTTCTTAGAAACACGTATAAAATCAATGGTAGTAATCCATCAAGTTTTTTTTTTGGTCTTTTTTAAGAAGCTTTTTTTTAATACTTTTAATATTATTTTTCTAATATTTTATTGAGAATATTATGTAAATATTTAAACTTAGTGGATATTATTTAATTTATATATAGCAACAAGTAGAAATATTTATATATGTGCATCCGACAATGAAAGTGTTAATACTTTCATTCAGTGACACTTTGGAATATTCAACTAATATTTATATCATGAATTTAAAAAAAAACATACTATTCACTTTAAGATTAATAAGTATAAGAATAAAACTACATCCTAATTATAAACAGTCGTCTGTACAATGGCAAGGGTGATATTAAAGAATTCAGTCATTTTAATACTTATTATCAGAAAAATCTAAATTAACTAAATTATACATATACATTAAAAATATATATAAACGTTAATACATCATTCCTGGATGAACTCCATCATTTCGTTGAAAATATACATTTGGATTGCTGCTGAACGTCGGCTCCAATGTTGTATACATGTTCACGTCGTCCGATCGCATTAGAAGACCTTTTACAAAAATCAATAATATAATTATTATTTATTGTAAATTATTATAATATTTCAAATGCACTTTTTTTATTATTTCCAACTATTCAATTAGAATGTGTTTCAATGTGACATTTATCATCATTTTCTATATAGAAAAAAATAAATAAACAAGAATGTCCAATAGTTATGAGATTTTCACAGAAAATATTACAAATTTTATGATATATTTACAATATATATATATATATATATATATATATATATATATATATATATATATATATATATATATATATATATATATATATATATAGGACATTGATATTAAAGAGTGAAATAATATATGGAAAATATTACTGAAAGAAAAAAGTAATTATCTATAGTGTTTTATAAATATATGAAGATTGATTATGAAAATTACAAATTAACCTTCAGATAAATTTCTCTAAAAAATCTTACATACAATGATTTATTTAATATTGAACCATGTAATAATTGGATGCGTGTGCGTTTGAGAGAGTGTCTTCTTTTTCTTTTTATATTATTATTATTATTATTTCCTACGATTTATTTTCTTTTTCTTTTTTGAATAATTAATGGTGTTGCTTCGAGCATGTCATAACACCACTATTCCCGCTAATCCACCGTATTCTTATGTTCATTCTTGTGACTAATTATTCTGCGTTCAGTATACCATGTCGTGATACGCGACCTTTCCACATGCTTATCGCATCCAGGAAACAAATGTTTACTGTAATAATAAATGCACGCACGGCACTGAACACGTTCAAATCAAATATATTGGATTTATAGCTTCAGTTTATTCAAATATCAGATGTAAAAAAATGGATTCATAATAGGTGATTATAGTAAGAATTTAGAAAAATGTGCCTATGATAACTTACCTGGTGTGAATCTTGGTGGTGGATAGTAGAAGTGACAAGGTGGTGCATATGGGTGCAAAGGAGGCATACTTGGGTAACAATATAGTCTTGCTAGTGCTGCTGAATAACGATCTGTAAAGGTTCCTTTTGTATTTATAATAGTAACACACAGTGCAATAGAAATAACATAATAATTTTACATATGTTATATATATATATATAATAAAATTACAAAATATATATATATATATATATATATATATATATATATATATATATATATATTATATGGAAATTTTCCATATCAGAGTTGCTAAACATTTTCCATTGTCTGTATACTATCAGATTTCTGTCGCCGAATATCGTCAGACGTTCGTCTCTAAAAAAGGGTCGTAACTAAAAATAGAAACCTGTTCGACAACCCTGAACAATCGTGAAGTTTTATTCCATTTTAAGACATCTGGAATAGTCAGATATAACATTTTTCATCTATTTGTGATTTTAATATGTGAATGAACAGTATAAGTATATATAAATGTATGTATGTATATAAGTTAATATTTTCATACAATTGATTCATATTGCGAATCGTTCTGCATCTAATTTTTATAGATTATTTTTAATCTAAGCTCTATAAAACATTATGATCAAAATAAGTATCCAGTATATAAGCAGCCTTAAGTTTTAAATCTGCTCTGCATTAATCGTCTGCTCTGATCAAATCGTCACAGCGGGTGTCATATCTACAAATAAAATATAACTTATATCCAAATTTGACGCACGAGCAGATAAATTGTACATATAATATATAAAAAAAAAGGATACCAATTGTTGGTTAAACTTTGTACGACGAGGTGCACGACCTCAAATTTTTCTGAATAAATATCAACAGCCTTCACAATATGCATTGTGGACGATGTTAGTCATTATTATATGGTTGTTGTTTTTTTTTCTATTATTATTATTTTCAATTTTTTTTTTGTGGTCTCGCATGATTTATAGAAAACCAATTTTAACGTGTAATCTTTTTCATATACAATATCATGGTCTGGTAATGTTTGATCAGGATGAGACTCGTTTTCTACGATAAATGACAAGTATAAATTATCGGCAGTTTCGCTGTCGTGATAGATCATTTTTTACGATATCGAATTCTCATGTCTATCTTACGAGCACTTGTACACACAAAGGCGGCGCCAGACTAGAGCATATGCTCCCAATTTTTTTTTTTTATAAGCAGTAATAATCGTCAAAAATATATCGTATTGCAGTAAGACTTTAGAATAAAAGACGATTAAAGCACAATTATACAGCTAAATTCATATACAATAAGACTTTTTTGGAATCATCAGAGTTTTGGTGGCTTTTTCTTTACAATTTAAAAATCAGTTTGACTGATTTCATTGTGTACTTCTTTTAATTGTAAAATAGTTGGTCACATTAAACAATAAGGATAATCTCTCATACAAATTTATTAATCAATTAATAAATTTGTATTAACATATATAATATTTTTTGATGAATGATTATATTTGGATATAAATATATGTATTTACAGTTCATAAAATATTTATCTACTAAAATTATATATAAATATTTAATATTACAATTTTTTTTAAATCATAAATTTTGGAAGATCATCAATGTCGTTTATAATTATCTTATGATAATGAATATTTTCAAATGCAATCAATTAAAAATCTTAATTACAACGTCATTAAGTTAAGCGTCCGTACTTTTAATTGAATTTTAATAGAATAATAGTAATATAAAAGTATTTACCAGTGATGAGAAAAAAAAGGAAATTATTAATCTTCTTCTTTTTTTTATATTTAAACGACAGTCAGTTTACAGCTGAAGACGAACCGCTTTTAATGGCAACAGAACAACTGAACCACCTTGAATATCAATTGATGTATAATTTTGAATTACTGCCTTCGATGGAAGTCTATTTAAAATATTAATCACTTTTTAAACAGTGTTTTTTTTTATTTTAATATTATTATTTTATCTAATGATGAAAGGATATGAATGTAAAAATTATATCAAATTCAATTAATGATATGTAAATTTTCTATTATACTTCAATATATTTTAAATTAAATTCAACATCAAGAAGATAATATATGTATATTTTTCATAAAGTAATCAAAGTTCATTAGAACAAAGTTTTAGTCTTTTTTTTTTAAGGATAGAGTAAATTGAAGAATGTAAGGTGACTAACTTATTTAAAATAAAATGGTGGACACAATGAAATATTATTAAAAAATCATCAAACGCTTTAATATAAAGTGACCAGATTTTGATGATGGTGAAACAGAATATTAATAAAAAAAAAGATATGAAGAAATATTGTCAAAACTTTGATGACTCAAAAAACAAAATGGAGGACAATTTTTAAAGGAGGACATAACTGACAAAAGGAGGACTCTTCTTCCTAAAAGAGGACAGTTGGTTACCTCAACATATTTACATTTATAGTAATCCATTATCAACTAAATAAATGAAAGACATCTTATATTTTTGAAAATATATATATCAAATATGATATTTTTTTTAACAACAACCAAGATCTTTATTAGATAGTATGGCTAGAAGATCTATTATATATATATATGATTTCTTTTAATATGGCTTATAAAACATAGTAAGAATTTCATTATGGCTTTAATAAATGAACACTTACACTATAATACTTTATTTCTATAACAGGAACGACTTTGAAAAACAAGCTGACACATAATCAATTAAATAAATACATAAAGCAAGTTACGAGGAAGTTCTAAATAAGGCATGTTCCACGGCTGAAATTATTTAACAACATTCCATATAACACCATGACCATATATAAATATAATACTATGTTTTTCAAACAGATAATGGTTATCAACATTATAGGCGATTGTACTCCATAGGTCGAGGGTTCAATCCCTAATAAACGTGAAGCCATCTTCAGTATATATATATATATATTATTTTTCATTTTGTTTTTAATGAAAAATTGCAAACGCGAATATAAAATGCGGAATGTGAATTGTATTCGGCTTTCAGTAAAGTACATTTATAGTATAATTATCAGAGCTATTAATATGACGTGTTATTTTCAATTAAAATTGCATTCAATAACGGCAATTTTATTCTTTTCGCAAATTTATGATAATTTTCATATTTTGTCGATCATTCGTTAATTATTAACAGTGTTCAAATTAATAAAATCAAAATATGGAATAAAGCTCTGGTTTAAAAACAAGGATAGGTCTGATACAAAAGAGTGCCGTTTCGGAGAATATCAAAAGCATTTCTTCTTTAGAATTTGACGGTGAACCGAGCACCTGTGTTGGAAGATGAAAAAAAAAATGATAATAATAATAAAAAGGCCTTCTTCTGTCACGAGCCGGTCGTTAAAATAGAGGAAAACGCGCGCACTCGAATGATTAATTAGGCGACCGTCGATAAAATGAAATAAAATAAAATTTAAAAAAGAAAGAAAGAAAGAAAGAAAAATGGTCGGCGCTTTTCAACAACAAAACGTCGATAAAACAAACAATTTTACGATCAACAAAGCCTATAATTTTTCGTATCACGGGACGCAACGATGAAATTACATAATAGTACAAAGGCACTTTCCACGTGGTCCATTCTTCACGAATGTGAAGATCTTCTTTCTAGATGTTAACAAAAAAAAAAAAAAAAAAGGCCTCTCTTTTTCTCAGTTTACTACCATTTAATATATAGAAAAATTAATCTGTTCATATTTTGAAACTAAATCCTATTAGGATTTTGTTTAGTGAATATTAGCTTTTTTTTTAGTAGTAGTAACTAGGTTCAAGTAATCTTATAAGAATAAATTGTATAATTTATAGTTCTCTACTAAAAAGATATTGTAAATTATAGTGATAATAGAGAAAGATTTGTGATCGTTGTTCATACAATAATTCTAAAACTTGTTTACGCATTATCTTATAGAAAAATTGCACGAATTGTTTATTCATTATATTAATAGAGGTGTATCAAACACGCGGTCCGCGGGCCGCGTGTGATTTGCCAATATAAATTACGATCCATCGAGACGTTTATTCTATTTTTTTTTAATATGTAAATTTATTATTTAAAAATTAATTAAAGTAATAAATCGTGAGTTTTTTAGTGTCATATGTAAAAGATTATTTAGTGATATTTAGTTGTGTTGTTTTTTTTTTTGGCATCTGAATTATATTAATTTGTTGTATAGTATAATCATGCGGCCCCCAATTAGGCACAAAATCGATAATGTGGTCCGCAATATCATATGAGTTTGACACGCCTGCATGTAAATATATATATATATATATATATATATATATATATATATGTGTGTGTGTGTGTGTGTGTGTGTGTGTGTGTCATGAAAATCATAGATTTTTGAGATATGAAATTAATTGAACGGCGTAACTAATTGTAAGCGTAAAAGTATTACACCTTTAAATTTTCATATAATTCACATATACAGCATGCTACAAAATAAATACACATTGTTGCATTGCGAATATAATATTTTTAAAGTTTCACACTGCGTTCAATAAGTAATATAACACCATAAAATAAAATAAAATAAAATATTTATTGAATGTGTGGATCGAATTAATTCCACGAGGCGCTCTTTTATAACTCGAGATTATGTTGTAAAGCGCTTGAAACGTCGAAGATTAACGACGGTTTAATCCTCAAATTGATTGCGAACGATTTTGCGGCGATTGTTAAATAGTAAACGCTATATGAAATTACAAGTAAACGAAAATCGTACAACGTGTCCGTTTGTGAAATGTTGTCGGTTTACCATTGGTGAAAGCGATTCGTTGTGATAATAAAAAGATAACTAATTATGGCGATTTATTTCAAATCGTTGTTGTATAATAAATAAAACGATGCTGACAAAGTCGATGCAGATGTTTTGTGTTTCAGATTTTGTTTCTAGTGCAATTTATAAAGGTGATCACCTTTTTTTTATATAATAAAAAGGAGGACGTGACGTAGGATAGTTTGTTGAAATGGAGGACACGTTGATATTGATTGAACAGATTTTCAAATCGTCAAGGTCGTGGAAATTTCAAAAAAAAGATCCTCGGTCTTGAGGTTGATTTAAAAAAACTTTTATGTCAGTTTAGAATATTCGAAATTCCGATTAACAGAAAAAAAATATAAAAAGGATATTTTTCAAAAAGGAGGACTGTCTTTCCAAACGGAGGACATTTGGTATAAAAATAATATATTATATTTTTAAGGTAATTTGAATAAAATTGTAAATTGATTTTTTTTTAAATTTTGTTTGATTGATCAATTGAAGTTTAAAGTTAGCTTTTCATTAAATTTTAAATTAAAATATCAATACGTTTAATATAAGGAATAAAAAATAACTTATATATTATATTTTTTGAAATTTTTTATTCTATATATTTGCAATATTTTTTAGAATTTTAAATATATTTGTTTCTCTTTCATTTTTTATTTAATAATATATATATTATAATTTAGACCAATAAAAAAAATATTAAAAAGAAAGATGAAATATTATTCGAAGAAATTTATAAGGAAAATTGTCAGAAAATATCGAATAATTGTGTGGTCGAACTATCCTTACAGGTTAAACAAAATGGTTGCTGCCGGCGTAAATCACAAGGCACAGTTTGAGAACAACTGATACAGGAAACATATTTCAAGAACCGCATGCTTCTTATATGATTTCTAAACACTTCTATTTTTAATTTTTGAATTATATGTACAAATGTAAAAATGTGCAGAGAGCAATATCAGCAGGAGAGCAATGATTGCTCTGGGCCATCGCTCGAATGAGACATCAAATTCTCGCGTTAATTAATTTTCGATCATGTCTGTGGCCACTCGTTGTTTTATTGTTACTGTATTTTTTTTTTTTTGTTCTATCATCCTCATCCTTATGCTGGATATCCTTGTCATGTTGTTATTCTCATTATTAACATGTGGAATAAGGTTCTTGTCCTAGTTTTGACAAGCAATTTTCGCATTGCCCCCGGGCGGCTACTCAACGGAATTGAATTATATTATTATATATATATATATATATATATATATATATATATATATATATATATATATATATATATATATATATTATATTATATTATATAACGTTAACAGTGTAAAAAATCTATGGGAAAATATTTAAAACAATTTTTTCACGAGAATATTTAAATTCGGAACATTTTAAAAATTCGCAAATAATCGACGGGGGGAGTTTTTTTTCTTCGAATTCGCTTTGGTGAAATGTAAAAAAAAAAAATCGTAAATAAAACAGATCGTAGATAACATAGTTATTTAATGACGTATAACAGTGATGAATATATAATTATTTTTATTATGATTCTCGTCATATGACGTATAAATATAATCTTACGGTTCAATTAATTTCATAAATAATAAAATATAATGTATAAAATAATAATAGTTATAAACATTTTAAACTAGTATATATTCATATATCTTTTATTTAATTTGTTAAATATATTAATTAATATTAAATTAATGAATGATAAAAATTTAGTAGTAGTCTATAGAAAAAAAAATTAAGAAATCATATATTAAAAAAAAGTTAAAAACCCCTGATTTAAACTATCGAAATAACTCACTGAACAAAGTTATAATACTATTGTATCACATATATAATGTTCATTAGGCATGTCTCATTGTTTTATATACATTGTATCAATGTGTATTGAATTACAAAGGTTCTCAAAGTTTGATTATATATAATATTTTTAATTAAATTTATTTTTAATTAATTGCATTATTTTGAATTGATGTTATAAATATAGATATTTTTAATTGGGAAAAAATTTATAAAATTATTGATTGTGAAATTATAGCGAAAAAAATCGACTATTCGTCATATGAAAGTTTGAAAATCGACGTTCTATCAAAACAACTCTTCTTTATACATAAATTTATACAGTGTCGCTAAATTATAAGCACATATTATATTATAATTTCAATGAAACGTTTTTATTTTCGTAGAAAATTAAACGAGAGACCGCACACGGCGGGAAAAAAAAACACACACACAATACAGTCAATGGTCAATTTATATATGCACTTGAACAATATAGTTTATGGCCGATTATAGAAAACTTATACGACGTTATATGAAACCGATTTAAACGTGTCGATTAAAATACGAAGGATATAAATGACAATTTTTGCGATTGGAAAAAACAATATCTTATATTAATATAAATTAATCTATGTAAAGTATAAATAAAATTTGATTAAGATAAAAAAAATATATTTTTTGATATAGAAATCTATTTTTCTGATCGATATTTAATAATTATCTAGTATCAAAATAAATTATCATCATTCGATTTTATGTGATAAAAATATTCAAAACGTGAGAATTTTTATTTTAATAATAGATCTTCAAATATATAGATTAATATATAATCTTCAAATTTTCTCTTCTTAATTATTGAAATTTTAAAATTTTCTATATATTATAGATGTAGTATTGTTTCAAATTATTATTGAATAAATCTGTTAAGTTTATTTAAAAAGAAGATTATGAATTATCACAAT
Source organism: Leptonema lineaticorne (assembly GCA_024500535.1). Taxonomy (NCBI): domain Eukaryota; kingdom Metazoa; phylum Arthropoda; class Insecta; order Trichoptera; family Hydropsychidae; genus Leptonema; species Leptonema lineaticorne. The sequence goes on along the minus strand of JANIJI010000014.1, from coordinate 10,036,626 downwards.
TTTTCAGTCAAAAACTGAAATTGATAGATGAAAAATTGATTTATGTTTAATTAGATTATATAATATACAAACTATTTATATATCAAATTCACCTTTCCATTGATCATAATAAAATATTAATTTTGTTAAATAATGTTCTAGATATCATGTTTTGTATTACAGCTATATATGATATTTAATTGTAGACGATTTTTGTGATAAACAAAAAAAAAATAGTTCACTTACATCATTCATATTCTAATAGCATCATACGCATTTCTTGCTCATATATTGCGATAAAACGAGGCAATTTTCGGAATCGGAACAATGGACACATTTCAACGTCGAAAGGAAAACGGAGAAAATTCGTTTACAAGGTTAACGACAATTTTCACTTGGAAAAAAAAAAAATATATATATATATATAAACGCATATGTCGTTTCTCAATCTATTATATATTCTTTTTTTGATTTTTACATTTCGTACATATTTTTACGCTTTGTTGCGTTTTGCGTTATTCGAAAAAAAAAAATTTTTTTTTTGGCGAAGGTGTTGTTGAGTTCGTTCAAAAAGTTAACCAACATTGTTCTCCTTCGAGTTTCCCATAGTTAAATTTTTTAACATACAAAAAGCGGAAACGTTTATTACGCAATGTGGCGAAAAAATTACATACATACACACACACACACACACACCTATGAAATAAAATAAAATAAAAACGAAGATGATCATGAACTACATTGATATTCGTTCATTAGAAGAATAGAAAAATATTCACCATAGTTCAACGGTGCTTAAGAATAAAAGTTTAAAAAAAAATGGAAAAGTGGAAAAACCACAATGAAAAGTGGTTAAACAAACAATGGAGGTGGTCAATTTTTGTCACTTTATTTACATTATTAAACCCTTCTGTTTCGCATATTATAATGAGAGTATTTTCTGAGAATTTAAACGTGCATTTTAGTATTCTGCTATGTTATTTTATTTGTTTTTTAAGCCCTTTGCGAGGTCGTCGAGATTCAAGGATTCGAAGACTGAAGAAGTCCTTCGAGTCGTCTGGTTTTACTTTGTTCATATGAAAATAAATCAATGGCACTGCAATCCTTTGAAAGTTAGAATTTGATATTTCGCTTAATCGATCAAAACTATTGCCAATTGAAATACTATTAAAGATTTTCAGTATATATATATATATATATATATATATATATATATATATATATATATATATATATATATATATATATATATATGATATATATATAAAATATGGTATTATAATTCATATAAAAATGAAAAAATATATATTTGTCATAATTTTTAATTATCAAGAATAGATGTTTACGTAGTATTTTATGTTTTATTTAAATTTATTTACACTATATAGTGTGTCATAAAATACTGACAAAAAAAACGTTGAAAAATATATTGTGTGATTAAAATATTTGAAATAGTTAATAGAATTGTGAAAAGAACATATATAAAGTTATAAGAAACGGAAAGTTGTTAAGAATTTAATGTTAAAAAAAAATTCGAATCATAAAACTGAGATCATACAAACAGATCATGTTTACAAATAATGAACGAAAAAAAAATATTAAAAAGAGAAATTACTTATTCAGAAAGTTAGATCATCGATATGCAAATTAAACATTTAGTTATGGAGATTTTAATTTTAGTTATAATAATAGTTTTGAGTTTATTGAACTGTGATATATATATATATATATATATATATATATATATATATATATATATATATATATATATATATATATATATATATATATATATAAATATATATTTATATATATATATAATTACATATCTATTATAGAGATTAAATGATATACTGAATTTAAATTAAGGCATTAAATTTAATCAAAATATTGTAATAAGTCTTAATAAAACAGTATATAAATAAAATAGATAAATTTCTTAATGGAAAATCGACTTAAAAATAACGGTATAAAATAACTAAAATTCATAAAAAAATATTATATATGGAATATTAATAAATATTTTTAATTAATTACAATTTTTCATATTTTTTTTATATATTTTCATAATAACAGAATATTAATTAATATTTTTTATTTTAAATTTATATATTGTTAATAATGTATTAAGACTATTGTTAATGCAATTGGTCTTAACGATTTTTGCATAATATATATATATATACATATACATATATATATATATATATATATATATATATATATATATTTATATAAATATACAAATACACACACACACACACACACACACACACACACATATATATATATATATATATATATATATATATATATATATATATATATATATATATAGTAACTGTATATCAATATAAAGATTCCAAAGGAAAAGTATTATAATTTTTATACAAAGTAATTATTATAGTACTCATAGATAAAAAATTAAACTATGCTTAAATTTTGTATTTTTTATATATTTGTAACAACAACACGTAGATCTGAAAGTGTTTGTCAGATTGCAACATTAATTGCACTTTCACTTGTACATTTTTACACCTAGAAATTTTCACGCACCTTAGTTTATTTAATTTAATTCTTCATCATTGATTATATGACGCATTTTTTACTGTCAGAATATTATATAAAAATAAAAATTATGAGATTATTAGTAATTGTATTATTATAATAATATATACATATATATATATATATATATATATATATATATATATATATATATATATATATATATATATATATATATATATATTTATATTTATATATATATATATATATATTTATATATATATATATATATATATATATATATATATATATATTTATTTATTTATATATATACCATATATATAATGTTAAAAGTTAACATGTATAGAGCGTGTTTTTTTTTATATTTTTTTTAACTAAATTTAAAATTTAAATTTTAGTAGTCAAAATATATGGTTAAATATGAGACTGACAATTTAATTAAATTAATATATAAATTATTTCAAAAAATATTAAATTACTATATTACATATTTATTGCTTAAATATTTACATTTTATATTAGCCGTATAATATATGTATGATTATTATTACAGTGCAAAATTATAAATAAATGATGTGAAGTTTTATTTTATACAAATATTGTATTATATTATATATTTTTTGGACAATTGAAATATTTCAAACTTGTGACACTAAAACATTTAATATTTAAAATGCTAATTCAATTTAAATAAAATATCTACATTTTAATTCGAAATATAATAAAAAGGCAGTAATATAATCAATATTTCAAAAGTATTTCAAAAAAAAATAATATATCTGTAGTTTAGGTGTAAAGCTAGTGACTCAATTTAAAAGTTAATTTATTATTTAATACTAATCAATACTAGTTTCACAAAAAAAAACTCAGATTCTATTTAAATATGGTGTTTGCTATATAATAATAATAATATTAAAAAAATAAACGTTCAACAAAAAATATAGTACAATTGCATATGTACATTTTTTTGTATTTTAATTGAATGCAATTAATTGTCGCACGATTACGATTCCCGCACTTGACTACTAATTGGCATAAAACGGAGAGCATGAATCCCGCCTAAAGTGTGTTTTTTTTCATTATACTCATATATATATATATATATATATATATATATATATATATATATATATATATATATATATATATATATATATATATATATATATAAGTGTATATTATATATAATATAATATGGATATCAAGATTAAAATTGTGCAATGCAATAAAAGTTTTCGAAATCGTCATGTAATAAAATCGAAGACAAGAGGGTTATAAACGTAAAATACTGACCATTTCACCTCCCCTTTTTCTTTTCTATATTCTTTTTTCTTTTTGATGAAGGATAAACGATGCTCAGGTTCTCTTATATGGTTATTGGATGTACTTTCGTATGACAGATCTATTAGCCGGTTTATATATGTGAGATAAAAGTCTGACTCGTTGCAAATTTATGGCGAACATCAATTGCGACGATCCTTGTAAAAATTGTCACCGGACGAATGTTGTTACCATTATTCCTAGGATATTGAAGTCGATGTGATGTGAGATTTTCAGTATAATTTCGTAGAAATAATTGATCTATTGTTCAATTTTTTTTTGTTTAATTTATAGGTTAAATTACACGTGAGGTACGTTTTAGTTTGCAAAAGTCACTTGTCAACAGTGGTCACTAGCGGAGGCCGTATTTAACCAGAAAAATGTGCGAAATCAGGTAATTCAAATGTTGAAAATATATAAATATTGCAACTTAGTTTAGTTGACCTTGAAATTATAGACTTTTTTGTCGAAATTAAGAAAGGCCATACATTTCTACGTTTAAATCAAAATATATACAATTCATATGTAAATACAAAAAAAACACACACACACAAATTAAATTATTCAAGGACTTGTTAGTTTAAAAGGCCATATGTACCCTTTGTAATAATATTGCATCATTGGTGGTGATGTTTTATTTATGGTTCAATAAGTTAATTGTATAGTCCATTAATTCACTAAAATTTGCAATGTTTTAAAAATCCTTTTTTTTTGTGATAAAATTAAGGATAATCAAAAGAAAAAAAATGTTCTTGTTTTAAATCATATCAGTTAGTTAAGTTGTGGACCATTTAAAGTTGAAGAAAAAAAGTTTGAACATCATTGATTTGAATTACAAATATGTTTATTTAATATATTATAAATTCAATAATATATTTCATACTATTGAAAAATGCAATAGTTCAATTGATTATCTTAGTAATCTTTACTATTACTATTTGTAGTATTATATATGGATTGTATTAAAATGTATGATCTATAAAATTTTAATGCTATTAAAATATTATAAGAATTTTTATAATATTTTGAAAATGTACAAACTCTTTTATGGACTTTGGTCATCAATCTCCCAAAACTTACACTTTTAACGTTTCGAGCGTCCGCTAAATCATATATTTCGTTAAAAAATGCCAACATTTTATTTATTTTTTATTTTATTTTTGCATACATGTGGAAACGAACTCAAATATATGGGTGTGCTAAGCAGACGATACAAATATTTGGTCGATTTTCAGCTTTTTAATTAATTGTTTGGTTGGTCTATGATACAATCTCTGACCGATATGAGCAATGTGTAACAAGCTGTAACCGATTTTGTAAAATTGGGTAATCTTGATGAAAAACGTACGATTTTTTTTTTTTTGATTATTATTGGTATTTCATCATGTCGAGATTGTTTTGAGTCATTTGTGAATGGGTTTATAATTATATTATGATGTTTATGTAATTGAAAAATGTGGCTATTTATTATGCTAATATTATATATTGGTGATGATAGATAGCATGAAATGTGTCTATAGTTAATGTTCCATGATCAATAAAATTAAATATTGTCCGGTTAAATTGGCGTTTTTGATTTTTAATATATTTTCAATTTTTTAAATTAAAAAATACAGTTATAACTCTATTTTGAAAAATTCTGTTACTTATAAATAATTTTATAAATGATCCTATTATTTTTAAAATTATATATATATATATATATATATATATATATATATATATATATATATATATATATATCATATTTTAATGAATAAATATAAAGATTTTTTTCTTAATAGATATATTATTAATCATAGATGAAATTTTATATATTTAGTAAAAAAAAATACGGCTGAAGTTAACTGTTTCATAGAGCAAAAATATTATAAAATGATTAATGTAAGATTTAGTAATTTTGTAAGTAACTCGTCTTCGGTGAAATGAATCTATAACACATATTTCAGTTTAACTGTAAGTTAAATTTATTATATATAATATTGTTTAGAAAACTTAATATGATAATTATGATCATTTGAAGATTATACTATGAGAATGAAGTCGATGAAGAGAACCGTTTTCATGAGTCGTGATGAGTTTCAGTAAATTGACAATATCATACGGTCTGATAAATTTGGTGTTGATACTAATTCAGTTCAGACCAAACATGAAATAATAATTATTAAGCAATCAAAATCACCGCATAATTTACTCATAATATTATATATATATATATATATATATATATATATATATATATATATATATATATATATATATATATATATATATATATATATATATATATATATATATATATATATATATATGTTATAGATATGTGCTAAATAATTTTGGCTTAGAATAAAAAAAGTTTTCTTGATTGATCTGATCTTATCATTGTTGCTTTATGGTGTCGTGATAAACAAGCGTGCCAATTGCCAATATAAATGATTGAAATTTTTACAGTGAAAGTAGATCACAATAAATGATAACTGTTCGAACTTACCAGGAGGTGAAGGAGGTCCGGATCTTTTCCACGTGTTGGCTGTTGCAGGAGTGACCGCCGCCGGAGATCCCGCAGGAGCTGGACCGACTACACCGTATTTCACAGGTTTAAAATGAAAGAATGAAGGTGAATAAGCTGAAGCGGCTCTGCTTAAGGAACTGAGACGTTCTTCGCGATCAGCTCGAGCTTCTCGTCCGAATGCTGCGAGCTGTCGTCCTTTTGGCGCGAACATTACTACGAATATTGCCGCTGCTGATAACGCTAAACCAAATCCAAGACAACCGTCTCTGTGTCTGGGAGAAGCTAACAATGCGGCTCCAGCTCCTGCTCCAGCTAAAAGTGCTCCTCCACCGCAGGCCCAGGCTATGTGATTTGCTTCACGTTCTCGTCCTCGGACTCGAACAGCAAGGGCTGCAGCCGCTGCGGCCAAACAACCGGTATATGAAAGTGAAAGAAGTAGATCAGAGAATGGCGCTCGACATCTTTCAGGAAGAGGCGCAGAAGCGGCGAGGACTTTCGGCGGTGAAGCGCCCAACCATTGAGCGCCTATAACGGCTTGAGTTAATACGGCGAAGAATAGAAGAAGAGCTTGATACGGCGCCGGTAAATAAACACCACTTTCTAGACTCGTAATGAAAACACATTTGACTAAAAGGGTTGCAAACACTAGCGCCAAAGATAAACCGGCGCCAAATCTAATAGCAGCACAAGCAGCCGTCGTTGGCGTTGCAGTCATTAGAGCACCTTGAGCTGCACATGCAAATAATCCCAGTAGTAACATTTGTCCTAGGAATAAATGACGACGTCCAGGTGCAGTGCGCCATACTTTACAAAGGACGAAAGCTTCAAAGGAGGCCACTGCCAACATGACTAGAGAGGACAATATGAGCAAAGGTAATGCCCATGGTTCTCGTCGTAGACTGCCTGTAGACGTTTGAGGCACTGTCGTAGTGTTGACTACGGTCGGAGACGTTTCCGTTTCTACGACGGCATCTTCTACGTATATTTCTGTTGATGAGGGTGTAACCGTGGCTGAAGGTGTTATTTTCTCCGGAACTATAAAATAATCGGTGCTCATCTCAAGACGATGAGCTTCGGTGTGTGATGGGGTGGTTGGTTGAAATTGAGGCGGTGGTTCTTCTGAAGACGAGGGTTGCTGGCGAGCTGGTACTCGAGGTTCAAGCCTATCTCCAAATCTTTTTGGGGTGGCTCTTGCTCGACCCAGCCCGCCAGGAAGTAATGGTAATGGAAGTAACAGTAAAAGCAGCAACACCAGTAAAGATCCTGGCGCCGGCACCAGCAGCGGCAGCAAAGGTGTCGGCCGCGTCCCGCGCCCGCTCATGCTGCACTGACGAGCGCAGCCAACTCGCAGCACTGCCTGCACACAAACAAACACACACACACATACTACAATATAATCAACTATAAAAACAAATATATAAAGCGTGCGCCGCTTATAGTGATCGCGTTTGTACCGCGACATTTTTTTTTATATACGCTACTGATCTTTCACATTGTATGTATACTTTTATAATAAATATATACATGGGAAATTCGCGTAAAATTATTTAAACATTAGTAAACGAGTTCATCGATTACCCGGTAATTATGGAAATACGAGTGCAAATTGGACGAATATAAACGCAAAACGTTCTCAATTTTCTCGCATGAATTACACACGTTATGAGATTTAATGCTTTTAAAAAACAATTTATTTAAAGTAATGTTTTCATACATTGTTCATTATATTAATATTTTACTCTATGTTTCAGTATATTATTTTATATTAATTTATTTATATTTTAAATTAATTCATAATTACTATTAATAATATATTAAAATTCTGAATATAATTATTTAATGATTTTAAGTATGTAATAATATTATAATATTTGGAAGACAGAAAACGTTATAAATTATATATATTTTTAAATTCACGTTTACGATCAAATAAATTTTATAAAAATCTTATATGTGAAATCAACATCTATTTTTTAAGTCGTTTTATTAATTATTACTTTAAATTGTACAATTTTCGATCTATTAAAATTGGAAGTAGTACAATAAAAATAATTATGCATATTTATATTATAATTATGGTTAACATTTTTAATTAATTTTAATGAGATATCTGTATTATAAAAAAACAATATTTATTAGAATATACATTAAAAACATATAGTTGTGGAAAAAATTTACATATCTAGTTTTTGATAATGATATATATCGTAAAATATGAATTAAATGCTAATGAATATCGATATTTATATTATGATCGTTAAAAAATTATAATAAATCGATTATAATATAATTTATGGGGATGCTTTAAATTATTATTTTTTTATTTTATATCAAATTTATTTATTTTTTAATCGAATCAACAGCATATTTATATTTTATTTCTGATATAAAAAAAAAATTAACACACATCTAACGGATAGATTACGCTTATAATATTTTTGTACGGTACAATTAAAATTGTTACGCGCCGACAAACAAACACATCGACGGCGATCATATATCATATAATCGTATTATTTTTTTTTACAAGTCATAAGAATATGCATTACGTGATTACTTAAATGTTGTCTTTTTTTTATATATATCATTTCGCTTTACCCCGTTTCACGTAATTCACTTATCGTTACTTCGATCGCAGTTGTGTCCTTTGTGTTCCCACCGTCTCGTGTAATGCCGATGTAAGTCACGTATTTTCAATGTCAACGCACCACCAATAAACACTGCAATCGTTTACTTTTGTGAACAATTTCACAAAATGCCTTTTCGCATTTTATTATACGGACGAGACGGGCTCAAAATCAACACTTCACTGAAATAAACACCACATATAAGTGTGTATATTATATTTATATTTATAATAGATCTTTAAAACGTTACATCGAATGAACGTTTTAAATAAATTTATTTCTAATTTGTTAATAAAAATGGTATATATATATATATATATATATATATATATATATATATATATATAAATTTATTTATTTATGTGTGTTGTTATGCTCATGAAACGGTTAATAACTTTGTTGTCTATAAATATAATATATATTAAAATAATTTTTAGTACGAACAACTGTAGTACAGTAATGTGTAATTATAGTTAAATTAAATTATAATGAATTTTTAGATTGTGAAAATATTTTAATATTCAAATAATAATTAAAATACTTTTATATGACTTTTTTTAAATAAAAATAAAATTACGCGCAATTAAATATTAAAAAATATAAAAAAAATAAAACCACTTTATATAAGTATATACGTGTAAATATCCCGCTTTTTTTTTGCATTATTTAAACGCGAGCATAAAACAACGCATTAACCGCATGATGTGTGTTAATAAATGTAAATTTTAAATTCTTAACATCGCACATTTATTTTTTCTAACGAGTTTGACATATATTTATTTATTTTTTTCCAATTAAATCAATCTGTTATCTATCATTACGACGATTGTATTAATGATGATAGAAACGAAATAATAATAAAGCCGGTATTTTGCTATTATAAAGCCGGTGTCACATATTGTTCCTACACTTGGCGAACTGCTTTATGGGCGGTGTTCGAATACACCATAATATTTTAATTTATTCCGGCGGTCATGTGCGGTTTTTTTTTCGTATTTCTATCTCTGGTTTTATTTTTGTTTTCGAGGTGAATTTTCGCACGTCGAAAACCCTATTATGAGAACTTCTTTCGAAGAATATATTTTGGACCGGTTTTTGGCAACACGGTCGCATTGATGCACCCACTGGGAGTTTTCAAGAATTTATATGTATATATATATATATATATATATATATGTGTGTGTGTGCGTGTGTGATATAGCATCCCTATAAAATTTTTACTCTTTTGTCTGAATTTAGGGATGTTGTCAATGTCAGGATACATTTAATTTTTAAATATTGCTTATTTAAATTAACGGTTTATTAAATTGTTAAATATTTTATATTAAATAAAATTGATCATATATTGAATATTGCTGTAAAACATTGAATATTATCTATTTTAAACTCACTTTTATTTAATTTGCACTGATTGTTGATTTGTTAATTGTTTTATTTGTACAAGTAGATTCTTGTAATCGTTTTATTTATGTAAATCTAATATTTTAGAACTGTTCTAAATATTCAAAATTATTGATATAAATATTTTTAAATTAAAACTTTTTAAATTATTATTTATTGATTTTCTTTTAAATGTTAAAATTAATATATAAAAATCGACATCGTATAATGAACTCATCAAAATATTTCTACGAATTTCATATGCGACTCTGAATTAGAATTTTAAATAGTAAAAAAAAGCGATCAATGACAAAAAGCGATAAGAAGCAGCGAACGGGTTAATATGTGCTCGAGTTTAACTTTTGTACTGCGCTACCAATCGCTTGGTAGATGCGATCCGAATAAAAAAATAAATAAATAAATAAATAACGAATACGTTTTTATCTCGAATCTCTCATTTTTGTGAACCGCCGCATATGGGAACACCAGACGATGAAAAAGGTCAAAGATGACCTTTTCTCTTTTTTTTTTATTTTCGATTTTTTTTTCTTTTTACCTCTCATATCGTTTTTCTTTCCCCTGGTGCCTTCTGTGGGCGATTCAGTGTCTTCTGTTTCGAAGACTGGACGATTATTCACCGTATTGTTTGAACTATTGTGAAAGACCATATCAGATGAAACTCCGCCTCACTTTTACATCTGTCTTTCCCGCTTCTACTCCTCGTTAATATTCATGCTTATTTTCTTTTTATTTTTTCATACAAAGCAATTATAATTTCAAATTCGAAACTGAAAGCTCGGATTTTGTATGCTCGAACGACATAAAAATGGGCGCGGGTAACTTTTATTTCACAATTACAATATCTTATGGGAGCTTTTGAAAATGGTTATGTAAATGAGACAATGCGTGATATATTGTCGCATTATGTTTTTATGATGTAATTCTTTACGTTTCGGTTCGTAAAGCCTTTTACATGAAAATTAAAAGCGAAATGTTCGTTTGCTACTGAATTTATTTATTAAATGCCCTTTTAATAGGACAGCTTTTTAAGATCTAAATTAACTTAATATAGGAAAGAAAATGTATTTTCGATTAATAAATCTTAATATTTGTTTGAAGCAAAAGCATCTATTATATAAATATACTAAATATAACTAGGACTATATATAGGCAATGTTAAAAATATTTTCAAGCTGTTAATAATAGTTTATTATGAAACAAATATTGGGTAAATTCACAATTTAAGCAAAATATTTGTTCAAGGTTTAACATTATACAATTTCTATTATAAAATTCCAATGCTTCAAATAAGCATTTGAAATTCATGTTTGTAACCATAAATTTTGTAAGTTGGAAATTACGATAATGCATACTTGTTGAATACAATAGCAAAAAAAAAAAGGAAATATAATCAAAATTGACTGAGAATTTCGTTCAGACCATACATAAATTACGGAAAATTTACCGCATTATTGTTGTTTATAAAAATAAATAAAACTGTGAATTAAACAAATTCCACTAGTTTAGATAGATGTAAATTGAGCAATTTTGCAATCCTCAAAATGTACAAATTTAAAATAGCATTGATAATATCCATTATCGGTGATGTAAGGACACAATGTTTAATTTTAATTATTTTCATAAAAGATAATCAATCGATTTATATGTATAAATTGTGAAAATCGTCTTTGTTAACATAATATGGCCAGAAAAAAATGAGCAAAAAAGTCATTTGAATGCTCGATTGTCAAATTCGTAGCCAGGAATTTGGTAGCACAACAACGGACCTCTAATAACTAAAAAGGCCGATCTGTTTGCTGTCATTCAAAGAGTTCAATTAAAATTAGTCTATACAAATCGAGATGAATTGGCGAGATTACAAACGAACGATCCGATCTGGCCGTTTGTGGTCAAGGGCAATACGAGGAATACACTGATGTAACCAAAAACGACCGAAAGGCAATGTCTTGAATTTTATATTGTCGTGTGGTCTGTTATAAATACGAGTTTGATATTAATTTTTGTAAGAGTCGACTTCGTAATTATCTCAAAAAGGTGAATTATGATAATTATGGTTGAAATGAATTAGTGATGAAACCGTTACTTTTTTTTTTTTGTTAGCTCGAACCTTTCCAATTTCAAGGCGGCAATTAATTTTTATGAAATTAGTATATATTATATTCAATCTAATATTTTTTTTTCTAAATTAAATATAGAAATAATACATATATATTATTTTTAGTTAGATAAAAAATAATAATATTTGATTTAAACAAAGTATTTTTCAAAAAAATATATTAAGAAAAAAATCTTAATATGGGAGATTTAATTTTGAAAAAATATCAGTTTTATATTTTATCATCAAATCAAGTCAATAATTTTACATTATTATACTTTCATTCAATTGATTAATGAGACATGTTTTATTTATCAATAATTTCAATATTATTTTTTTTAATATAAAATTTAAAAAAAAAATCTTAAATATATAAAAATAATGTTGATAGTAAGAAATTATTGTTAATGGCGAAAAAAAAATAGACTGAAAGAGAAATTTGTCAAATCAAACAATGAAGAGTGTTCGCGTTATTCAGGATAATCTTATTGGAGTAATTTTACAGCAGAATGAGCACGATAGTAATGTACGTGTATTGTAGAGCGAATCTCGCTCATTTTGCAAAATTTCAAAGAGCACTTTCTAAAAAAAAAAAAGAAAAAAAATGCTTTCTAGGGAGATTTAGTGTGAAATTTTTGCACGTAACACTTGCATCGATGACAACGTGAATACGGTTTAAAAATTTCATACGAATAACCTTTGCGACGCCGCGGACGAATAAATCGACAAAACGAAATGTGTCTGCGTGCGCCGTGAACGAGTGCATTCGCAATATTTCTAATTTATACAATTATTAGAAAGCATCGATAATATGAAAAGTGATTGCAATCAGTGCTTCGTATTTATTATAAAGAACAATATTTTGTTTCTAATAATCGCTAATTTAATTCCTATTTATATAAATCGTTAATTCTATATTTATTATTTTTAACAATATGACCACTAAATACTGTTAACGTATACATATTTTTCGTTATCATGAACATTTTACATTTTCATTCGTTTCTCTCGTTCGCCTAGCGCGCACCACCGTTTGATAATCGCCGCATTACAAAACACGGAGCGTCGCTTTCAATTCGATAAACGTACATATTTCACTAATTACACGACACTAACAAAAAAAAAAAAACAACTATGAATCTTTTCTACGCGGTCTTAATTATTGTATAGCACGGCTTATTTATCGCATCACACTTTGAGAAGCTCATTTTTTCATAAAAAAAAAAACACACACCGCGGTATAAATTTATTATAAGAGCTTCGTCCCGGAATTTAACGGCTCAAACAATTGTTACATACTCAACTTTCACTCGGATATATATATATATATATATATATATATGTGTGTGTGTGTGTGTGTGTGTGTACACATATATTATGATTACATGTATATTATTATTACTATTATAACAATAATAACAAATGTGTATACCTCAACAATGGGTGTTAATCCATAGACTTGACCGTATACCTTGAAATTCGAGAAAAGCCATTGTCGAAAGTTAAACGAGATGTGACGCAACTTTTTCTTCATTATTTTCTATATACACACATATAAATGTTGTTATATATAGTATGTACAATATTTTTATCTTATGATAAATCGAAAATTTTTAATTCTCCGATTGATATCATTCGAAATATCCGCCATTATTGAAGCATCCTTCAAAATAAATCAAATTCATATCAGAATTTCGATCTATCGGTCAAACTTTTTGTTATGCTTTTTATTCGCTGTATGCAGTGCGAGAGCACAATGGACACAACTGCTCGAAAAGCATCACGATAATTAGATACAATTTGTTTTTTTTTTTTAATTACATATGATATTTATTTTTTATTATATTTTGACAACTGATTTTATATATATAAAATTTCTAGCAGTTGTATTAAAAAAAAAAAGAAAAAAAATAATAATAATAAATCAATTTAAATCGACCAGTTTCAATGACGTGATTTTACATACGAATCTTTTTATTTCGATACTACCACGTTGTGAACGTGTATATAAAATAGTAATAATATATACGTAAGTTTTATCCGATGTGAGACGGATTGACTGGTATTTCCTTCTCCGCGTCTATGTCTATACGTCCGTCCGTCTATCCGTCTATCCGTTCGTCTTTCTGTCTTCTATCCGTAGAACTTATGCGCGTTGTCGACCATTTGTCTGTCCATCGACAGCACCATGTGCATTCCCCATGATTGACACGCGGATAGAAAAAAAAATGAAAAAGAAAAAGAAAAGAAAAACTTATTTTGTAACACCCACGAGATTCCAATTAGCATGTTTGACGACTAAACGTCGCGTGTTTACTATACAACACGCGTATATAATGTATTATATATAAATGGCGGCGAGAGTACAAAGGGTTCATGTGTGTTTAAAGTTTTATTTCAATATAATAACTCTTATACCCTTAGGCAAACGTGTATGTGTGGTTTTACTATGCGCGATCCACTTTTCATGTAAGAATTTATACCGATTTCGCTAAATTAAATATTCTATAAATATGTTTTAAAATGAACCGTAAATTATGGGTACGAAGTTTCAATTATATAATATTCAATAAATAAAGCGTATAATAGATGAACGATTAAGTTTTCTTGTTGCACATCAAAGCAAAAAATATATATATATATATATATATATATAAAATAAATCTATACTAAAAGTATTCAATAGTGATGACAGTTAAGGATTTATTTAGCATAAAATATGTTATTATAATTATCATATATTAACGCGTTTCTTAATTGTTTATAAAAGCAAAATAGATAATTATATCTGTCGTTTGTAAAATTAACGAGTCGATTTTCGATCGACGTCTAAAAATACATTAAAATTCAAAAATCGTATTTTGTCAAGGTTTTTTTTTTTTTTGTTATAATGAATAAAATAAAACTTTGCAAAAAGTATGATATAATTGTTGTTAACAATGGACAACGGTTAAAGATTGATAAGTTTATTTTGAAACAAAAAAAAAATGAAGGTCTCGACATTGGATTGTGTCAATGATAATGTTAAAAAAAATACGTTAGCATTTAGGTTAAATTACTGATAATGAGCTTTTAACAAGTATAATTAGTAAAATTATTCGAAGATATTCTAAAACGATATACATGTTTACAAGTTGTTAAAATAACGTTTTTTTTCTATTTGTTAAATCTTTAACACGAAATTGCTATAAACGTCTGGAATGTTAATGTTTTTATGATCATTTTTTTTTTGAGATTTTAAAAATTTACTAAAAATAATTTTTATAATAAACGCATTATAAATAAATATTAATAGTGAATATGATCAAAATATTTTATAGATAAAAATCTTCAATATCTATGGATTTAATGAATCTATATGAGAAAATAAAAATAGATGCGTGCACGAATTCACACGAAGGGCAACTTGAATCAATTCAACTGGAATTTTATATATTTTATTCATTTATATCCTTCAAATTTATAGATAGTGCATATGAAAACAAATTTATTTATTTACTTTTTTTACATAAAATATATATATATATATAAGACAGAAGCTTTCGCGTGAAAAGCTATAATTTTCACTCTATAGCCGATAAAATAAATCTACGTTTGTCGTTAACGATCGATCGTTTTAGATGAAAAGAACAAATAACAAGAACAACAACAACGACAACGATAAAAAAACAAAATAAAAATCCCATAAAAAAATATATAAATTTACAACGTGTGTGACTTCGTGTGCGGATCATATTAACACAATCGAGTACCAATCGGTAACATTTCCCGAAGATTTCGCTTTTTTCCCGTACTTTTTTTTTAAATTTATATAAATTGAGCAATAAATTATATAAGTGTCGACGAATGCATTAGCCGTATATAAATTAGCGACGATTAACATCTGAATTAACCAAAAAAAAAAGAGATTAATCTATTGACGTATTTATTATTTTTGTTATTATCGATATTAATATATGTATGTATATAATTTTTTTTTCTCCCGCGGTGTAAGTGTTAAGATCGATTTCGCCTCTTCTAGGTTTTTAACGGCTTGGGCGTGGTCGTTAATTAAACATAACTTTTATAAAGCTCGCTCGCTTTCGTTATTGCGTGGAAATGCGCATTGTAAACATTTAATTAACGCCGCTTCGCTAAGAGAAATTAAATTTATAACCGATTCCTTTCTCGATATAGCGCAATTGAAAGATTTCGGTCAGAGGTCGCCAACCTTTTCGCGGCGCGGACACGCTAACATTCGTGGTCTGCGAGCGTACGATGTTAAAATTTTGAGGAAGTATTCTATGAAAAATTATATATTAAATGTTCGATTTACATAATGTTAAACCTTTTTTTCTATCACGTAATATGTTCATTTGAAAAAGGTAACTGATATTAAATAATTTTAATTATTATTTTTTAAATACTTAAATCTCATATTAATTATAAATTGCATATTAGAAATAATATCATTTCAAATATAAGTCAACGAAGGTGAAATTGGAAGAATAAAGTAAATTTTCAAATCATTTATTAATATTTTAAAATAAGTATTCATTGTGAACAATAAGAAGAACATAATTGTATGTGAAATTAATAATATGAAAAATAAATATTATATTGTAATAAAATGTTAACATATGAAAAAATCAAAGTGAGTATAAAGGAGAAATATTTTTTTTAATATTTTAAATAAAATAAATTTTTAATATAATAATAAAATATACACTATTTTAAACTAGTTTTAGAAACTCTGATATATATTTAAATATTTAAAAAAATATATTCTCATTATACTTTTGATATCGCAATAGAATGATACGTTTCAAAATTGAAATCTATTTCAAAAAAAAAAAATATCTTGTCGTAAATTTCAATTTCGACTCCAAATAATAATATTCGACTCCAGCTCGATGTCCTTAATATCATTCCGAGAAGCGCAAAATAAGATGGAAAAAAAGGAACAATGAGACACATTGGTAATTAAGATTATTCGGTTTCGAAACGCCGATGCCGTATTTTTATTTTTAACGGATGTGCGTTAATCTGGTTAATCCAGTTTACCAATCAGTGCAAAAAAAATCATACACGTATTATGCATATGTTATTGGCAATGCGACATAAAAATTATAATCAAAATTGAAAATTTTATATATAGTCTAAGAAGAAATCAGTAATTGAAAATTAAATAATATATATAATATTTTTTTAAATTTATTGATTGTTACTAATTGTTTAATTAAAATTCATAAATCTGTTAATTGATTCGTATATTGTCATCAAGAATGAGCAAATATGCAAAATTTCAACTCAATTGGATATTGAAAAGTGGTAGAAAAATCTATTATAAGATTCCAATCCGACAAACAAACAATAAATGTGTGTAAAAAAATTAAAAAATAAAGTATATATAATTGTAATGATATTTTTTTTAAATCAGGGGTAGCCAACATGTGATTACGAATGGTGCATTATATTTCAGAAATAATAATAATATGTGTCATAAATTATATTTTATTTGAAATAAAAAATTTCAAAATATCTATACAAACTAAATATTTAGATGAAATCGTTTTGTCTCATTCGAATTTGAAGTCAAAGAAATTGGCGTGTAGGAAGTAAAAAATTGCACACCCCTGGTTTAAATTAATCGACATGTCGATATATATATACTTGATAACTTGGAGTTTTATTCTTGATATTTAAATAAAAAATATTTACAAAATATTTTTTTTCACAAAAATATATAATGTAAATGCCTGTAATATGTATATATATTTATCGAGTACATTCTTAAATTAATTACGAGTTTATTTTGCAATATCATTCTATAACTTATTAATAAATGCCACGTCAAAATGGCGATAGAGATTTTTTTTGTAGTTATTTATGTGATGACGTGAAATCTTCTCAGATGAGATTATTAGCAGATAATATTGATTGAAAAACTATAAAAATCCGGATTACATACACACTTATATTTGTATAAAGTATATGAAATTAATTTAACGCATACACTATACTGGTTTTTATATAGTGTTATTAAAAACACGATGTGTTTGTGTGGATGTGTAAAATAAAAAGATTTTTATAATATGTTATAGAATCAAAATGAGTGAGATATTATCATAATTAAAAATTAGATACAGTATATGAACAATGGAAACTATTATGCAATAAAAGCGGAGCCCCACTGTACTGTAACGCATATATGAATTGATAATTGATATAGGTTCAAAAGTAAAGAAAATAATAATTATTTCAACTTTATATATTTTAAATAAATATTTTATAATTGTTATATAGTAATGTAAAATTAGAATGAAACACAACGGGCATATCTACATGTAAACTACATATTCAAGTTTACATATTGATAGATATGTAAACTTGAATACATATTAAGTTTACATATTGATAGATAATTTTCAATATTTTACAGAATATTTAGAAAATTCGTAGATCACGATTTGAGTATCGCTGGTTTAATTTGATGAATTATAATTATTAAAAAATATATATATATATTATTAAATCGTTTAATGAATGCACCCTTCGCGCTTTCACCGTCGCGAAACGAATCGGAAAACGCGAAAAATCAAATCAATAATACCATACGAGCGTTTAATGCATATTTTCCGAACGAGTGACTTTTCTTTCTGCGATGTTGTTGCAGTTCTGCCGCGGCACCGCGCTTTCTAATACAATCGCATCAGAGTTCGACTCTATCGGTGCACTGAAGAAAATTCCATCGAGAAAATGTTGCGTGTCCTATTCGTGATTTACGAACAGTTGGCTCTATAAGACAACTGATAGAAAGTGAATGATATATATATATATATATATATATATATATATATATGTGTGTGTGTGTAATATTTATAACAGAACATGTACGCATAATATTCATATAAATTTTTAAAAGAAATTGAGCTGTTATCCGCAGGGAGACATGGTTATTCTTTTCTGTTCCACTATGTTGGTTTTATTTATAAAAATTCACTATTTCAATTATGATGATTTTTATTTTCATTTGATTATAAATAATTTGTATATATATATATAAAATTTCATATATATTAGAAATTGAACATTTTGAAGATAAACACTGTTTTGTATGATCCAAAATATCTATCCTTATTAAAATCGATATTTATTATATAATGTTTGTTTTTAATTTAATTATTAAACTGATATAATGATTTATTAATGCAATAATTGATTATAATTTTTAATACTAAGGTAAAAGAGGATACGTTGGACGATCGTTTTTTGAAGGAGGACACGTTGAAATTAATTGAACAGATTTTCAAATTCAAACTCCAACTCCAAAAAAAAAAAAAATCCAATAATTCCAAAACAAAGTTTTTTAGTTGATTCCAAAAAAACAAAAAAAGCCTTTTGTTAATTTTGAAATTGTCAAAATCTTTCAAATACAAAAAATGGAGGACACGGCTTAAAAAAAAGGACTGCAATTCTAAAAGGAGGACGCTTGGTCATCTTACTAATATTATAATTTATATATTAAATTAAAATAACTTTGTATAATTTATATAAAAAAATATATTTTAATTATATATCTTCTTTATATATATTTTGATATATTTACGTTATTTTTGACGTTACATTTTTAATTGGTTTCCCGTTTACTTCATTTTAGAAAATTACCGTATTTTTTTAATGATCACTTTTCTTCTAACAAATTGATTAATGTTTTACTATTTAGTTGCTTATTGTATTTTTTCTTTGTCTTTCTTCCGTTATTTAATCTTCTTTTAAAAAAAACAAATAAAAAGAAGAAAGCCTATCTATTTTTTTCACTTCTAATTATAAATTAAATTATACTAAAAATATTTTGTATTAAAAAAAATATATTTTTAATATTGATGTAATAAATTGACAATTAGAATTTTAATCGTAATTTGAGATCCGGATTTTCTCAATTGACACGTCTCGAAATTATTCTGTAACTTTGAAAGTTACAAAGCTAACCTTGCCGTCGAACGTTGCATAAGTTACTTAACACCTGGGAGCTTTTATTATTTTTCTTGTTCGCTTCGAACATTCGAAAAGCTTTTGCGAGCGATTTCGATCGTATTTTATTATCGCTTCGAGATCTGAGCCTTTGTACATAATAATATTATATTATATTATGTGCTTTGTGTAATATGCTTTTGAAAGCAATTGCAATCTGGGTGATTAGAGTGCGAAAGGTGTATGTGCATAAAAATATTTTTATATTATTTATTTTATACTATATACATCACAATTTATGATTATTTTTAATTTTTATATACAAAACAATTTTTTTTAATAATACAGATCAATATTTTTAATAATCTAGTCATTGAATTTATATCTATTTTTTGTAGTTATTTAAGAGCTTTATATAATGTAGCAAGTGAATTAAAATTTTTAACTATTTGGATAATCAATGTTATTATTTTTTAATAAAGTCTTAGTGAATCTTTTAAGAAAATAATTATTGTGATGTAAGGTAAATTTTTGAGTTTTTGCAATTATACTTTAATAATAAATTATATATATATATATATATATATATATATATATATATATATATATATATATATATAAATGATTTCATTTTTTTTCGTAAGTTCTAAAATTATAAATTCAATAAATATATTTTTTATTCTTTTAAATCAATTATTATCATATTTATATGTAATAAAATAAACATTTCACATTTTATATATTTTAAAAAATTTTAATCATTTTTTTTATAAAGTAATGATGATAGTTACTTTATAAAAAAAAATTGACTTTATATTATATAATATATCTTACCATAATCAATTGAATCGTTTTTTTTCCTAGCGAACTCATCGAGTGAGGTTAACTTTTTTTTATGCATTTATACTCATCGGACTTTTATCGTCTCAATTTTGTCCGGTTTTTGTTAACGGACGACCGAACGGCAAACCTTTAACTTAACGGACATTGAAAATAATGAACGTAAAGTCGTTAACTATCAAGCTATTCAGAAATATTTTCATTGTTTATATACATATATATTATATATATATATATATATTTTTTTTTCGCTCAATCAATTCGTAACAAATAAATAAAACGGTATCGAGATAATATCGTGCATATTTTGTACGAAAATATGAGGTGCACAGGCGATGTATTTCCATTGAAATTTGTCTGAAATATTTTAATAGTTAAATTAATTGATGTGGATAGTTGAAAAGGCACGATTGCTATTAGATAATTCATTATTGTTATAATGAAATATTTGAGAATTATATAATATTAATTTCCATCAAAAAATTATTAATATTATTATAGTAAATATATGAGAAAAAAAAGTAATTTTAAATTATATACATTATTTTTGATTTTATTTTTTTATAAGTAAATTTATATATCAGGCATGTTAAACACGCGTTCCGTGAGCCATATACGACCCGCCAAAACATATTTGAATGCCATAAAAATATTTAATTTTGTCTTTTCTTTTTAATGTAAACATGATAGTCACTTTAATTTTTAATTATTATTATTTTTTTAATAATAATACAGTGCGGTCCCCAATTTAGTACAATATTGATCACGAGTCTCTTAATATTATACGAGTTGGACACGTCTGCTATATACGCTTTATTGATATATTGAATCAGTGATTAATTTTATACGCAATGAATATATCTATATGAATTGTATCGAAATGTTTGTCTGTTTGCGCGTAACGTTTTTGCTGATAAAAATTAATTAGATCGGGTCGATACAAAATAGTATTGCCCAACACAATGGAATCACGGGAATGTTTTTTTTTCGAAAAAAATATCAATGAACGAACAATAAGAAAATGGCATTCGTTGTTTTTGTTAACGTTAACGGCAATTTATTAATGATACGCCAGTCGAATTGGATATTTCCAAGAATTATCTCTTGTATCTGATCGCAGACAATGCGGTGCCACTGCTTTTATATTATTACAACTTTCGTTAATTTCACTGCGTCATGGTCTACATGTGTGATGCATTATTACATTTTTTTTTTTTTTGTTTCTCGATTGCACACACTCGCATAGAAATTATCGACACGATTTGATTCAAAAATTTTTGCTCCATTAATGTACCATATATCCATTACGATTGAGCAAAAATTTGAAGGCAGTTTTTTTTCCCCCTTTTTTTTTATCGTTCATCTTTTTATTTGAAGTTGAATACAGTAACAGCGATCGATTGATGTCTCCTCTTACAAGAATTGGATTAACTGTCCAAGTCCTCGTAGCAAAAAGGATTCCAATATGGCGTTTCGAGATTTATAGCCCATAATCACATCCACTACGGTTGTCGCCCGCGAGGACATCGAGGCCGACTAGCGAAACGCTTTTTCTTTTCTTTTATAATATCGGTATATAATACGTGTATGTGTGTAACGATTGTTATTTTCAGGGATGCGTAGTCGACGATACTATAATATTTCATCCATAGATTTCACTCTATTTTTTTTTGAAATTTTGTCCAAATAAAATGCCCCATTAGATCCTAGTGAGGTATTTGCTATTGCAGATTAGTACATAGAAAAACGTTACAAAACCAAATGGATTTCTGATAATGATTTTAATTGTATTAAAATAAAGATGATAAAGAATATCAAACGCACGACCCACAGCGAATACTTTTGTTATCCAATCGGAGCTTATTTATGAAGCTTTCTCGTGTAATCTTATTGTCTTTAAATACAGTTACGAAAACTTATCGACTTGAAGCAAAATCCTTTTTTTATTTCTCTTATCTCTAAACAAATCTATTTTATCAAATTCAAATTTTACAATTCGCTTCAATATAATATTGATAAATGAAAAATATTAATATATTTATATCATTTTTATTCAATAAAATATATATTATATATTGTAATGATATTTTTGTTATGAATAACCATCAAAATTTAAATTTCAAAATTCCAATACTGACCTAGGACAGTTCAACCCTGACAGTGCGATCTTAAAATATGAAAATAAATTCAGGCACGTACATATTTAGGTGTGTATGTACACATGCATTTTTTTTTTCTATGGTATAAAGGTAATTTACATGACCGCAAAAGCGAAGTAAGGTAATAAACGTTGATAGCGATGACCACGATCGTGATACATCAACGGTCAGATAGTAAATATTTAATCGGGACTTACTGAAGATGGATCTGATGCTGTTCAGCGGGAGTCGGTTTATATTATACTCGAGGATGTCGTAAATCGACGGAATTCAACGAATTTTATTTATTTTTATAATAAAACATGTGTATCGAATAAACATTGTGGGCCATATAGGAAATAGAATTGTTTATAAGTACAATGATAAAATTCAATATTTATTTGTACTCTTGTTCCACCTATCTGAAGGCAGTCTAGTATCGTATATTTATATATTCTGGTTAATCTGGTTGTGTAGTATACTTAAATAGTTTCCTATTATCATATTGAAAGAATTATGACACTTATAGTGATATAGAATTTTTTTATTATATTTTTTTTACAGTAATATGTAAATTAATATAAGTTCAAAATAGTGGTTCAAACCGCAAAAGGTTGTTGTGTGACTGATTTATTTGTTTTTGTATTGTGAATCAGGGTTTACTCGGTCAATGGTCCAGTGTAAGGTTCTGATATATTTCTATCACAAAATTATCTGTTATAAATAATGTAATTTTTGAACATATCAATAAATCAAATTTAAGAGATTTATCAAAAAGAATAAAAAATCTAAAAATAGAGTATTTTAGATATTTTTAACATAGTTCATATGAAATGAAATATTTTCTCATCAATTCTCACAGTCTTAATAGACCATATATTGATATTATGAAATTGATATGTTCATATTATTATTATTGTTGTAGTTCATTGTGAATTGTTTTGTTGTATTGTGAAATCGATAGTTGTTTTATTTGTAAAAATAGGTGACAGAACTTGGTTTCAATACCACAACAAATACAGTTAGATTTGTGATTCGCATTATTCAAGTAAATTGAGGAATAAATATATTTACCAGAATGCGGTTTTCAACTTGCAATCGAATGTAATTCGGTTCAATCCATATATATATATATATATATATATATATATATATATATATATATATATATATATTCAGAACCAATCATAGAATATAATCCATATTATATGACCAAATTCGAACAATGAAAATATGAATAATTTATTTTCACTCATATATGAATCATATAAAATATATAAATTTTATTATATGTATTCTAAGGTGACCGAAAGTACTTTGAACATACAAAAGATGTAGTTAGATGACACGATCAGTTGTATAAATTGCATTACTTGCCCTTTGAGGTGACAGAGTGTCATTTGAATATATATATATATATAAAGCAGTGGTTTACAACTAGCGTCCCGTTAAATTAAGATAAATAATTTTGAAGAGAATATAAAGTATAACTTTTGATTTTTCTTTAATAATAATGTGTATAATATATAAATAAAGATAAGAATATATAGAGATATATTCGGTGAATTTTAATGATATATTTACTTATCTGATATTTATGTATAAGTTTGTTTTCGAACAGTTTAAATATTTGTTAAACAGCTCATACTATGTTCTTATGAAATATATTTTCCTCTTCAACCTTTACACATTCATAAAGTAAGAAGTACATTATATTACAAAATAATTGAAAATCTAATTAGGAACTTAATGCATTTATATAAATATATATATTTTTTAATTTAATTACAAAATACTAACTGTAATCTGTACAATCTAATTTAGAGGTGGCCAATATTTAACTTCGTAAGCGCCAATATTTTTGACTTTAAATTTAGATGTGCCAAAAAAGAGATATTTTTATAGAAATTAAATTGATATATTACCACTTTTGCTCTGATACATACCTATTTGCCAATAAAAATTTTTGATATTAAATATAAAATAAAAAAAAATTGCAAATCCCCGACACATAGAATCCAGTCGCATTCGAACGTATATTTTTCCGAAGCCAATTCATATGTAAATCGAGGCATGGGTATGCCATGAGCACATTTAGGTGACAGAACCTGGTTCCAGTATGCAACGTATGCGGTTTCGCTTTGGTTTCCATCGGCAATTGGTCAAGACGATCGTATTGTTGGTGGTACTATATAGTGTGCAAAACAAATCGTCTCCGGGTATATATATATATATATATATATATATATATATATAAATATATATCCTGGCCGAGTCGTGGAGGCCCGGTAAATTACCGGTATCGATTGTGCACCGTACATCTCGGTAAATTACCGACGAGATCTTTAACCTTTTCTGGACTTCATGACATGCGCACGGACAGACACATGCGCGCTGATTCGCTATACATTCTTCACATTCAGACAGGGCAATTTATCTACAAAAAAAAAAAAAAAAAAAAGAAGAAAAAGAAAAATCCTTTTCCACGTCTTTCGAATCGTGTTTGCACTGTGCCGAAATCGCCCTTATTGCACAATGGAACGGCATAGTGTTTTTGCAAATAGTGCTTTCTTCTGATCTATCATCATGTGCCATTTGTGACCGTGAGGCCGATGGGAATTTCTACCGTTTTAATGGTTTTATATTCCATCGAATTTTATTGTAGTATGAAACATTATGAATAAGTAAGTGCACTCGGTAATTTATTTATTTTTGATGCAATTATGCAAAAAAAAAGAAACATTGAAATATGATTAGACTGCATTGCTTTAAGTATAAGAAAACAGCAATAATTAGTGTACAAATTTAGTATGAAAATGTTCATAGATGTAAATTTATATAGGCTTTTATAAAAAAATATTGTCTAAATATTTTTTATGAATATAAAAAATTTCATTGAATACAATGAAAATATTTTCAAAGTATTATTCACATTATATTATTATACAGTATTTATAGCTTCAAGCGGAACCAAGTACAAAATTCTCACATATTCCATTTACAACTAAATATGCTCCAAGTTCTCTAAATATATATACTTCACGATGCTAGACCGTCTCGTTTACAATATCAATACATAAACTTCACTGAAGACGTCGGAAATTAATTATTGGAACTGTACGTCTGCGTTACGGCATTACAGACAATAAATCTACCGACTAATTCGAACAAAGACACTGCACTTTTGTATGGGCATGTATAATATAATATATATATATATATATATATATATATATATATATATATATATATAAAGAGAATATAACGTTATGTTAGCGAACTGGAAATGTTCCGCAGCTGCAAAACTGATTGCGAAATGTCCGGAATCTAGTCGACGACCATCGTTCAAGCCTTTGACAAATTTTAACAATATTGTCTGAGACTAAAATGTTTTTTTGCTATGGAATCTATTTTTTTTTTGGCGCTTAAGACGTTTTGAATCGGGTCGTCGTTTAATGTATCGCGCGGCGCATTTATACGTCCGTTATTCGATCGTCAATTTTATATTTTAATAGTATTTGTTTTAAATAGTATATTATAATTAATATTATGATTCGATGATATTTATCAATATTTTTTCATATTTATATATATATATATATATTGTATATATTGAAATGATTCGATTCTACGAAGAAAATCTAAATAATAATAAATATTGTATGATAATTATTTATTTTTAACATATTTTAATAAATAATATTATAGAAAAAAAATATTTATAGTACAATATATATAAAAAAATTTGACTCAAAATAAATAAATAAATAAAACCTTAATGGCGTTTATAAATATGCAGTATAATTATAATTTAATATATGAAATTGTTCCAAATTTTATACAAATCTATTAAATGATTTGCATTTTCTTTAAAAATTTTCCTTTTTTTTTTCATTATAAAACTATTATTAAAATATGTTTAAAAATCGAACACATTGATCGACATTTAGAGAAAGCAATGAAGCAAACGCGGAATTTATCAATGCGTTATTGAAATTAACATTTGAGAGCAATAGGTTAAAAATCAGTAGCACCATACATATGTTATAATAATTAAAATAATAATATTTACATTTATATTCAATTAATCTATTTTTATGAAAAATAAAAAACATATTGATATTAATATTTTTGAATTATCTGAAAACTTGAAGCGCTGAAATGAAATTTTACAGTCGATCGCGTTTTAAAGAAATTAATCAATAATGAAAAAAATATATTGTATTAATTTATTCAATATAAAATGAATTTATTTTTTTAAAAAAAAGCTTTACGGAATAAACACGTTAATAGCGATGAGCCATCATGAAAGCTAATATCAATTTTTCCGTTTACGTAATACAATAATTATTGTGTATCGTTATATAATTGATCGTGTAATATTTCATATTCAACATATAAAAAATGTGTGTGTGTGTGTAATCGTAAGAAAAGAAAGTTACGTTTAATTCAGTAATTAAAGAAATGGCGATTAGAATTCAATTATACTACTGGCTGTATAGATATTATTATTATGGGAAGAAATGGAAATTTCACATTATGAACTGTTCCGATTGTAATTACAAAGTACTTACGCCATTTGCACATAATAAGTGATTATTCAATGCATGTTTTATTATTATTATTATTTATTTACAGTGTGAATTTGTCTTTTTGCGGATGTATAGCTTTGAAACTGGTTTACGCAGCCGAATAAAACAGACAGACACACTGACTCAATAGTGGAAACGAGCTGCAGAATTTTTCTTTTGTAACAAAGAGTTGAAATTGATCGATAATTCATTTTGTATATCCGTGATTGGATAATATATTATAAAAAAAAAAAATACCAAAAGGTGACATATTTGATTTTTACTAATTATTTTATTGCAAAAAAAAATAAAAATAAAATATATAAACGACACGTATTTCATTTCATATTGTAAATCCATAAAATTTAAATTTAAAATTAATCATTTAAAACGAAATTCAATATTAAATTTTATTACAAATAAATTCAACGATATTAAATCAGTGAAGCCGTTCGATAAATATTCACGGATTGATATTCAAAACAAGCGTTATATATTATATATAATATTCGTATATCCGATACAAATTTGTTTATGAATAATTATTAATATTTACAACATTATGGCGTATATTTAACGCCATTTTATGACTCAATAAAGCCTTCACAGTTTCGCAATTTCTATTATTTACAATTTATCGTATGCATTAAATTATTTTGAATCTGTTCGCAAGCGTACAGATTTCTAATAAAATTGAGTCATCCGCACATCAGATAAACCGAATATACAAAAAAAAAATCCAATAATATCGATGAATATATAAAACATTTTTTTTTAAAATAATATTATGCAAAATAATTTTACACTATTATGATGAAAATACGGTGAAATTTATATTTCGCGGTTCAAGAATCGGCGACATAAGAAAGTCGACTTTTTTCTCGGTATGTAAGAAATAAAAAAATGTGTATGTAAAGTTTAATTAATGGATAATTTGCATTTCTTTTTCGCGAATTCAATTAAAAGAGTCGGTGTGTTTGTCTACGTGCGCGTAACGATTTGCATATATCGTGCTCGAGTTTGAACGTTGAATATCTTTTTGTTTATAATATTATATTAGATAAAAATTAAATATGTTTAATCGGTTATTCTCAAAATGATCGGTCTATTTCGTGGAAATATTAAAATAATTCTAGAGAGTCGTAGAAATTATAATATATTAAAAAAAAAACAGATTAATAAGAAGATAAATAGCTTCTTTGATAATTTAATATTTTTAGTATTTAAATTATTAAATATAAATTTAAATATATATATAGAATTTGCAAGTCAAATTATAAATTCTAAATATTATATATAACATTTTTCTTTTGTATCAATAATGAGGGATAAAATATATAAATAGTCATATATTGTATTCAAAAAATATTACAATGCATATTTTTATTTAATAACTTTGTGGCGAAAATTAAGTTCAAAGCCTGCGACATTAAAAAGATTGAGAAGCACTGTTACCGTCTTACAAATGCACATAATTAAATGTGAAAATATTACAACGAGAATGAAGTTCGCATTTTAAATATAATTTTGATCACGGAACTATTGCGATCACAATAACCGATTATTAACTACCGTATGAATAATTAATGAATTTTTGTAATAGATTATAAACAGATACTATTCATTTGTGTGTATGTGTTTTTAAATAATAATAGATGAAATCGAAGGTTTTTTTTTTTTTTTTTTTTTGTTTCACTAGTGATTGAAGAAATTGTTAAAAGTATAATCACTTGTTAAACTCGATGTAGTTTAAAGAAAATATTTGAATACAATAGAATAGATGAGAAATTTAAGATCTTGAATACGAGAATATCCGGTCAATCCATCAAAGTCCATCAGATATATTGATGTATAAGAATAATTTGATCGTAAGTTGGAATCACTTAATAAAATCAGTGTGTTAAAATAGTTTTTGACGGATTGAAAGTCTAAATTGAAATATTTTTTAGTTAAATTTTAATGTTATTAATTTCTTATTGCAGGTTTAATTCTATATAGAAAAAAAGATACTGGATTAAATCAATATGAATCACTGTTTGATTGTTCAGCAATAAACAAATTATGGCCAGTTGTCTAATTGAGGTCAAATTGGAAATATAATCTAGACTACTATATATTTTAAAATAATTTAGAAATCTTGAAGAGTTTTAAATATAAATAGATAAAAAATCAATTTGAATTGAGGTTCAATTATACAGCGATAAATAAACTACGGACAGCAGATCAAATTATGCTCGATTAGAACTAAAATCTGGATAGTTATATATTTAAAAATAATTAATTACTTTTTAAGAGTTTTGAATATAAAATAGATAATGGACAAAATCAAACTGAATTGCGGTTTAATTATTCAGTGATATATAAACTACGGTCAGCGGACCAAATGTGGCCTTATTGGAAGTAAAAATTTGGATCGTGAAAAGATTTAAGTATACATGAAGATGAGTAGAAGAATTCATTGAGTTAAAATAAGAATCTTCAAGATTTGTATTATCAATGGAAGAATAATAATTTTTATTAAAATGATATGTATCAGTTAAAAACATAAATAAATTATAATGTAAATTCATAAATTTAACCAAACACTGACCTATTTAACGAGGATATGTGACAAAATGACTGATCTCCTTTATTTAGATTAACCGTTCACGGTCCAATCTTTCGAAAACTTTGTAACAAAACACATTATTTCGTATAATTAAAAAAAAATAATACAACAACAACAACAAAAAGAAATCGTCATACACGTTATTTTGTGTGCCCGAATGAAATTGAACGAAAAATTATAACGGCTGACAGCGTTATTAAAAATAAATTAACACGTATCACGCGTTGTCCGACTAAAACTGTGCCATGTTTCGAAACTATTAACATGCATGCTATCTGATGATGCTTTAACGGAGACGGTTTAGTGAAAACTGAACGCGAATCGATAAATACAATAATATAAAGTAAATAATAATTAACGAGTGATTTCTTTTACGAATAACTTAAAAGAATGAAATGAAAATAGACGGTTTCACGCGTTTCAATATATAATAATATCGATGCGTTTTTTTATTTATTTTTATTTTATTTTTAATATAAAATAAGAGCACGCGATCATTTCACGTTTTATAATATATCATTTCGCCGACGTTTATCTGTTATGCGGGAGATATCGTCTATTTATTTATTTATTTATTTATTATTGCTTCGTTTTACTTGGAAACGATGCGAGAATCGTGTCGGCTGCGACGGCGCGAAAGGTGTTAATCTGATTTTGTCGATCGAGATTTGCATCTTAAAATGTCGTTTTAAAAAAGGATTGCCTCGTTATAAAAACGGAAATAGTATTAGAATATATATAATATTATAAAAGTTACACGATGTCTTTGTAAATAATTAAATTACAAAAATTGCGTAATAAGTACTGGGGATTAAGACGTCAGCTCCATAATTAATCTTTATACTACATAATTCTATTCTTTAATACGAAAAGAAAAATATAAATAGCGTTTAGAAAATCCTGAAATTGTAAATTTTATTCTATAGATATTTTTAAAATTAGAAACTTTCTTAAAAAAAATGTGGATTTTTGTCAAAAAATAATTTATATTCATAATATAATTTTGCTGTTTTAAAATTATTCATAATTAAAAATTTAAGGGTGTTTTTATATTGTTTACTTCTTATTTGCACATACTAGTTAAATAGACCGATCGAGTAAAAACTAATTAGTTCTATTAATTTTTGTCATTTTTTTTCATTATTCATTATGAATAATAAATATATTTTCAATATCTCAAATCAAAAATTTGACATTAAATTTTTTATAGACTTGTACATTATCTTTTAAATTAATATTTTTTTGCGTTTTTTAATTTAAGATAAATTATAAGCGTTATTTATAGTTAATAAATAACAAGAAAATATAATATATTAAAATTAAAATGATCAAAAATTGGATTCAACTTATTAGCGACATCTATATACAGTATATAAAATGTGTTATATACTTGAAATTAACCTAAAAAAATATGTGGTAAAATTTAAATTTGGTTAAAAAAATTAAATATATTAATAAAATGCGCACACTAATTTATAGACATAATAATTGCTAAAAACGGGAATCGTTGTTAAAATAAAATCATTATTAATTTATTTATTAAATATAACATCAAAAACGTTTATATTTTGCTCCGATTACGTTAATTTAAAACATTTTATTTTCTCAAAATATTTTATTAAAATTTATGTTTTTTATTATATTATATTAAAAATAATATTTTTATTGTCTAAAATAAAAATTTTGTGTTTTTGTTTTACGTTTTTGACATTTGACGAATAAAAAATTCTTTAGTAATATTAGTAAAGACGTATAAAAAATTAAGAGTGAATATAGATTTAACCGTTTCGTCGATCGTAAATTATCGACATTTATTAATACGAAATTGTTTTAGTCCGATTTTTGTTCGAAGGCGCGTTTCGAATAATCGAGTCAACGGCGGGTCGATAAACGTCGACTTAGGACCGGAAGCGTTCGAACGAGCGGCGACGCGCCCGCGTCCGCCATTGTCGCGTCGATCTCGCACCCGTCGGGTCGTCCGTCGACGCGCTTTTTTGTGGGGATTTTATTTTCGCAATCAAGATGGTGGACAAAATCGACATGAGCCTCGACGAGATAATAAAGTCGTCGAAGCGCACCGGGGGCGGCGGCGGCGGCACCAGAGGCAGGGGCAGATTCCGCGGGGGGTCCGGCCGCGGGGGCAGGAGGACCGATGGCGTGGGCGGAGGTGGCGGAAGCGGCAGCGGAGGACCCGGCAACCGCGTCCGCTCCGGAGGGATCCAACGCAGGAGGGCTCGCAAGCCCCTTGCCTATACCCGGGTAAATAGTCCCACACGAAATGCGGTTTCGCCGACGTGAACGTTGTGCGACGCCATCTTGGACCAATCTGCCGGAAATCGACGGCGAGTCATCTCGGACAAGTCGAGACGTGTTCGGCGACGTCGACCGCGATCGCATCATCTTCGTTCGCTTAGCGTAACCCCAGATCACCCGATCACCCGATCACCTTTACCGGACCAGGAAGACAGACCCCCCTCTAAATATTTGATACGATCGAAGATGGCGGTTCGACGTCGTTTTTCGGAAGTCGTGCGGTCGAGAGTCGTCCGAAGGAATGCGAAAAAATGCGTCCGAGTCGATTGCACGTTTGGCTATCCGTAGATTTTTAAAATGTAACGACGCGCTCTCGTTTCGTGCGTACGACGACTCGAACGAGAAGCCTTATTTTTTTCCACATTTTCAATGTATTAAATCCGTCGAGAGGAAGGTACGTCGGTCGCTCTTCGTCCGTTTCGACTCGAAGACTAGTTTAATTTCGCCGTATTCGGTCAGTATTCGTTCGCATACGGCGACGTTTCGTAAGCGTAATAAATTTCATACCGTACTCGACGGCGCTTAGAATGGAAATATCAGGAAAATAATGCACGTTTCTCGATTTTGGATTTCACGCAAGTAGGAGAACGTCGATCGCATAAATAGTTCGTCTTAGCGTAGAAGAATTTTATATAATTGTCGCGAAAGAGCGACGGACTTTAAAATTTCGCTCCGAAAATATCGAGTAACACGAAAACGACGAAACCGTAAATTGTGAATCAGTGCACTAAATAATCGATGCGTGATGGTGTCTTGTGATGAAATAACTATCTGACTGATCGTGAATAGTGTTTATCTCATGTATGTTTTATAATGCTAAATGTATTGTATTTTATTCACTACAGAATTTTGTAATGTCAATATTTTGTCATTCATGATAATGTTAATATTTTGTATAATCTAATACAAGAAAAGCTAGGTGCGGATCGATTAAAGACCAATTTACTAATGGATCGTCCCCATTTGGGCACGTATTAGTAGACTGTTCGCACAACCTGGTGGTCTATACATATAAGAACAAATTTCAGGGTGACGTAAACGGCGCCTGGAAACACGATATGTTCAACGACTTTGGAATTAAAAAATTGTCGATCGGACGAAACGCCGCCGGCAATTCATCCGGACCTACCAAATTGCTCGTTTCCAATCTCGATTTTGGCGTGTCCGATTCGGATATACAGGAATTATTTGCGGAGTTTGGAATGTTAAGAACGGCCGCCGTACATTATGACAGATCTGGACGATCTTTAGGTAAAGAGCTGTCTAATATATTGAAACGGTAGGAAAAAGTTTATATCTTTTATGTAACGCATTAATTGAATGTTTTTCAGGTACTGCCGATGTCGTTTTTGAACGACGGGCGGATGCGATTAAAGCTATGAAACAGTATAACGGTGTCCCGTTAGACGGACGAGCTATGAATATCCAGTTGGCAACGTCTGACATTGGTTCTCTTGGAGGCCGGGTCGGTGCTAATAATGTCCGTCAAGGTGGTGGCGGAGAGAGAAATGGCCGTCCACAACAACAGCGTCAACGACAACCTAAACGTAACGAATTCCTCACTTTGTTTTATTTGATTTTATATTGAATTTGTTAGAGATTTTATTTTAATTTTAAAGATTTTAAGCGTGCTTTAGGTATGGATAATTTAAATTTCTGTTAATCAGTTTTTAGTTTGGTTTTAAAAAAATATTATTTTTATTTCAATTAAATTATAATTTCAAATAAACTATTTAATTAAAATAGTTAATATTTATATAATTATATAGTTTTTAAGTTAATTTTGGCACATTTTTTATTATTTACAGCAATTCGCGGTGGTGGTGGTGGTGGACCTGGGGGTACAAGACAAGGAAGAGGTCGTCGCGGTGGAGGTAGACAACGTCCACCAGTACCGACTGCAGAACAACTTGATGCAGAACTAGATGCATATGTTAAAGAAATCAAGTGATTGTGCTAGAAATGTTAGTAACAGAAACTATTTGATATATGTTCAAATCGTTTTTGTTAAGCGTTTGAGACTGTAACTGCGGAAATGTAGTTTTATTATTATAAGTTATATATAATTAAAGTAAAACAAGAAGCAATTGCTGCAATGGCTCATTTAGATTATATAAATTATGTTTTACGTTTGCCATTTCATTTTCTTTAGGTTCTTAGTGTTCATTTTATACTTATTTAATGACTATTGAGATTGCATTTTAAAATAATAGTTTTTATATTTTGAAAATAGTGTTTTGTTAACTTGAACTGTTTTTTTTGTCTTGAGATAACTGTGTTTTAATGAGTTTCTTGATGTTTTTATATTAACATCGAGAGCTACTCGTTAGACACTTTGTACCATGTTAATTTTGGTTTTTATATGATTTGGCATTTTTACGTGTTAAGCACAGAAAGTATTTTAATAAATTATTAGTCAGATTAACTCATTTTTTCCATAATGTAATTCTAGTCTTTTAACAAGTTCATTACCAACGACTTTTTTTTAATAACTTACATGACTCAATATTTAATGAAACAAGATTAATAAGTTTTCTGTTCTTATATTTAATTCAATTTTTTTTTCATTACAATGAAAATGTAGAATTACATTGATCTCTAATGTAATATGATTCATTCTAGTGTTAAGATGTTTTTTTTTGTAATATGTACAGAATTAAAGTAATATAAATTTAACAATTTGTTTTTTCTGTAACCCAATAATATAATATGACTCAGTTATTTTTTAAACCATATTTTTTTAAGCATTTATTTATTTTATATATTCAAGGTTATTTACTAGACAGTTACACGTGCCCACTTAGGTAAATTTTTATTTGTGAAAGACGCTGATAGTTACATCAGAATATTCTTTTGATATTTGAAGTCCATCTTGGTTAGTCATGCAGATGCAGTTTTTTTTTAAGTTCTTTAGATGTCAAAATGGAGACGAAATCTTAAAAGTAATAGTATTTATATTTTTTTAAATTATAATTGGTTAAGCAAAATCATGAACCATTTATACTGTTTTTTCAGTCTTGCGCTTTAGGGTGGTTTCTTGATGCCTAATGTAAAAGATCAATACAATTGGGATTATAATATTGGGATTGGACAATAATTGAAAAAAAACATTTATTATTAGCATTTGTAATGTTTATTTACAAGCGTTTCCTTCACTAGCAATTTATTTATGTCGATAAACGATATAACATTTAATAAGTACGCATAAAACACCAATATTTCAATATCATTTTTTTTCTTTTTAAAACATTAAGAAAGCAGAAAATATAACTTTTTTCATCGTAACGTTACATAATATTTATGTGTATATATTATATATAATATAATATATTAAATTCTTACACATGTAATCTGCAACATTATTATTTATCATATATTATTTTAAAAATATCATTATATATATATATATATATATATATATATATATATATATATATATATATATATATATATATATATATATATATATATATATGGTTTATATATATATAAATATATATATATATATATATATATATATATATATATATATATATATATATATATATATATGAATTGTATTATCTATAACAATATGTTATATTTTTATAATTATTACTAAGTATATATTTTGATAAAAAATTATTACTTATTTTTATAACATGTAAATGATCGTTTAAATATATTGGACCTGATATGTCCCAGTATAAAAAATCATAATATATATATATATATATATATATATATATATATATATATATTGATTTAATACACTGTTGTGCATAAAAAGTGAATATTATAATTTTAACCCTCTAAGCTCGGTGACTCCATTTTAGAGACATAAAAATCGTCACCAAACTCAAAGTAATATAAAAAATAATAGTACGAGCCAAAGGGTTCATACATCTATTCTATCATACTTAAATATTATAATGTTGCATTTAAGTATTATAGAAATTAATTCACTTTTTTGTGCATACTGGTGTATTTTTTAATATAACAATTATATTTAAGAATAATGCGTGATATAATTGAAAGTCCAACATTCTGGGCTCAGGAATTTGGGCTTACAATTATTGTTCGACATTTATCTTTCATAAGAATCTTTTATTTATTATATATTTGAAATAAAAAATATTTTTAATACATTTTTACGTATATATGTAAAATTTGAATACATATGAGAATCAGTGGCGTCTCATTTGCATTAGTGATCTATAAATATTTTATTTACAATTAATATTATAATTATTATTACATATTGGGACATTAACGATTTAATGCAGATAAAATAAATATACATATAAAAAGATTTTTTACAACATTACACACATATTACATTATGATACAAATTGGATTAATTTTTTATGGCTTTAGATATATATTTTATTTATATTAAATCTTAAATAACATTTAGAATATGTATGCATAAATGTTAGAGAATATTCGTTGTCTTATCAACATTTATATATAATATTATATATATATATATATATATATATATATATATATATACATTAAATATTACTTTGTGGACTGGATAAATAACATTTACGATATAAAAAAAATTTTGATACTGCTAAAATCTAAATAATTTATATTAAATATGTATTTTTAAAATGATTTATATATTTTTTTATAATAATACATATAACTAACGATAATATATACATAATATTTTTATGATGGATATGTGTATAAAGACAATAACTACATGCATATATATATTTTTTTACAAGAAAAAAGATCCTTATTTTGATTTTAAAACATATATACAATTTTTCATCATTTAGCTTGCATGTTAACCTGTAAATGCCAACAGAATTATCAGTTCATAATAAATATGGGGTGTGTTTTTATTTTATTCAATCTATATTATTTAAAAACTAAAATATTCTGTCATGTTAATAAAATATGAAACATAATTTTGATAATCAAGATTTCTATACAAATATCAATACTGGACTGTTTAATTAAATTATTCCATTATTTAAGAAATTTTGTCCTTTATATATTTAACATCTTTAGATTGTAATTAAACTTTTCATGTTAAAATAATATAATAATATTGTTGAGGGTAATGTCACATCTACACTTTTATTTTTAGTTATATGCGAAATGAATTTGTAGGTTCCAAGAGCCAAAGAATAATATATTTTCTACTTTTTAGGGCACATATAAAAGTGTTTTTTCTAAAAAATATTTTTTTAAATATATTATTTTCTATTTTTTTGTCCAATTGTTTTCTGTCAAATGTTGCGCGCGCGCATCTGACATCACGCATATTGCGCATGCGTTGTAAAAACTTTATTTTGAGACATCTATTTATTTTTATCATAATTTATTTGTTTATTCAAGATGCAAACCTTATTTTTATTATTGTTATATTTCATAATATGAAAATATTATAAATTAATAAATTTTGCCTAATTAGTCAATTAATTGGTAAATTTTTGATTGGTTCTTGTGTTGTCATTGAGCATTGACATGTGTGCAAAATATGAGCTCGATCTTATAATGGAAAATCGGAGAAATAACTTGCAAGATTTGTAGCAAACAGACAGACGGGCGAAGCTTATAAAAAGTGTGTAAAAAATATATTTTCTAATCTGGAGTTATTATTTTGAATGTATTTGTTTCATGTTTTAAAATGGAATCAATTGGCAGTCTTCAATTTATTTAAAAATATAAATATTTACCCCCTTCAAAAATCAAGAATTAAAATTATATAAAATTTAGATGATTAATATAAACTTGATAATTCTAGTTTTGCATCACAAGTTAAACTGCAAATAGCCTAATGTCGTCTTGGTGTTTTTTTTCTATATATTTTTTTTATATGATATATTAACGAATTTATATTTTTTTCTAAATATTAACTATTTATATAATAAATACATCTTATAATAGTTTTCATAAAATTATCACTAACCGCCGATAGTTTTCACGTTTATAACATTATAAATTAGAAATGTTTTAAAATTATCTTATAAATGTATTAAATTAATACTTTTTTGGTCTCCTTCTTCTGTGTCTTCCGAATAGGATGCGAGCAAATGCTTGCCGAAAATCAGGACTGAAAATAGTATAAATGACCGGATTCAGTGTTGAATTGAAGTAACCTAGCCATAGAAAGAAACTAGCCATGTAATCATTGATCACACAATCTTGACATATTGGCATAACCAAAGCCATGATGAAGAATGGCAGCCAGCATACTACGAAAGCGCCCGTGATGATGGCCAAAGTTTTGGCAGCTTTACGTTCCCTCTTAGCTTCCAATGATTCCTTTTTATCTTTGGCGGGTGTTATGACAGGTTGTTCGGTTGTTATAGAACGTTCACTAATCGTCGATACACCTGTTCCAACAGCACTTTTACTCAATATTTCTATTCTGCTTATGTCACTCATGTGACTTTGATGACTGGTTGAACCGTTGTTAGTCGTCGTGGCCGTCGAAGATTTCTCCGGTGATACATTCGTTGAACTTTCAATTTGTATTGCATTTTGAGTGACACTGGTTAGATTAGAACTAGCTACCTTTTCGGATATGGTGAATGCTGTAGTTTTATGTTCGTGATGTTTCGGTTGAGATTCATTAAGATCATCTACGGTATCCATAGTGGTCGTGGATTGACCTTCGGTTAACAGAAGTGAAGCGGCTAATGTTTCAGCTTTTCTAGTAGATCTGTTACGTTTTCCGTATCTTTTTAAATTTAAAAATCTCTTCTTTACAACCGAATGCTTTTCACAATTAGCTCCAGTGGCACCTTCTGATTTTTCACTTTCTTTCTTCGCATTATCTCCTTGATGTTCGCGACGTCTTCGTATTCTTTTTCTAGCTGTTTGGAATATTTTCCAATACAATACCAATATTACTAATAGCGGTACATAGAACGTCGAACACGTTGCAAATATTTGATAAGAGACATCTTGACTGACAAGACATCGTTGCTGAAGAGTTATTCTATCCAAATAATCTGGATCTTTCCAACCAAACTGGGGTGCTAATGACACTATTAAAGCAACGCTCCACACCAAAACTATCATTGTAAATATCCTTCTTTCATTCCTAGTATGTATGTAGTCTACATTTGTCACTGCCCAGTATCTGAAAAAAAAATTTGTAATATTTAATATAAATATCAATATATAGAATTCATATTAAATAGTTAAAAAATATAGATGATCAATATAATGAATAAAACTTGACGATAAGAAACCTTTCAGACATTCAATTTTTCATAACGTCGTTATAAAATATGTACAATTTATGATGGTGTTTTATGAAGAATCCTATCAGACGACTCGACATCGAAGACGTTATATTTATACAGCATTAATATTGCCGTTATGATATATTACATATAATATATATAAAATGTTTATGATGAAGGTTGCACTTTATGCACAGTTTTATGACGTGGAAGTAAATACTGGGACCATCTTTGAACGACGACGTGCTTTTTAATATTGTAGTAATTGTAAATTATTACGCTTTTATATATATATATGTATATATATATATATATATATATATATATATATATATATATATATATATATATATATATATATATATATATATATATATATATATATATATATAGCAGTTTAATGAGTTTCGTGTAATTTATATTATTTTATATGTTGTGTATTAAAAAGAAATCTGGATTTAAAGATTTTTAGTGTGTAATTTTGTTGGTCTTATGTTGTAATTTAAAATGGGATTCTAGCAAATCTAGAATGTTGTTCTAAGGTCAAAAGACTTTAATTATATTTTATTATATTTAATAAAATTTATATACATATATATAAATGAATGATATTACATTTTTTTTTGTTGATTTTTTCATTTACTTTTTATAGAGATTAGTGTTAATTTAATAATATATATATTTAAAAATATTAGTTGGATAGAAGATGTCTTTTAAGAAAATTAATCAGTTTTTATGACATTGTATGTTAGGTTTATTTAATCATTAATTTTCAGATTAAATTGAATTTTATATATTAGTCACAATAATAATACAATTTTAAGTCTAAAGATATAATAAAGTAATGCAGACGTTCTCAACTGTATTTAATTATGATTCATATAAATATATAAAAATGAATAAAGGTCATTTTAAGAAAGTTATGACCGAGTATTATATTAAGGTGACCAACTTTTTTGTGATCAAAAGAAGGATATAATAGATAATTCTTTATTAAAAAGGAGGAAATAATGAAATTGATCAAACAAATTTTCAAATTGTGAAGAAACATTGATGGCTCCAAAAAGAAAAGTCTAAGAATCGATCAAACATCACAGTTTACATAAACGAGGACTGTTCCTTCTAAAGGAGAACTGTTGGTTACCATAACTATATTCTAGTTTGATGTTTATCGGTTAAATTATATTATTATTAACTATGTGCGCGTTGTAGCTTAGAATTATTGGATTCTTTCCTAGCTAATGAGAAATGGAGGAGTTGGCCGATGGCTGCCGGAGACGGCGTCTGTGTAAACATGCGTTAATTAAGCTCCGAAAACCGAACCCAGAATGTTTGGTTAACGTGATGCTTGTACACAAGCATGCACACATTTATATATATATATATATATATAAATATATGTGTGTGTGTGTGTGTAGTGTATAAACATGTATTAATTAATTGATTCGTCGGTTAAAATAGCGTCGGTGGTTAATCGCTCGTGTGAATGAACAAGTAATGTGAAACACGCAATCATTACACCGTCGACGTGTATTTATCGCGTGCCAAGTGTCGATTACAACGTAATTAGACCGAATTAGATGTAATTAGCGAGCGCAATTGTTGCCTGTTACGATTGTTAATCCGTTATACACTTTTTTGTAGAAATTTTCTCTTGTCCACTTTTTCGTCTTGTCCATTACGAACTGATAGAATGAACAAGATATCTAAAGACATTCTTGAA
Source organism: Leptonema lineaticorne (assembly GCA_024500535.1). Taxonomy (NCBI): domain Eukaryota; kingdom Metazoa; phylum Arthropoda; class Insecta; order Trichoptera; family Hydropsychidae; genus Leptonema; species Leptonema lineaticorne. The sequence continues at coordinate 9,994,821 of JANIJI010000014.1, read as the reverse complement.
TTTTGCAAATGAATCGATAATTATATATATATATATATATATATATATATATATATATATTCTTTTAACTTGCAAATAATTTTATAGGTTAAGATAAGTTAAAATTATATAACCCAACTGGTAATGAATTTCATTGGTAAGATTAAAAATTTAATATAATTTTTTTTTACACATTGGAAAATTGATAAATATCAAATTTATCATTTTTTTTATTATTTAATTTATTTGTCATTAGAGTTTAAATTATATTATTCACCTGTCAGTTGCAATCGCTACCAAATGCAATATTGAAGCAGTACAACATAAAACATCACTAGATGTCCACATATCGCAAAGTTCAGCACCTAAAATCCATCCTTGACTGATCTGAAAACGAAAATATCAAACATAACATTATATAAAAACAAATTTCATCGTATTATAAATAAGATTTAAATCATACTATTTATTTATATTTAAAGCGTTCAGATATTAATTTATATGAGGGTGTAAATAGATGTATTTATTATGATGTGACGGTTATTTGTAAATCGCTCTTAAAATCAATCAAGTTAGCCCCCGTCTTCTTCTTTTCTGACTTTCATACAGTTTGCATGGTGCACTAAATGACTAACCATAGCTACTTCTGGTAATCATTCGTTAACCCTTATCGTTTACATGTCGGGCGATGGCCGACATCGCTACGCTTACGATACCACACTTGACAAAAATATAAATAGTTAATAATGTTTTATGTAAATCGTTTTTTATTTGAAGAATAAACGACTACAAATAATTATTTTACACTTGTTTTTGTTACTACATATCAATTAGTAATTATAATGGTAATAATTAAATTATAGTAGACTGATATATAGTATTAAAAAAAAAATGGAACGGAAAGGGTTAAGACCACAAAATACAACTTTCATTCGTACTACCCTCATTTTCCATTATCTATAATCCCCGCAATGATATTAGCTATCAGAAAGTATTAATATAAATATAATACATTAATTTTCATCATCATAATAGGGGTGTCCAAATTGATAAATGCGATCCACTAATTGCCCACGAGACTATTGACAGTTTCTCATTTTTTTTTTTAATATGGGTAGCTCGTCGTTTGTAAAAATCCGCCCGTAATGTTAAAAAATTTGGATACCCCTGTTATTAAAACATTAATATTTTGAAGAATTATTTTTTTAATAATTTTTTATATGACAACATTAATAACTATAATATTTATTACATTGATAAAGATGTTATAGATATTTAGCCAATTTTAAACGATATCGTGCGGCAAAGTTTACACATTTCATACCATTATAACGACATCACCGCATATAAAAGATATGTAAATTCGAGCGACGGAAAGTCCTTTAATCGTATTTCTATTGTATTTTCAAGAGTGCGATCTCAACATTAGCGGTTCGATTGAAATTTTAAATAGGTGAGAATGAATATATTTAAAACGGTCCGTTGATGAAACGGCGAAAAACCCTCACAGACCTCTCGTTTCAAACCCCTGAACCGTTCGTATAAAGAGTGCAAAAGCAATAACTATTCCGTGGCGTGAGGGTGGTTTTTAAACAAAGACTCGTTCTAGCGAAAATCGTCCCTCTCGTCCTGTTTTAATGCCATCTTTGTGGATTACGTCGGAAAGGAAAAATCCTGCAGGATGATATTTTTTCCAGTTTTTATTATTATTATTTCCACACTGTTTCTTTTGCGGCCAGACGACGTGACCGACGGCAGATCCTGCTAATTAAATTGTACAGACGTTTTCTTTCTTCGCGCTATTATATATATATATATATATATATATATATATATATATATATATATATATATATATATTGTATTTAGAAGAGCGATCTTTATCACGATTCTGCTCTTTGTGAAATATAAAAAATTATGATATAATATTGAAAATTCTGAATAAAGCAATATTTTTTTTTAATTAATACAAACAATTCAGATTTATCAGTTGCCAATTATAAATATTTGTAAAAAAAATCTATGCGGTCTTTATTATTATTTTTGATTTCGGATAGTTTTTTTTTTATAATTACATTTTATTTATATAAATACAATTGACGTATTAAAAAAAATATTTATTTAATTTTTTTCATATTCAAAAACTGATGATTGTCAGTTAAATTTTTATATTCGATATTATAGTTTTGAAAATTGAATTTGATTCAAATTTCGGAGTCAAGATCCTGATGAGTTAGTATTTTGCCTTCTATTATCAATCGGATATTATATTTAAAATAATTTTTCTACAAAATTACCATAATTATTATATTGAAATATAACAGTTTCACTGAAAATACAAAAAAAAACTGATAAAATAGTAAATATCGTATATATATATATATATATATATATATATATATATATATATAAGAAAAAAAAGTCGATAATATGGCGCTATTAATTTTTTTCTTTTGAACCCTTAAAGTGTTGTTAACAACGCGCGTGAAACATTTGAAGAGGACCGAAGGGTTGTTTTTGCGTCGAGTCGCCTTGTAAAGTGGTAAAGTTATTAATTGTTTAACTTGTATACAGATGATACTTGGTAACTTTGTATGATGGCAGTTTTCACACTACATATAACGACGGGGGTACACGTAATCTAATTATATTTTATATAATATATGAACGTTTATAAAACGTGATAAGAATGCAATAATTGTATATATAAATTTTGAAAATTATTTATATATATATATATATATATATATATATATATATTTATATCTTTAAGAAATTTTATATGGTATATTAAATATATTCAGAAAAATTATGTTTTGTATTAACATGGATGAGTTTTATTAATGTGACCAATTTATTCATAATAAAAATCATTTTATTAATTTGAATCACGGTGATTCGTTGTAATAGTAAATGTGACCAGACATTGACTATGGAAAAGTGGAACATTGTTGAAAAAATTATGACGATTCAAAAAAAAAAAAGAAAAACAATAAGGAGGACTTAATTAGCAAAAGAAGTGTTCTTTCTAAAGAAGAACGGTTGGTCACCTTAAATATTTATTTATATCTAATTGTTTTTTATACAATATTCGCGTAAAAAAAATAATTAATCATTTTAAATTTAGAAGAACACTTTTTGAGGTGGATATAACTAACAAAAAGAGGAATGTTCTTCTCAAAAGAGAACGCTTGGTCACCTTAGTTTTATATATATCTTGTTAATATATAGTTTTTAGTATTTTAATATTATTTGAAATGTCGTTAAATAAATTATGAACTAGAGAGTCTATTATATAAAATAAATAGAGAAAGAGAGAGAGAGAGAAAAACTAACGCAAAAATGTTAATGTGGTGAAATGTCAAAGTACAACGATGCTATGTTGAATAACAGGAAATCGGATGGGAATAAAAATTTTATCCACGGGAATAATTTATCGTATTTTAATATTATATTATAGGAATATATAATACATGAAGATTTCGCGTGTTCGCCTCGGGGGGTGAAACTGAAAACTCTGTACAGGAAGTTACACGAACTCGAACAACGCTTCATTTAAGACGATGTAAGGTCTTGAAACGTGGACTGCCCAATGTCAAGTTAAGTTGTCAAGTTCTTTAGTTTAACGTTGGCTTTAGGCGATTACACAATTTATGTATATATATATATATATATATATATATATATATATATATATATATATATACGTATATAGTGCATAGCATTAATTTAAATTGAACAAGTTCTATCGATGTGCATTTTAACATTGTATATTCGAGATGAGATGTGTCGATTTAGTGTTGAAAATTATATTTTATCATGATTAAAATTCTCAATTTGAGACGAAAAATTTTCATATATTTTTTTAAATGTATCAATTTTTTTATATAATCTTGCACATTTTGCAATCGATTGCTAAGATTATAAACGATCATAAGTCAGAATAATGCTTATATATATATATATATATATATATATATATATATATATATATATATATACTTATTTATATATGTAGTTATTTACTTAATAAACTAATATAATAATTAAAAATTAAATATCAGAAATAAATAATTTATTTTTGTGTAAAATTCTAAAATTGCAAAACCAAACTACGTCGTAAGTCGAGAATTGACTGTATATTTTGACTTATGAACGTATATTTGAAACCAGTGAATAAATCATAACGTAAAATAAAAATTCGAATAATACACGATAAAAGTTTTCGCATGCGTAGTCAAAGATCAGAATTCAACGTGAAGAATATCGAAATCAAAATCGGATCAAAAGAAAAATTTCAAAAGTGTACGCGTTTAGAATCGCACTGAATTAAGCTGGCGGAAAATCGTGAAAATAAACGCACGGAAGTGTTTTCATGTCGGAACGGGTTAGGATTTTTTCGCACGTTCGGTCGTCTGAAGACATTGTTTCAGGTCGGTTTTGGTCTCTCCACACGGGTGGGCGGGTGGGTGTTCGTCGGTAACAAATAAACTTGGCGGTACCCTAACCACTTCACTCATTTCCTTTCCGTCATCCTTTATTCTACTAGACCTAAAAGCCTTCAGTCGAAACCGCCGTCCGTTGTTACGGTTAACCGAAATAGAGTCGGTTTCGGGGGTCGGTTGAAGAAAATCTTCAGTTTTGAAGATCCATAGGCGCGCAAAATACGTTTTCAGACATTGTTTGCACAGTGCTCAGTTATGGCTAGCCCCTCACCCTTATATATATATATATATATATATATATATATATATATATATATATACGAACCTCCGCCGTCGTGTTTCAAAGACCGCGCGGCTCTGTCACATTTGTCTTCGTGGCAAAGTGACAATTGAAAATTTCCATATTGTCAAATTGTGCTCCGTATTCCAAAATTAGATCCACGTCATGGCTCCGGACCGAGAAATTCAATTTGGATAATGTTTGCGGCGTACAGTTTTGCCCTAGTCGCATACAACAATAATAATGTATTGAAGACGAGTGGATAATATTCTGAAACGACTTGGGACGCTATGAAAATATTTCATCTCTTCAAAAGAAAATAGTATAGAATAACACTTTTTTTCTTTCAGCGCGCTCTTTATAAATATTACGCGGTATTTGTATACGATTTTATTATTTACTTCTTGAAATGAATATATAAAGTTATTTCTATATTTGATTTATTATTATGTAAATATAACGATTGCACACATATATGATATTGTTTAGAAATTTAATTCTTTTTTTATAAAATATGTATGGAAACAATATAAAATATATATTTTATGTGTGTGTGTGTGTGTATCATTATTATCCTGTAATTGCTGGCAAACTTTAAAAGTAGCATGTTTACTCTCTAATGAGCTCCCGTTTTCATACCACGCTTTTCCAGACTAGGATTTTGTTCGTTAGTCCGTGTGAAAAATGAAAAATAGTCTAGATAAAAAAACGAAAACGAACGAAAAGAAAGGAGAGCAAAATATGTATATATATATATATATATATATATATATATATATATATATATATATATATATATATAATATTTAAAAATAAATAAATAAACATGAGAAAATAAAATGTGAAATTGTGAGACGGCAATTCATTATTTTGCTACAAGCGACTTAACATCGACTCTTAAAAAGTGCAATAATTGTTGTTGGAAAAATGTTATATGAAGCGCAATTGAAAAATATATATTTTTCATAATTTTCACTTCCGCTGTATAGACATGTATAGGAAGTTTCGTGTTTCAATATGCAGTGAGTGGAGTTTTTAACTTTTCTTACTGCATACTAGTGTTTAATATTGTTTTATGGTAATCGATCAATATTTTTTTTTTATTATTCATAACAATCGTTAGCAACTTTAAGATATTTTATATAATATTATATTATAATGAAGTGATATACTTTAATTATAAATACTCTATCTTCATAGAGTTGTTTAGAATGTAAGAGTTCAAATCCATATTGTTGTATACTATTTTATAAAAATATTGAAATTAAATTTATTAATATAAATAAGATATCTATGTTATAATTTAAAATGTAATAAAAATATGACGACGTGTAAAATTCTTTGAAAATTAATTGGATGTAGAGCTGACGACTCGATATAGTAATTAAAAAATAAATTCGAATCTCGATAGTCTTTGATTTAATTTTTGTAATAATTATTTTTTTTCATTCAATTGCAACGTTATTCATCAAACAAGTCGACCTTCTATATAAAATTCGTGCATAATGAGATAGATTTGATTTAATAAATAATATAATATTTAAAAAAATTGATAATTTATAAGAATTCGATTTCAAACAAAAAAAAATCATAATAATAAATATCGATATATGAAATATTCATATTATAGAAAGTTGATTTTGATAGAGAATATCAAACTGTAATTTTAACCGTGGCAAAGTGAAAAACATAAACGGAATAAAAGTATACTCTTTGAAGTCGATATGCACTATCGCTTTCATGAAAAAAAATCCTCACGCAGGAACAACTATGTATTTCCCAGGAGTGGATTTTTTTTTCACCGTGAAAAACTGAAGGAAGATCGTCCGAAGTCTTCCGAGGATACTGAGGGAATTCACCTAAAAGATATGTCGGATGATGAGTGATATAAATGTGTGTGTTAAAGGCAGTGGCGTTACGATTGTATTAAAATTAATTTATTAAATTTGTATATATTATATATAATAGATAAAAAAAATTAATATAATTAATTGTGAGATATTTATATTAAAATAAGCATGGTTCATAGTAGTTTCATTTTAAATATTTATGATTTCTTTATGATTATCCAGAGCGGAAACGGATGCAATCATTGTATTTATTAAAACCGGTGACGTTATTTTTTAATGAGTTGTTTCTGATTTCCTTCGGGGATTGTTGCAGTTAAACAGTGTCCGTTTACGAGCCGCCCCTGCCTAGAAATAAAAATATATACATAGCGAAAAAAGAAAACACTATAGAAGTATACGAAGATAGAGAGGGACTTTGAAGTAAGGTAAGAGAGTAAAGCGAGAGCTAGACATATATATATATATATATATATATATATATATATATATATATATATATATGGTATATATATATTATAAAAAAACAATTTAGCTCTCAGAACAATGGTGTGATTAAATCGACTTTTTTAAGAGCAAAATTACCCGGTGGAATCGACGAGGAACACGGAGAAGGCTCCCGACTCGTGGAAAATATATAACTCAGGTTTTATTGGTCGCCCTGATTGCTTCTTTTCTTCGGACCAAGTGGAGGAATAATAAAATAAAACGGTCGCTCGTTATAACAACGCCATCTAGGGGCAGAGAGGCCGGAGAGGTTCTCCTCAATCATCAATATTCAATGAGTCCTGAGTGAAATTTCTGTTTTCCATCTACCCTTCCTACGATTCACTTTTTTTTTGCACGTTTTCCATTTCTTTTCCACTTTTGCTTTTGGCATTGCCAATCTTTTATTATTATTATTTTTTATTTGTGTTCGGTTTTAATGTCACTCTTTCTTTGAATTTTTTTTTTTGTTAATTCGAAAATCTTCACCATTCGGAGATGGAACAGTGACGATTAATTTGAAAATCGCGCCGTTTTAGATAAGATTTTAGTGCAGTTTTTGATGTCATTTTATCGGTACGATTCCATAGCTCCGGGGGTACTTTTTATTTTTGCGGTGAACTTTACGTCAATCGTTCGAAGAAAGAACGAACACATCAGGGATGAGAAAATGGAGACGACATATTTATGTCTAGATAATGAAAAATATATATTGCAAACCATCGATTATTATTTTTGTCAATATTCATTTTTAATTAAAATTTCATAAAATACAGCTACATATTGAATTTTAATTATCTTTCAATTTTTTTTCGTATAATAGTGGAAATTTTGAACAGATTTTAAATTAAATATTCAGAAAAAGTGTTATTAGAATATATATATTGTAATTTTTGAAAAAAATATAATATAAAGAAATATTTTTTTTATATAATTAGACTTAAAATAAAAATGATATATATATATATATATATATATATATATATATATATATATTGATATTAAATTGTATAAGTGAATGTATAAAAGTTATTGGCAATATAAAATTTTATCAAAAAAAAAAAAAATAAAAGAGAATAAAAATAAAAATGAGAATAAAAATTAAATGTAAATAATAAAATTGAAATTAAAGAATGGATTGAAATCGATATCAAATATTATTTCTACCGACTTCTCATCCCTGATTAAGACGAAGCGTTGACGTCACAACCTTTCAACGACCGAACAATCGTTCGTCGCACCTCTCTACAGCGTCGGTTCTTTTTCACCCCGCGTTCGATTCTCGATAGAGACGTCAAACAAGCAAACAAACAAACATTCCAACGTGTTACAATAGTGTTGTGCGTGCGTTTTTCGCGCGTCACGATCGACGAGAACAATTATTCATAATAATGTATACGAATAGTGGAATCGTGCGTCACTAATCCGCAAAACCGTTTCCAGACGAGGCCTCGGATAACGCACGCGGAATTTCAAACGGTTTATTTAAAGCGCCTTCGCCCCGGGGCCGTTATAAAATAACAAAATTTTCCATGTGTGCGCATAAAAGTTTTTACAGAGCCCAAATCGTTTAAGTACCGAAAGCGGTCCGAAATATTTCGATCGAATCCGTTCGAAACTATATCGGTATAAAAAAGGTCAAACGATACACGCGATTAAATATATGTATGTACATGTATTATATTTATTTTATGATATAAAATAATTGTTAATACCTCATAAACAGCACCCAGTGGCATCACTAAACATGCCACCATGAGATCAGCGACTGCTAACGAGGCCACTAAATAGTTGGCCACATTCTGAAGATTTCTCTCTAATATGATGGCGGCTATCACGAACACGTTTCCTGAAAATAAAAATTAATAAATTATTGCATATATATTTAATTATATTAATTTTCAAGGTTCCGGTAAAAGATGAAATTTTTCAATCTGAACTTTGTAGGCAATATATATATATATATATATATATATATATATATATATATATATATATATATATATATATATATATATATATATATACATATTGGAAATCGTAATCTAGTATATATTATATATATGTTAAAGGCACGTACAAGTGAGGCCACACACGTATGAATGTAATAATTTATTATGCGTTACATTAAACGGTGATTATCATAATGGTTTGAACCTTTTCGTATAGAAACGCACGTTTCGAAGATATACGAATACGTTTTCGAGCTAATGTTCCGTTACTTCGTTAACTCTTGCCAGTGGAGCCTTCGAGGAAATGGACGCCTCGAATGCGTACGGAAAAAGCCAGCGCTTCTCAAAATGTGCCCCCCACCCACCCCACAATTCCCACACTCTTCATCCCAAAAGTATCTATCAAAAATGGGATATATATATATATATATATATATATATATATATATATAACGCGTACGCTTAGCTACGAATGAACGAAAACGGAACGGGGAAAAGTCCGGAAAAAATCTCGTCCGTAAAAAAGCACAATAAAAAGTCGTCGTGTCACCCTAACGAGCGGTTATTTCGCGGCTGTGAAAAGTTTATGATTTATATAAAAAAATGGGGGGGGCGGAGTCTGTGTAATGTTGCGGAATGCGTTTTTAAGACGTGAAAAAAATCTCACCTGAAATCTCGAATATTTATCATTTTGGGGGGTTCATGATTTTCATTTTTTTTTAATATATGTATATTTTATATGCTTACATTACGTTTATATTGTGTACGGATGTAGATAGGGGGGTTGTAAGCGGGGGCGGGGTTGAAAAGTGTGTCGCGTAAGGAAAATTCTCGAGAAAGGAAAATGGGGCGGTCGTTTCTTTGAATTTTCTTTTTTTTTTTTTTGGTCTTGTATAAAATGAAATTAACGGCCGACATCCGAGGAGTTTTAATGAATTATTTCATCTGATAAGTCGTCGCCCAGTGTTGAATATTAAAATGACGGTTCTTAATGCTGTATTAAATCGTGAAAAGGTTGGAGTCGAAGGACGGACTCCAAATTGAGGACGTGATCCTTCGTTGGAGTTGAAAATTGCTTTGCTTTGTGAATAACAAGCATCTAGTGAGAGTGTTTTTTTTTTTTTTTTTTTTGGATAATGTAATTATATACAGCGCGATTCGGTAGAAAGGTGACTAGTGTCAGATTAAAAAATAAATAAATATAATTTATAAAGGTGGATCAAAATTATAAAATAAGTTATATATATAATAACTTAAAATATTTGTGAATTTTAAATTAGAATGAAAATAGCAACAATTTAATATATAATAATCATACATATGAAATTATTTTAAATATTGTTTATGCTGAATATCAAAATTGGAGCTATTATATATAAACTTTTGAACTCTATAAATTACTAAAATGTTTCATGATTTATTACAATATATATATATATATATATATATATATATATATATATATATATATATATATTATAGTACATCCTCAATTTTGTGCCAATTACAATTATTATAGAAAATTGCTATAATTTTGTTAATAGTTATAAGTTTTTATAGTCGTTTTCAGGTTATTATATATGATATATTTTATATGCAATAAATATTTATCGTGTTTCTATGAATAATACGAAATAATATTTATATATAATATTATTGAAAATATTTGTATATTAGTTTAAATATACAATCTATACATAAATTTTATTTAGGGGTTGAGTAATCATTATTTCACATGAGATATATCTGTTAATAATTTCACGTGCACATAATATTTATATAAAATATATAATGTAGACGTATTAAAATGAAATATTTTAAAATAAACATTAAACATTTTTCGTCGTATTAAAATACGATTTTAATTTAAAATAATATTTTTAAATAAACTTCGAACCGGATAGATAAGAAAAAGGACCGACATTCGTACGAGATTTTCATTATATATTTATATATATATATATTACGACTTTTATTATTTATTCTATGATATGTTCTATTTCATCCCTTTTTATGTTATATATGATTTTTTTATACGTATATATATATATATATATATATATATATATATATATACGTATATATTCTTTAATAGACTTGTTTGATATTCGAAGGGTATTTTGACGAGGATACTGTCATACTTTACGAGCAATCAAAGAGAAAAAAATGGACATTTGAATATTAAAAGATACCGCAAATTTATAAAACACAATGTGAAAAATTATATTTGATAGGATATTTCATGAAAAGGATATGATTTTTCTATTTAAAAAAAAAATATACGAAATCTTTATCGATAAGTAGACACGTATGGATTTGAATGTATGATTGAATATTGGAAAAATCTTAATTATATGACATAAAAATATATATATATATATTTTTTAAAAGATATATGTTAGAAATTATCAAATCAGTTATTAGTTTAAAGATGAGTTTCATAGTTTTAACATGAACGATGATATGTTTCAAAATTTGATATCAAATTTCAGTCGAGTCACGTAAAACTTTCTCATCTACCATATTCATAATTTATTGAATATATTATATATAATGAAATATATTAAAATACGATCTAATGTTTAAAGCGATATATATATATATATATATATATATATATATATATATATATATATATATATATATATATATTCGACGTGGCATTATTTGCTACTTGTATACGGGAAGTTTTCCTTAAATTTTCCAATTAATTTTCCGTCGGTCGACGAAATGAAACGGTCAAAAGTGTATAGTGTAACAATTTAACCCATCGTTTTTGACTGACCGCACGGGGTTTTGGCTTAATTGAACACATACGCCCTTTGGCGACGTACAAACTTCGCCAAGTTCGACATTTTCAGTGAAAGCTCCACCAAAAGATATTGCATTTTCCGCTTTCAGGAATATTGTACAAAGAGTACATTCCGTATTATATACGAATTGTTGACGGCGTATAAGAATTCAACAGATGATTCAATAAATTACATTATATTTAAATACAGATAAAGCAATAAAAGACATGTATAATATAATAATAATAATAATAATTGAAATGTGGTAATTTGGTTAATGAATATAATAATTTAATTTAAAAAAATATATTAGTAATTTTGTTTTTGAATATTTTTTATTTATATAGTAAAAAAGCAGAGCTTTTAATATTAATTATATAATAATTATATTTTCTAAAATGTAATTGTTTATTTTATTTTTCAATTTGTTATATTATTTGATGCACGACTCAAACTTAATCATATCATAATATATAAACGGCGGTGGTGGCGGTGGTGTCACAATATATTTCGTCAAATAATGTTTATATTTTAAGTCAATCTTTATTTATATATTTACACTTGAATATATTATTAATTGTAAAAAAAAATACGAATAATTTAATGATTTTTTTTGTATATTAGTTTAAAACAACTGATTTTTAGTATTGTTCCCCAAAAGACTAGCAGGTAATAAAAAAATAAATAAAATAAAACAGTTATTTTGTTATAAATGAGAATTTGATGTTGCTTTTAATATTAAAAAATCGATAACATATATCGTGAATATTTTATTATTAAAATTATCAATTTTTTTACTCTATAATATAATTTAGTTATTTAGCTATGAATCGATGTAAGAAAGAGAAAAATAATAAATGTACTTAAAATTAATTAAAATTTTTATATTAATTTTAATAAATTTTTAGACAGTGAATTTTTCTTTAGTATATAGTCAAAAGAATCTAATTCAATTTACTATTGTTAATTATCTGAATTATTGTGAATTAAATAAATATAATCAAAATTAAAAAAAATCTGTTTGCATTTTTATATATATTATATATAAAAATAAATTTTCATCATCATATAAAACTCATAACGTATATTTATTATATTTTTTATTTATAAATATATTAAAATAAATTCGTCTACATTTTTTTTATTATATAAATGGAAGCTTTTTATATGCAATATTTCATCTCATTAATTATATGCGAAATCTCAGGGATTCTTCACACGTGAGACTTAGTTTCCGCAAGAATGCGTATATAAATATATTATATTTTTATGAACGTTAATATTCATTTTTGGCGGTTAAATCTTCCTATATTTTAATATTTTGGCAATTTTGGCTAATTTTACGGCATAATTTTGTTCAAAAATTACGCGGATTTTTCACTTGCGTTATTTTTATACTCTAATGTTGCATTTTTTTTTATTAAATTTGGTCTATAATAAGATTAATAGAGGCCACATGCGGACTTAAAGTCGCATCTGGCTTTTTTTGATAACAAGTGTGGCTTTTTAAGTGCGCTTTTTTTTGTTTGATATAGTATAAATGTTATGTGGTTTTTTTTTATAAATTTAGAAGTCTATATATTAAGTCTATATATTTAAGTTGAATTGTTTAAATATCATATAACATGTCATTGTATTATTTTATACATTATCTTGAGATATAATTGTTACAAAGTGATATTTATGAGAAAAAAAGTTCGCCACCCCTGATGTAGAGGTTGAATATTTTTGAAATTTTCTAATAATTAATATTTATATTGAATTTAATATTTTATTTTTTTTTAAATAAAAATTGACTATCTCTGTGTTTAATAAATCTTTATATAATATCAGATTTCTTTTCGGATTATTTAAAAGAGCTAAAAGGGTTAACATTTTTGAATAATAAAAACGAAATTCAATGAGGTTCGTTATTTTGACAAAAAGGTTAATTCGTTAAAATCAACTTAATTTTTGATTTATATATTATATAATTTGATATTTTCGTTTGAATTGTTTAAATCGAACATTTGATTAAACTTTACAATTTTAATTAATTTTATTGATATCGCACAAAAAAAAATATTTTTCACAACTGTCAGACAGACGAAATGGCTCGTGTGGACGCCGCTTAAGGATCATAAGTTATATCACCATAAAAAAGGATTATATACCATATATATATATATATATATATATATATATATATATATATATATATATATATATATATATATATATATATATATATATATCACTTCGCTTTTTGGACACCGTGTTCTTCTTATATATATAAATACAGGGTGTTTCGTAGATTTTGTTCTGTTTTTATTGCGTGCGAAACAAATTTATATTTAACGGTTGCGTAGTGAATTTTAGGACGACTTTTTTTCGTAGAAAAGTTATTGTCGAACCTTGTGTCGTCCATCTTTCCATATTTACGCGACATTTTTGTTTTCTAAACGAAATTACGACACCTTCGAGACGAAAGACGAGAACCGTTCCCATTGCAGTAGCCGATTTTTTTTTTTTTTTTGTGTTGCGCCATTTTCGGGACGGGTATAAGAGCGGACGTTTTGTTGTCGACTTGGGACAAAACGGACACGTGTACTAAACAATCTATGCATACTGTGTGAATATTTTTTTATACATCTATAAAAAAAATATTATTTTATATATGTATATATTAAAAAAAAAAACTAGTTTTATTTATAAAATATATCATATTTAATTAATATTAAAAAATATAGCGCATTTTATCAATATATTCTATTTTAAAATCATTTTAAAAATATTTTTTTCATTAAAAATCTTCATTTTTTTATTTCATCATATAGTTAATGATTTTAATTATATATTTTATTTTATGATAAGAATTTGAAAAAATAGAAAAATTTTTTTAATCGTATTTTTTTCTATATAATCAATTTTATTATTAATATTTGTTTTTTCTTCATTATATTCAAGTTTTTTTATATTATTTATTATACTTATATTTTCATAATATATTAAAATTTATACGTAATCAATTAAGAATATTTTTCATGCATAATTTTATTTTTTTAATACGATTAAATTAATATTTTTTTTAAATAATAATAATGACATAAATTTATCATTTTTATATATCAAATATTAAAATTATTTATAGTAATTTGTTTTGAATATTGAACAGATGATATTATTGTTAATATTAAATCTGAAATATGTCCAAGTTTTACGTTAATTATTTCAATATATTTACACAAATATATAATATAATAAAAAAGACGATAAATAAAGGTCGGTAGATTTCATCGTTTAACAGAGCACATATAATTTTTTAATCTTGTTAACAGATTTTTTTTATCTTCTCTTGCGGTTAAACAACGTTCATCTTTCTTCTTATTCTTCTTCTTTTTTTGTCTGTTTTTCTTCTTTTTTTTTCGTGTGTCGGCAGACTCGCTTTTTTCAATTTTATTGCCTCACATTTATGGCACGAAGCACTATTAAGCACAATAAAAAGGAAAAACACTACAAGAAAAACACTCTCTCGACCCTTTCGTCTCTTTACACGAAATAAGGGGCACGGAGGAGGGGGGGAATTTTCCACGTTTTTCATCCCCCCCCCAACGGTTTATGATCTCAAAGAGCGTACGCATGTTTGCTTTAAGAAAATGTTCTACGGAAAGAAACAGAAATAAAAACATAGACTTTTTTATTTTTCTTCTTTTTTTTTACGGTTCGACTCCATTGTCGTGGACCGATTTTCGCGTGCCTATATATATATATATATATATATATATATATATATATATTATGTTCCGGATGCAAAGCCACGTGTATAATAAATACGTATTTTGAATCTGAGGGTAGAATTGAGGGTTGAAAAAGAAGAAAAAAAAAAGATACGTGTCACGGTGAAAAATGTTGATGTTATTGAACGCGAAATGTTGTGATTTAAGTACTGGTGTTGTTGCAAAAATATTTATTTCTTTTATAAATAGCAAAGTGTCGGTTCACAAAAAAGAAAAAATTGTGAAGAATTTTCATAATATAATATTATATATATTTTTTTCAAGCACTTTGAAGATGAATATATACGGAAAAGTATTGAAAAAATGATCAATTTTTTAAAATAATATATCAGAGATCGAAGTAAAAATTTTACACTTTATATTTAATTTGATTCAATCTAAAAAAAAAACAGATTATGACATTGTTAATTTAGTATATTTTTTAATATTAAAATAAAAATATATTATTCTCGTAATGTGTACATATAAATAATAAATTTTAATGCTTAATAAAAAAAAAAGATTAATTTAGAATATTTTATTTCTTAAATACTTTATTATTAATTGGATATATTATCAAAGAATCGTCCAAATAAAACGCGTATATAAATATTTATTTTTCAATATTACGAATTCGTTCTTTGTTCTATATATATATTATATTTTTTGATTGCACACATACTCACACACACACACACACACATAAAAAAGGTATGATTCTATTATAACTATGGCAGTTAATAAATATAGTAATAAAAGGAAAACGATGCCCATAAATAAAAATAATCTTCTCCAATATAAAATACACGACGACATTAAAACAAAGAGAACTGTGCGACCATTGAAAAGCGATCATTAATCATATTGACTTAACCTTTGCCAAGATCAAATAATAATATTTAGAAAGTCATATTTTTTTTAATGCTATTTATGTGTATTCAAATTAAATTATTATACGTTTGATTTTAATAATAAAATATTTTAAATTAAATAAATCATCATATTTTTTATTTTATATATAATTTTTGTATATATAAATTTGATGATGATTTATACATTTTGTTTTAAGAGGAAATGATAAAATTGACTTGAAATTAATGTCGAAATATAGCAATTATTGAATATTATTGTTGTGCGGAATTTGATAAATTAGCCATATCTGAACATAGATTTTAATATATATTTAATATAGATTAAATTTATTGTATATATAATTATTTTTTTAAGTTACAAATCGATAAAATAATAAAATAATACAGTTAAAATAAATAAATGGATTGCTGTCAACAAACCGTTTGCGATAAGACTTAATAATAATAATACGTCAGTTTAACACGAGATGAAAAAAAAAATGGAGCGGAAAATGTGGAAAATTTCGACCACATAATATGACTAATGGAAATTTCAACGGAAAATTTCACCATAAAGAAGTTATTCCAGTGGCGGCGGTTTTTTTTCCGATGAAAAAAAATTTTTTTGGCATTTACACAAGAATTCTTGAGCGGCGGCATACTATTTTATTTATTATTTCCTTAGTATATCATTATGATTTATTCCGCTTTAGCTGGAACTTCCTGTTTCCTTTTTAACTTGGTCTTTTTTTCATTCTGCAGCCAGAATCAACGAAACGTAATAAAATTGGCGAGTTTCAGTGTTTTTACTTTATACAAATAAACGGAAAATATTTATTTCTTTATATATTTATAATGGAGTAAACGTCGTGTTCCAATTAAAATGTGACTTATGCCAAATAAAATAGGCATTATAAATGTCTTACTTTTTGCATTGTACGATTTATTTGTATATAAAGATTTCTGTATTAAAATCTTTATTTTATATATTTAAAAATCGTAAGGAGAATATTTAATCGAATACAGAGGATGTTAATGAATAAATTTATATATATATATATATATATATATATATATATATATATATATATATATATATATATATATATATATATATATATATATATATATATAATAAAATATTTACACTTATCTTTCACTAGAATTTTTAATTATTAAAAAATATTAAGTAAAAAATAATTGTTACAGTGAATTAAATAATATTTTTTTTAAATTTTTTACATTTTTATTGGAAACACGATTAAATTTTTCTCATATTGATTGATATGATGTATGTATGTTGAAAATATGTATATTTTTTCTGAGCCACCGCATATACAGAAATATAAAGAATTTATATATACATTTTTTAGATAAAACCTTCGTAATCAGAACATGCCATCTTTATAAGAAAATATTACTGAAATTCGCGGGAAAGATTGCTATTAAGGCTATTTTATTATTATTATTTTTATTATTACTTTATATACGAGTGGATTATTATAAATACGCCATCTTCCTTTTTTTATAACTTGAAAAAAATACGAAAAAAAAGGTGAGATGATTTATAAGACACAGGGGAAAATTAGATTTACAAATTTTCTTTCGTCGGAAAGAAACGAGAGAAGTGAAAAGCGGCCGCCATTTTTTTCAAAAATTTATATATTTATATATTTTTTTGTTTTTTAACGGTCATAAAAGGAAATGAACCCATAAATATTTTCATCGTGATGAATCTAATATTTTTTTTGGGTCATTTTTATTTATTTTTATTAAAATTTTAGTATTCTCGTCGAGATTATTGCTTGTAAATTTCGTCGTAAAGGATCAACGTTTGTGTTTTACGTCATCTTTTTTATTGGACTATCAATTTTGTTTTAAACCAGCGCTTTACAAATGATGATATCCAGAAAAGTATTTAATTAAATTAAATTAAAAATTGAATGGTTTAATAACGAAAAAAAAATATATATATAAAATTCTAAATTCGTTTTAAATTGCGGCCATAAAATAAAATTCGAAGTTGAGATATAATATATATATATATATATATATATATATATATATATATATATATATATAAATGGGAAAATAAAATTCAGAAAGTGTGTTTGGCAGGTGACGTCATCGGGGAAAATTTATAGACGAAGGCTGTTGCCTTTTAATTTATGCTGCTCCTCGCTCGAACGGAAGTGTGCCGCGTCGTGGAAAAGCGGAAAATTTCATACGGGAAATGTAATTAGCTCGGGTCAATTATTTGGTAAGTGGATGTGCGAGTCGAAATTTTCATCGGTGTTTTTTCCATTTTCTTCCATTTGTCGCCCCGCGTGCATCGAACACTCGTTTCGAACCCGGGACCGGAAAAATTCGATATTGTGTATTTTTTCCACCCCCCGCTCGACATTTAATTATCGGTTTTCGTTTCTTTTTCACCCCGTCACCGTCTTTAATTTCTCGTCCTTTTCTACGTTTGCCTTCGACGTCGCTAATAAACGCGTTTCAATTGAAAACGTTTGATTTAATCGAATCAAAATCGACGTCCCGTTTTCGTTTTGCGTTATTTATTCTTTTATTGGATTATTATATATATATATATATATATATATATATATATATATATATTTAAAAGAGTGCGAAGATTTATAAGATTCAAGATCATTTGTATATTAATTAGTCTACGTTTATATAAAAGTAGATATGATTTCATAGTGAATAATTCATTCTAAAGAGCCGTTTTAAAATATTTCAATATAAATGGATTATTGTTTGAGTCATTTCATTGAAATCAATTTCATCGATAATATTATTTTTTTTCTTAGAAACCATTTAGAAAAACGGTTTGATAATTGTTTTAAAAAATCAATGGTCGGTTATAAAGTGCCGGACGTTGTTAATATTTATTTCGGCGAAATTTTCCAAAACGTCGGAAGACAGGTCGTTTTGAAAATGGAAAACTTGGAAAACGGTGACGTCGGAAAATTTAATCGAAAAATCTCGAACGAAAATGACTGCTATTGGCGAATAGGGAAAGCGAGATGGCGACGACGGTGGTTTTCTAAAAAAATAAAAATTTTCCACGAAATAATCGAATCGGAAAAGTCGCTTTTTCAGGTGGTCATCGCTCGAATTGCGACGCTCTTTTTGTATTATTATTATTTTTTTTATTCATTATATATTTGTGCGTTCGATTTTTAGCGTCGCTTTTCCGGCGAACGTCGACGTGACCGGAAAAATTTTGAATTGTTACCGTCGTCGTCAAAGATGTCGATACGAAGAGTTTTCCGGTATTTTCATCGCTTTTTATTTGTCGCACAAAAGTGTAACGTTAAATATATATCAATTAAATATACGTATGAATGTGTTGAATTCGTATTCAATATTATTTATATATAAATTGTGGCATTATATTGCAGTTTTTTTCAGGATATATTCGAAAAAAATGTACTATTTTTTTATAATATAAAATTAATTCTTTATAAGAAAAAAATGGAGTTTTGATTATTTTTTTAATATGTATTTTAAAACTCGTCATTTTTATTATAAATATATAATTAATGACACACATATTTATATATATTGAAATATTATTAGTTGGATTATTAGATGGGTTATTTATCATAATTATCAACGCTGTCAATATCAATAATATTCTGAAACAATGGATGAATTTTCAATATATAGTTAAATAAGTAAAATGTGATTCTAAAACATTGAAATTAATTATTGATATATTTTTATTAAATCATACTAATATAAATTATTATTTCATTCAGCATTTCAGCATTCTTATGAGCATATCTAATATTAATTAATCATTATTTTTTAATATAAAAAAAATGTAATAATATATTTTAACAAAGCCAAAGTGAGATATTAAGGCTGTGCCAGTAAAACGAACATTTTTGTTCCAGTAAACTAAGGCATCCGGTGAGCCTTGTCATTTTTTCAAGGCTTAAGGGCGCCCCTTCATTTCTTAATAGCAGACACGAGCAATGAAACGACTCTGGTAATTGTGGCTATCTTTCATAGTTGTCAGGGGTCGACAACGGATTGGTTCGCCGCGAACGCGATTCAAGACGTCACCTTCATTTGTACGTTAATAGGGTGAAGATTAAAAATATATATATTGCCGGCAATATCTTGTAATTAGCGGCGAACATTGAAATTTGTCGTCGGTTGAAGTGTTATAAATATATATAAATGTATTATATATTATCTAATATAAGAATATTTTTTTCTAATGAATTAATTTATCAAACGTTTTTATTTATAATATTAACACTTTGCGTTCGGAGATGCTTCGCAACGTTGTCGGTATATTTTTTAGTACAAACATAAAATTAACATACAAAAAAATTATGTATGCTTTTATATTTTATATATCATTACGTGTTTATAAGGATTAAATATTTTAATTTTAGTAATCTTTCCGATAAGATTGTCAAGTTTAAACTAAAAACAGTTTTAAAATTTTAATGCTGAAATTGCAGTTCGATTTGTGATTACACGGTTGCGAATTAATTCAAGATAAGAAAATCTTATTTAAATTTAAAAGAGTGTCATTTTATATTTTATAATATTAAAACAGAGAGCGTGGAAATTCGTTACAAAAAAAAAAACATAAATAATTATTATCAAATGGTGACCAAACGACACCTTTCGAGTGCAAAGAGTTAATATTATTTTTATTTAGTAGATAATTAAAAAAAATGTTTATAACGTCGATTTATATATGACGATCTGATATACTTAGTTATTTTTTAATAAATATTACGAAACAAACTTTATGGTTTATGGATTAAATTTACCGCTTACTTGAAACATTCGTCTGTACTTTCTCGAATTTCTATGAATTCAATTAAAATGTCTCTCAGTCGACTTACGAGAGGACTAAAGATCAACAAAGCCTGAAATAGCCTTTGTTTATTGTAATAAAATCGGCGGGTGTTCCCCTCTCTTCCCCTTTCCCCCGTTTAATACATTTAAAGTCGAACGCTGGTTCAATTTCGAAATGTTGTTTAGCGCTCAACGATAATTATTAAAGTTGAGGGGCACGAAGAGTGGGGGGGGGAGCTTGGTTCATTCGCTTAGACTTAAATAATGAAAACTCATTTTGAAACGTCGCCGAAAGCCTTAAAATTTTAAACAAATTTCTACCGAGAGAGAGTGAGAAAGAGAAAAAAGGAAAGATTTCGAGCATCAAACAGAAAAAAAAGATGTTCCAGGTTACGAGTGAATATAAATTAGAAGCGACGATAAAAATGAGCGATATATATATATATATATATATATATATATATATATATATATATATATATATATATATTCCAGGATGAGGAATTAATTTCGGACCATTGACTTTTATGAAGAGTATTTAGTCGAAATTGCCCGGCAAATTATTCGACTAAACGTACAAGTGGGTCGTATAAAAAGAGAATCACTGTAAGGATATGTTTTTTTTTTTGCAAAATCTGAATGTGAAACAGGATATTTCAACTGAAAAAAAGTGTATATATATATATATATATATATATAAAGGTTTTTCCTGTTTTGGATGTGGCGGCGGGTGGAAAATGGAATGGCGGATTGCGCACTCGAATTAAGCAATTAAATTAAATTAAGCACCATCCCCCTAAAAATGCCACCCGTGGACCATGTCTTGGAAAGTGAAAAACGAAAATTTTGCATATCGAAATGGAAAGCCTACGATTATGAGCCTGATTCTGCGGGGGAATGGGGGTGGGGTGGAAAAAGAAAAGAAAATTAGCGATGAAAAAAACGTCGAGCGTTTTAAAGAAAATCGTAAACTCGTCTCGAATAAGTGGTAGTACTCGAAAATGTGTATTCTTATCTTCGTATAATGCTATATATTTATAGTGCGTTTTTTTTCATAAAATAAATTTATATATTTATTTTAATAAAATGAATTTATTTATTTTTTATTATCAACATGTTACGTGTTTGAATCTATAATTATTATCATTATTTGTAGATATTACCATATGTATAAGTATTAATATCAGAATTCATTAATTTAATTTTGAATACATAATATATATATATATATTTTTTTTAAATAACATAGGGATTTTAAAACTGAAAAGGGCTTTCGAAATATCGATTTATTTTAATATCAATACGTAAAAAGGGTTAAATATATTAGAACTGACGTCAAATACAAATTCAATAAGAGACGCGGATATAATCCGTACCTAAAAATAGGAGAGCAATTTGACGAAGCTTTCAACTCGAATATATATATATATATATATATATATATATATATTATTTTTTATATTATTTATACGTTATAAATATGTATGTGTGCAGTTATTTAAATCTTTTAGTAAAAGCGAAAGCTTGTACTTCCTTCGAGAGCTTTTGACGTAATACGAGCCTAGTATTTACCCATCCGAATAACAACTTTATATATGGTATATATATATATATATATATATATATATATATATATATATATATATATATATATATATATTATACAGACCGTCGTATATAAATTGGCGAATAAACGGGCAAGAAAACCGCAATTAATACAAATTTTTCGAATAAATATTTGCCTCTCCCCCCACCCTCCACCCTTCGTTACTCCAGTCGTCCGATTTTTCGGATAAAATAAAATAAAAATAATGCGCGAGGCTTTAAATCGTTCAGAACGCGCGATATAAGCCCTCGATAAGCGATATTAAGATGAATGGCTCGGATTCGTTTCTAAAGTGAACCGCGCCCCGCCCCTCCCCCTAAGTCCGTCCCTGACTAACCCCGTTCCCTCCCTTCGACAAATGAAAGTAAAGATTTATTTAGAGTGGAAAATAGCAGAAATTTTCCCTTTTAGGACGATGCGAAAAGAAATCCGAAACGGTCCAAGATGGAAAGAAGAGGGGGGGGCAGAGGAGGGGAGAACGAATATGGCCGTTTGATTTTCGTTGGATATATAAATAAAATAATCTCAAATATAAATGATATTATAATTAAAAGACGTCCGATTTCTACTTTTAAATGTACCGAAATAAATATTGATTTTTCTAATTTATTATATGTATTATATGAATTATTACGTATATATTGAAATATTTAGAATTAAAAAAAAATTATATATAATGAAAATAATAGTATATTTTATATGATAAAATCAATTAAATATTTATTAATAATTTTATATAATAGCAAAACAAAGTCAGATAGAGAGAATTTTGTTATTTATGTATTTTTTTATGAATAAAAAAAAATCTCTTTAATGAGGTGATCATTTATCGTCTATTTTTGTATCTTAGAAAAATGTTTTACCGTTTTAAAAATTGTCCTTCTTTTGTGTAAATTTTATATAAAAGGTTTTTTTTGGATTCGATTTCAAAACAGAAAACCTCTTATTTAGATTCTGTTCAATCAATATGTTTAATTAAAGTCAATTTGACCTCCTTTTTTAACAAAAAAAAAAAAATCATTCATTTTTATTATAAAAAATTTGCTCACTTTATTTAAAATCAATGATAAAGAGATTATTACGATATATAATTTAAAAAATAAATATGTAGATAGAATATATATATAATAATATTACTAATGTTTGTATTAAATTATTATATTTTATATTATAAAAATGTGTGCAAATAATATAAAATTATGTATATATATATATATATATATATACTGTTTAACATCTGTACGTGGTTATTGGAAGGATCTCGTAATTTCGAAGGAATTTCTTGGAATTTTCTCCTTCATCGAATATTTCTTCGAAAGGGTGGTAATTTATAGGTAGATATTCGTTGAAAAATCAAAGTGGCGGAATCGGCGTCGGAATATCAATCCTTTTTGGCGGAAAACCGTTTCGGTAAATATTTCAATTCAGTGCATTCATTAATATTCAAAGAAGGCACGGATTGTTTGCATTTGAAACGATATCATTATATATATATATATATATATATATATATATATATATATATATATATATATATATATATATATATATATATAGGACTAATCGTGTTATTCAAACACTTTTCATACGGTTTTGATCGTGAAAATCTCGAATTAGCTAAAATCTTTGTTTGTATTATATTATAATTAACATCAATGTGTTTGTGTTTGGGGATAAAAGGCGTTTCTGATAATTCGCGTGTCGATAAACGAGCGCGTTATCAATTCCGTCTTTCAAATACGGCTCAAAGACTTGAAAGGCGGCCTCAAATTATTTTCGTTTTATTTGATGTGTGAATGATTATTTTATTGAGGTTTTCGCATGATTGAATGATTCCTTATTTTGGATGGAAAGATCTTTGATAACTTTCACACACACACACACACACACACACCACACACACACATATATATATATATATATATATATATATAATTTTTGATCGGTATTTGTTTTTTCTAGATTAATACATTTTTGATATTTTAATTATTGTGTATTCAACATATTTTATTTATGACAAGAATAATAAGTTTGTCTGGCAATTTTTTACTATAGAAAAAAATTAAACAACAAATTATTTTAACTTTGAGCGTTTTTATAAGTTAAAAAATATTTTTAAAAGTAAATAGTGTTGTAATAAATTGAAGAAAAGAGAAAATGGAATCAGATTAGGCGAAAATCAAGGAAGGTCGTGACTTTTCACAAAGACGATGATAAAGTAACTATTGTAATTCGTTTAGGTTTTTTTATATGATGTTCGATAAATGCCTTTCGCAATAAAAAATACGGATTTTTCACACACACACACACACACACATGTGCGTGATTTCACCATAAAATATAACTGAAACATTTTCCGATAATTATGATATACAATGAGCCGACGATGAAATGGAATTTTCTTCGTTTTCGTTCGACGAGACGGCTCCGGGATTTATTCTCAATGAAGAAAAATGAGAATTTTCCGACGATGTATCGAAATTTTCCATGACTAAGACGATTTCATCGATGTCGAAACGACCCTCTTTTTTATATTATTATTCGGCAACCCTTTCCCGCCTCGTCTCAGCACTGTAGAGTGTATTTTATTGTTATTTTTCATATATATATATATATATATATATATATATATATTTTCCTGACGTTTTTCATTGTCGAATTTTTCGTGTACGAGTAAAAACGAGGCGCAATAATAAATATGAAAGTGCGAAATCATTTTTCAACGCCACGAAGGTCCTAAATGATCAATGCCAGGTCGGCCTCTCAAAGGGTTAAATCTGTCCGTCATTTTAGTACTCGTGCTCTGGTGCCTTGGGAGACTAGAACGAGGGATATTTGTCATCTTGGACCTATTTTTTGATATACAGAAAATAAAGGTCGAAAAAGGGACGAAACTGAGATAAGATCTATGATGTGAGAAATTTTCACCATTCTTATATTTCACGATAAATCTGAAAACGTATGTAATTTTTATTGTTCCGATCTTTTTTATATTAAATTTAATATCATATATATAACGCTTGCGCCGGTCGACGATGGTGGTGGTGTAGCATTTTTAATATTTCGTTAAATGATATTTTATTTTAATAAATGTGTGTATTTCTAATAATCTAACACACACTCTTGTATTAAAATATTAAATGAATAAAATATATGTAATTTAACGCTTATTTTTAAAAATTAATTGTGATAATTTAAAGGAGTCACATGTAGTAAATACGGAGGATGTTACAAAATATTTCAAATATTTTTATATTTATCAATAATAAATGCATCTTAAATATTTGTAGTATATATATATATATATATATATATATATATATATATATATATATATGCAATAAGAATTTTAAAAGAATATTATCATATATTTCGTATATAATAATAAAAACGAATAAATTTATTTTTCACCGCAACGCACAGATGGCGTAATGTGAATTAAAAATATTAATGTGTACAAATAAAATATAAAACATATTTATATCAGTGTTGCCATATTTGCAGTCACGCGCACAAACGATTAAAGGGAACATATGACATCAAACGTATTCTGGGCGAAAAAAAAAATAAAAAAAAATAAATATATACAAATCTGAAAAAAATCGCTGTTTGCACGTTTAGTAACCGGCTGATGAAAAAAAATACAGTATAATCTCTTTGAATCCGTTTATTTGTCGACCCCTATTTGATTTACATATATACAATGCATATTCGTAATATTATATATATTTTTATTTCACCACCTTTTCCCTTTCTTATTTCTCAAATTCATACACATACGATTTCGGTTGTTTTCAAATAGATGAATTATTTTTTCGAACAATTTAAACTTTTTGTTGTTTCACTTTTTTCCCCACCTAATAGTGTTTGTTTTGTAAATATGATTAATTGACAAAGCAACGCAATCAAGTGGAAAATTCACTTTGATAATCCGTTCTATTATATTCTGAATCATTAGGCGTTGGTTTTTTTATATATATCGAATAAAATTATATAGAAAAAAAAAATAAATAAATTGCATTTTCGTGAATTGTGCGCGCACCATTATATGAAAGAAAAGAAAGTACAGACCGCACACAAAGTCAACACTGTTAACGATGCACTTTAAAACTAGGGTTGAAAAGAAAATTCGTCTAAAAAAAAAACAACCCCACTCCCCGGACGGTTAAATGAAAACGCGGCTACTTTTTCATGCGCGGTTTCTCATTCGACGCGGTAAAAAAAAAAAAAAAAAGTGAAAACCGGCGCCTTTTCACTCTTTCTGTAGGCCGCAATAAAGCCTTCTTGTCGTTCAAGTGTCGCGGTTTATGGTGGCGTTTAAACGGTCCCGCTCGGCTATCGGCGAATTATGGCCGCGCGAAAACAACACGTAAAAGCTTTTTTCCACGATAATAATTTTCCGGGACCGGACTGTGAAAAAAGCGCACCGGCTAGAAAGCTTTTCGGCGGATTTTTCCCGGAGATAAACGCGATTTATGCGTACGCGCGCGCAAATGCAAAACGCGCTTTTTCACCTTGTTGTTTTTTGTTTTTCATTTGTACACGTTAATAAATTGAAAATTTGAAAATATCATCCATGAATGATTGTATATTCACATATACATATATATATATATATATATATATATATATATATATATATATATGTGTGTATAAGTTTACTTAGTTTCGCTTATCGTTAAATTAAATCGCTGAAATTTTAGATGCATGTAATTTAGTTGTACTTCGTCAAGTGTCTTTTCGAGTTCGAAGGTTGATGATCGCTATTTCAACTTTGATTTATGATAACATGATTCTGAAGTAAAAGCCTCCAAACTTCTACCAAAGTACTCATATGGATTTCGAAATCAAGATACTCATATTCTATCGGTACTTCAACAATCCAATATTTTTATATTCGTCATTAATTTTAGAAGATTGCAAATTAAATGATTTTTCATCACAATATTAAAGTATTCCTTAAATTATTTTTTCATATTCAATTTTCAATTGAAGTTTAAATATTTATTTATTCTTTAATTTTTGTATTTTTTTTCAGATGTAATAACATAATTAACAAATGAAGTATGTATTTATTTTCAAAGTAATTTATATAATGTTGTATATACAGTATAATAGATGGCGCTGTTTTAATCTCTTATTTTCTTAATCTTTAAAACATTTATTTTTTTTAAATCGGACAGTTCTATATGAAAAATAGAAATAATAAATCCGATTTACCCTCAAAAATCTACAAAAATATATTATATATATAAAAAAAAATTCGCTAATTTTAATTTGATGTCAAGTTAATTGGCGGATTGATGGTCGGTTCTTTGTTGTTGCCGCCGTTATTTTTTTTTATCCGCCCCTGTGTAATCGCATTTAAATTAAATAAGTTTCGACAGCGTAGCCGGGGATTTTAATTCGTTAAATTAAACCGAGTCGGAAAACATTAATTAACTGTTGCGCGTTGTCGTTCTTTTAAAAAGTTTCGATCACTTTCATCCCCCTTACCGCCCATCGGCGTCCAGTAATTTCATCCCCCCCCCCTTCCGATTCAGACTTAAAATAAAAATTAACCAAATTAGATATTAAATATATGATCAATATTATTATATATAAATATATATATATAATATATATGACCGTATTTTTATTTATATAATATAAATCTTCTATCATATATGCATATGAACAGCGAAAATGGTTAAAATTTTCGTCGAGAAAATAGACAGCTTTATTCTAGGGATGTGTTTTTCCGAGGCAACATTGACATTTTGTCGTTTTCATTAAGTCCACCCTGATAAGCACGAAGCGCTAAATATATATAAATAAATAAATAAAATATCACGCGTGGTTAAAAATGATATTTTTATATGAAAGTAGAAAATATAAGGGTTTCTCTTTTTATTTTTTACTACACTTTACAGTCGGATGGCATCGAAGACATTATATTAAAGAATAACAGTGAATTTTTTTCCCTCGCTCTTCACATTTGAATAAATAACGTATGAAATGTATTAAAAATATAATACTGACGCTATTCGTATAAATATAATATTTTAAATAAATAAATAGACGCTATTTATTTAGGTGTAGCGTGATTATTTAGTGTGCCAAATGAAAAGTTCAAATCCTTAGTTAAATATTTACACTATAATATAATACATTTTATTATTATTATTTACGAACGATGTAATTTAATTTTTGTATAATAGTAAATAATGCGACATTTCATTCACGTTATATGATATAATTTTTTTCATAGCTTTTCTTCAAAGAAAAGCCTCGTTAAAAGTTTTTTGACAAATGACAAACCTCACCGACATTGTGCAAATAATATTTGTTACGTACAAATGTATTATAAATATATATATATATATATATATATATATATATATATATTACAAGTATCTGAAGGAATAAAAAGGATTTTTCAGATCGTTATAAGTTTACAGCGAAAAATGTCTGGAAAATGTTTTTCATTGCGAATTTTCCGATTCGCGGCGCATCGTCGATTATCATACTTCGAACGAATGTTTCTTAATAGTTTTGTCAACGAGTATATATATATATATATATATATATATATATATATATATATATATATATATATATATATGGTATACATATATATATATAAATATATATATATATGTCTCAATTTAATTGCATCTATTATTATATTTGCCTGATATTCAAATTTTATTTAAATATATTGAATATTTTTGGAAAAATATCTTATATATCTGTGATAAATATGATAATATAAATGGATTTATTCAAATTTTAAGAATATTTTTATATTGAAATATTCTAAATATATATTTAATCTATGTCGAATATTAATAAATTTATTTTCTTTAAGTCAATAATGTTATAGTAAAACCTTTAAGAATTGAACATTCATAGAAAAGTTGTACTTTCATTCAATTTCTAATACGGCTTCGTTTTAAATGTTAAAAATGTATACTGAAAAAAATTTGCATCCGAAGTCATTTTCTACTTAATACTGTACCACTTTGGGGGGACGCTTTTCGTGTTGTATTTTTTTTGTTTTCGTATTTATTTTTATTTTTATATCAAAGGCGAATGTGTCTGTTTGCCGGTTTGTGTTTATCTCGAATCCGCGTTACGAAGGTGTATTTTCAAAAAAAAAAAAAACGGTCTTTTCGCCGAAGATAATTGAAAACGTAAATTGGAGGACGCTTTCGCGATAAGCTCTCTCCCTTTACATAGGAATAGAAATTGCTTAGATCTCAATCTGAAAGCTCGGGATAGGTGTTTTGAATGTTTAGATGCTGCGGTTTCATCCCCCTAAAAACATACGAGAGGGGAGAGGGGATGGGTCGGTGGAAAACAAATTTCAGCGATCGTCCTTAATGAATCGTCCTTTCTTGTTTCGTACGACCTTTCCGATTTTTCTTCGACCTTCTGTGCGTATGTATATATGTATATATAGGGTGTATTTTTTTTTGCGAAGGCTTTTTTCGAGGTTCGGCACAAAGTTCATCAGGCGAATGGATAACCGGCCGTTTCGTTAAGACGCTGGAAGAACTCTTAAAAGCTTTTCAGATTTAAGGGTCGCCGCGTTTGTTTTTATTGAACGAGGGGTAGATTTTTTCTTTTTTTTCTTATATATATATATATATATATATATATATATATATATATATACATGTATATTTTTTTATTTTTTACTTTGTTCCACTCTGAAAAATAAAAATGCTTATGCAAATCGACGATGGCAAATATGCCCTTCGAGTACCGTTTTATAATTATGTTATTTAACATTCGGAATTGTAAAGATAATCGTCGGTTTGCGAGGTCGCTTTTTTTTATTTTTCTTTTTTTTTTGAATCGGAAATAAAACAGTCATTCGAAGTATTCTCAACGTTTATGAATACACAATATTATTATTCGAAAGCGGTAATTTAAAATTTAATAATTAGAAGGTACGGGCGTTTTGGGGGGGGGGGCAAATTTTTGCACATCAATTCACGTGTAAGATGAATATTATAATGGTGAATATTAAAACTTGAATTGTATCGGCGTTTTTTTTTTTGCTTTCATTTTAAAAAGCTAAAAACTTTTAAAAGAAATATATTTTTGAAAGAAGTCGTATATATATATATATATATATATATATATATATATATATATATTCAATATCTGTTTAGTATAAAGTGGCGTTAAATATTTAATATAGCCTAGTTAAGGTATTGAAGTGATTAAATTCTGAATTAACTATAATGTGATAATACATACATAAATTTATATATGTATACACATTTGTGTGTGTGTGTGTACAATACAAGTATAGTAATAATATTCGAGTATACGATGAACAATTTGAGGAATTCCACCACCTCGACAATAACCTGTTCTATAGCCTTCTTAGCTTAGCATTTCTATCAGTTTTACACCTGCGAATATGTGTATTTATATACTCATATACAGAATGATCGATATTTTTACGATCTTTTAAAATTGTTTAAATATAAAAATAAATCAGCATTAAAATAAATAAAAATTTGATTTATTTTATTTTATATTATATAATTATTAAATAAAGATATTTTAAAATATTTTTCGCTAATTAAATAATGATTTAATCTGATATTTAAATTAGAATGTTTTATATAAATTGCAATAAAAAAATATATAATTTTCAGCTTTTCAAGTATATATAATAAAACTGATTTATTATTAAATATAATTCAGACGCGTTCCTCAATATTTTTCACTATATATTATATAATTATAATAAAAATAACAGCGATCGCTGAAAAGCAACGGTGCGTTTATCCGTTGTCCACTTTGCAAACGGTCCATTGTTTTATCGATCATTGCTGTATATATATAAGAAAAACCGATGCTACGGGTACGC
The DNA here is from genome assembly GCA_024500535.1 of Leptonema lineaticorne. Taxonomy (NCBI): domain Eukaryota; kingdom Metazoa; phylum Arthropoda; class Insecta; order Trichoptera; family Hydropsychidae; genus Leptonema; species Leptonema lineaticorne. The sequence continues at coordinate 9,963,120 of JANIJI010000014.1, read as the reverse complement.
ATTTTCCGACACTAGAGAGTGTGTTTGCCTGTGCGCGCGTAACGCTCCTTTTGGAAAGAGGCGACGTAAATATTTGTACGGCGTGCTGTATCGGTTTTAAATTGATTTACGCAAACCCATAAACCGCAAGTGCTCAGTATATACGGCCACCGTTCAATTTCTTGTATAATCTATATATATATTTATATATAAATAAATGTGTATGTATGTGTGTGTGTGGGTGTGTGTGTGTGCGTGCGTGAAATTTCCGTGTAGAAAGCGCTGGTACGAAATTATTTTGTATCTAAACGTCGTAACCGCTATGTGTGAAATTTTGATAAGGCTCTATTAGTATAAACCGCACGGCGTTAAGTCGATTTCGTCAAAAACCGCTAATGATAACCGCAAATATTGTTGTCTGAACTTTTCCGACTTGCGATGCGGAAAATTTTCGGCGGCCCGAAACGGATTATTTTCCATTGACACTGTGGGCTCGAAACCGTTTCAGCTTTTCGAAACAGATTATCACATTTTATTGTTATATATAATAATTATTGACATATATATATATTTTGAAATTTATTATTTGTTTCTGATATAAAATATTTTATTATTATGATCGAAAATGATATATATATATATATATATATATATATATATATATATATATATATATATATTAAGACGATAAAATCGATGTTTATTATTGTTACAATAATATTATTATATTAAATATTCAAAAAATATTTTTCAATATACATATATATTGAAAAAAAAAACGTCAATATAGTTCTTATAGTTTTTGTATAAAAATAGTTAATTAAATTTTTAATATTAATAATATAAAATAAATTAAATTATTATTTGTGATTTTTTTTTAATGATTTCAGACGAATTATATTTTTGATTAAATATTTATCGGAATAAGTGAATACATAAAAATTTAAATATATGGTGTTCAGAAAGTAATGTAAATCTAAATATATTAACATTTTCGACTTGAATGTTGTCTATAAATAAAATCATTTTTAAATAAAAATGACAATTTCTATTTCTATTTTAATACACCGTGTATTTATAAATTTTAAATATATAATATAAACTAGTTATTTTATATTATTAATTTTATTAAAATGATAATAATGCAAAAATTTTCAATGAACATTTGAAAAAAAATATATTGAATAAATGATATATATATATATATATATATATATATATATATATATATATATAAATTTTCATTGAATGCATAATTTTTTTGACATGTTTTTTTATTTTAATCATAATATTTTTAATATAAAAAAAATTCATAAGATTATTTTTATATCTTGCAAATGATTAGATTGCGAACTTTTATTTCCGCCATTTCGAAACCGCAACGCTAATAAGATCGTTATAAAAGCAAATGTTATTCAGAAATATATATATATATATATATATATATATATATATATATATATATATATATATATATATATGTAATAAAACCAAAAAAATAAACAATAATAATAACAATAATAAAATAAATGCAAAAAAAGAAAAGAAAAGCCGTAATCGTATTTCGACAGTTGCGTGCGATGAAAACATTGGTGTATTTTTTTTGTCGTTTTAAACTTGAAAAAAAAGAAAGAAAGAAAGAAAAAAAAGACGCAATTTAAAAGTCAATTTGGAATTTTCACTGCGAAGGCTTTGTGCGCTTTGCTTGTTTTTTTTTCTCACCCTCGCTACTTCTATTTATTTTAATATAAATAAATAGTAATATAAATGTGGATATTGTTTGTAATGTTTAAAGGGGGGTTTTGAAAAAAAAAGCGCGAAATACGAATGAAATATTAAATGAGTATTTTTATAAAATAATAAAAAAAAAGTACAATAGAAAAATTCGCGACGTGTTGCAAATATTGCTGTGGTAATAATTGAAATATCCAGTGTTTTTCAAATGTTACAGTATTATAATTTGTTAAGATTTATAAATTAAATAAATTTTAATTTAGCAGCGCATTTGAGATTAAATTTTAATTAGATCAGAGTTGCAAATTTGACAGTCGAAAGAAAATTTTATTTAAAAATATGAATGAATAGTAAAATTTAATTATTTTTTTAATATTTATTTTCGATTATAGTATTTTTAAAATATATATAACTATTAAAAAAATTAAATTATAATATAGAGTCGTAAAATAAGAGAAAATAATGCGTGTAAATTTTATATAATAGGCATATAATTACGTATTTTAAAATTGAAATAAATCATAGCATCATAAATATATATTATCTATACATAATTAAATATAAAAAAATATTGTTTTGATATCTTATCAATGTAAAAAATATATAAATTTAATATTTAATAGCGAATCGATATTTTTCTATTGCAAAAATAAATTTATATATTATAATACAAGAGGAAAATATATAAAAATGATCGATGATATTACAAGAAAATTATAGTTGCACTATGTAACAGTCTTTAGAACGACGCCGTAATATATTTTGTTACAGTTCTAATATATATATATATATATATATATATATATATATATATATATATATATATATATATATATATATATATATATATATATATATATATATATATATATATATATATATATATACAGGGTGTTGTATATAAAATTCATATTGTTTTGAAAACAATTTCACGGTTTAGTTAGTGCAACGCGATATCTATTCCGCGCTCTTTGGCGAGGCTCTATCGGCAAAATTGAAAATATTTTCAGGTTGTTATTTTTTTTTCAGCCATACGCGGAAAATGTTGATCGTTTTCGTGTCGGTTTTTCAAAACTAAACGGTCCATTAAATAGCACCGCGTTTCTCAAACGGCGTTTCGCTTAAATGGAATTTAAAGTTTTTTTTTTTTGTTTGTGTATGTAACGTTCAATTTCTTGATACTACTAGTCGTTTTATTTTTTTAATAGTTAAAATATTTTATACAAAGATTTTTCTTTGATTTACGTGGTTTTATAAACGTGAATATTTTCAATATACAATTTTGTATACTTGATTTCAATATTAAATTTTATTTTTGATTTTATAATACTGATATTTTTCTATACATTGAGAATATTGAGAAAGCTAATTTACATATATATATATATTATATTTATTTTTTTAATATATAATATATCAAATATTTTATATAATTATCGATTAAAAAAACTAAAATTTTTAATTTTTATTTCAAAGAAATAAATTTTCACGAACTAAAACCGCACAAACAGATATTTCGTGTAAATTTAGGAATTAGAGTATATATATATATATATATATATATATATATATGTGTGTGTGTGTGTTATATAGGAATAATAATCTAAGATAAAACTCGGTTTGTTTTAAGATATATCTTCATTTATTACAATCCAAAACAGCAACCCTTCAATTAAGAAGACTCATTACTTTGATGTCCTTTACTATTTTGTCGATTCATCGTTTTCCGGGTCAATTTGTTCTTTTAACCCTTTCTAAATCCTTTCAAAGAAATATTTATATATAATATATACCGAATTGAAAATATTTTCTATTTATTTAATATATTATTATTATGTATATGATATAAAATATTTATTTCAATATCGAATCAAATTGTTTCAAATTTTCCGTTACACGGGCGTGAAATTGACAGATCAGACTCGGACCGATTATAGAATCGGTTGGAAACGTCTGAAATAAAAAAAAAAAAATAAAATAAAATACGACCTCGATTTACATTCGAACGCTGATCGATTGCCGATGGATACAAGCGTTTAAAATTTATTTTCGGAAAATTCGAGTTTACACGTGTCGCACGTTCATTGCGTCGAATCTCTTGTGTTTTGTAACGGATCATAGCACATGTAAAACACACATATATATATATCTATATATAAAGAAGCGATGAGAGTAAAAAGGATATATCTGAATATAAATTGATTCCCTGAATGCGGCGTTCGAAGTTTACAACTGTCTGCGATGGAAGTCTCTCGGGTTTTATAAAGTAAAGTGATCTATTGAAATTTTATTCATATTTATATATATATATATATATATATATATATATATGTAATATTTTTTTAATATAAATTTTTTTTATTCATATTAAAATATATATTTGGTACAATCGGAGACGATTTTTAAATTATACATATAGTATCGATTGTGAATATAGGCTGTTTTAAATTTATTATGTACTGAGAAAATAAATTTCAAGTACGATGTAAAGTTTATTATTAAAATGTATTTAATATTTTTTTATAGCTAAGGATTAATATACAGAAAATATATAGAAAAGAGCTTTAATTTTTTTTTGAAATCAGATATTTATTATCGTGATAGAGAAGAAGAAATATTCGGTTCACCCTTAAAATTTCAATAAATAAATACATTATTTTATAATCAAATATCTGATAATTTTCAACAATAATTCTGTATATTGTTTATAAAACACAAACCTAATTTTTTGTTTAAAATTTGATAAAATTATAAATATTTTATATACATTTTTTTTTGGATTAGCTACTATATGATTTAACGTATCTGAAGATTGAGATAATGAAATTATTTAGAACAGTTTCAATTTTAATTACTTGAAATAGATTTATTTATTTAACTAAATCAAATTTCTTAGAAGGATTAGATATTTATGCAAACATCAATTATAGACGAAATTTGAATTCAAAATCATAGCGAATTCAATCGAATAAAGTTAACGTTTAAAATTTTCAGATGAATATCGAGATAATTTAATGTCCCTATGGAACGTGATATATTTGATATTTTAAGCGCCGAAAGTTTTTTTTCTATATATTAATTTAATAATATATTTAAATTAATAATAATTCGCTCGAGTGTTATAAAATAAAATAAATAATTTGCTATAAAAAAAAATATTTCAATTCTAATGAGAATAATTAACTTTTTAAGTTCAATTCAAGACTATGCATATCGAGACATTTCATAAATGTTTTTTTTGCACGAAAATCTCCAGTTGCATCATTATTATATTTACTCGATTTATATGAGGATGCTCTCGGGGGTTTATTAATTTATATATATATATATATATATATATATATATATATATATATATATATATATATATATATTGCGGACATTCATAAAACTTTGCTCATTTTTGTTAGGTTCCATTCGAGTTTTGCGTCCCGGCATTTATATTACATTATGTCAGGACGAGCTTTTGTTTCGGTCGGGCATTGAGCTTTCGCGCCCTATTTTTCTACAGGAATGCTAATTTTTACAGAGGCTTCTCCTTGCGACATTTTCTCACGAAGTTTATGAAAAGAATGTAAAAAAAAAAATAGACAGAAGTCCCACTGTACTAAATATATATGTATATTAAAAATATTATATAGAATCATATCCCGTTTTTCTTCTTCACTTATTTTTAATAAAGCTCGAGGGTAGAAATGCCAGCCAAAAACTTTACAAGCGCAAAACTCATTTTGCGCCGTGGGGAAAAAAATGGAAATGCGGCTTAAAATTTACCAGAGAGTGAAAAAAAATATATATATATAATATATATAAAGAACAAAGAAAGAAAATAAACTTTTATGGATTACAATGAAAAACAATGAAAACGCTTCGCGTAATTCGATGTACTGTCAATTATGGAAAAAGCTTGAAATTTATATTCATGTTATATTATATATTTTTTTTCATCGAAATAATGAACGACATATTAAATTCCGTTCTTATTTTGCGGATAATTTATACGTTTTTATTTTCTAGATATTTATACGTATTTTTCGATTTGTTAATCAAAATTTTCATGTTATTTTATATATAAGCGATTAAGTTTTAGAATTTAATCGATATGTCAATTAATTCTATGATATTTGTTGTGTATGTATTTGTAAAATCTATTTATTGACGGGTGGTTTTCGCGTGGAGAAATTCGATATTTAATTAAAATAATTATTATTACTCGATTAATTCATTGTTAAATATAATTAAATCGTTATACATGATGAATTTGTGTATTTGGAATTTGTTTTTATTGTAGATAAAAATAAAATTATTAATCAAATAAATATGTTGAACATCTTCTAATTAATATATTATTATTTGAATACATAAAAGTAAAATTTAAAATTTCTAATATATAATCATAAAATATTACGGTAATTGCTTTGAAAATCTTTACAAATTTATATTTTTTGTAATTAAAACATTTCATAAAATTTATATAATATATAATATTTTTAAAATCACATCTGAAATAAATTGAATATTAAAAATATATTAAATTGATTATTTTTGTAATTGTGGTCTTTATAATTTTAATTTATTATTAAATTATATAAAAATATACAATAAAGATAAAATTATAAATATTTTAGTAAACTAAAAAGTGTGTACTTTTATGGACTATTTAATAACTTAAAATTATTTAATAGATTTGAATTATAAATTTTATTGAAAGAAATATTATATTATATTTCATAAAATTTTTTAACATTTTCAATTTTTTATTAATGTTTAATATAGTAAAAATAATATGTAGATATTAAAATTATTATGTAATATTCATAAATAATAAAAAAAATCGCATTAGAACTAAAATAAAAAATAATAATTTTATTTATTTGTTATATATTTTGCAAGTCTGTAATAAAAGTAATCACTATATTATCTATAGTAATTACTTTATAATTAACCGATCTCGTAAAAAATAGTCAATCATCCCTACAACGAGAGCTTTTTCGGCCGAAAAGCGTCTTAAGGGCGGTCGAATCGGAATGCGGCGATCTTTAACGACGTTATTGCGTGATAAATCTCATCTGTATTGTTTTACGTTAAAAATTAACGATCGGAAACGATCGTTTCGTGTAAACGAAATCGCCCTCCGTAGCAATCGAACCTTTTGAATGTGGTAAACTTTTCCGAACGTTTTCGCGAGCTTTTACGGTCGGAAAAGTTTGCGCGTTTGTTCAACAAAAAGAAAAAAAAAGCGCGCGCTTTTTCTAACGGTTAAAACAAAAATGCGATTAATACAATCTTCATCGTCGAATAGTTTAATAGTTTAATATTTATTTACATATATTATATATATAATAATAACTTTCATTAATTGATTCGTGTATTGTCATCGAAAATGAGCCAAATATGCAAAATTTTAACTCAATTAGATATTGGAAAGTATTTGAAAATTCGATTACAATAATACACTCCGACAAACAAACAAATATCAATGGTCAAATAAAAAGTGTTTAAATATTCATTATATATATATATATATATATATATATATATATATACATATATAAATTGTCGATTCAAAGTCGAGATTTAAAATGCGATATTCGAAAGATTTATTTTCTTAAAATTAAGTCGTTTACTGGTAAATTATATTATAATGTCGTCAAAATTCAATATCAATTTAGCGCTAAATGAATTATTATAAAATGCGAAAGTAGGGGGACTCTTTGAACGTTGTACAACGATTATCGTCCGTCTCGGATCTCTTTTTCATTGTGAAAATATTGCTCCATGAATAAAATATACGTCGTTCCCTTTATTTCATTTCATTTTTTTCCCGCCCTTTTTTCTTTCTTTTTTTTCATACTGTTATTATTATTATTATTACTTTTGCTGTAGATGCTTCGAAGGGTGAGAAATATAGAAAGAAAAAGTCGAAAGGCCAAACGGGGGGGAAAAAATGGAAGAAAATTCGACAAAATCAGAGACCATCATCATTATTCATTTTCATCGTCTGAAGAAATGGCGAGCTCTCTTGTATCGGTTTCACAGACGAAAATAACACACAAATGGAATACATGATTTATTATATACGACGAATATAAATGCCTGCGTGCACTTATATCTGACTCATTATACGCATTTTTATTATAATGAGTATATAAAGCGTACTCATAATAATAATAATAATAATAAAAATTCACTAATCATTTTTATCGCATTTAATTAAAATTTTAATTTATTCATATATTATAATTAAATATCTCGTTTATATATTAATTAAAAATATTTTTATTATAAATAATAATATGAGAATATATATTTTTTAAGTGATATAATATTAGAGTGAAAAAATGACTGATATATGTGAATTGTTCAATCGTAATATAAATATGCGATTTATATCGTACAAAATACAAGTTATTATTTATATTTTAGATATAATCAAAACTATTACTGAAAAAAATATATAAATAAGACTTATAATTATGTAAAAAAGCTATATATTAATCAATCTGATAAGCGCTTTATCGACCGAGTCAAAAAAAGTTATTATTTGATATTGTTTATGTATGGTCGTTATTTCTGAGATTAAGACAATTTATTATCGCAGTATTATGCCTTTTTAATCTGCGATTTTTCCACTTTATTATTTGTTATATATATATATATATTATAAAAAAATATGTATGGCGTGAGATGAGAGATTTTTCCGGACGCGTATTTATTTATAAGCGCGAGTATTTATCGCGATGGCAAGTTTTGTAATAAAACTTCATTATTTCGAAGCAAATTGGAAAAGTTTATTTTTTCTTCTACCCGTATTCTCATACTTTCATTCGACATTTATATGAGAAAAAAAAAATAGCAACGATACTACAACGACTACACTATATAAGGTCGAAAAGTAAGGAAAGAATGGAATAAAAAAAAAAATGTATTGTATTGTTAGAAGAGCCACAAGTAAATTCGTGTCCTATATTTTCTGTCGGGTTCTTCGAAGGGTTTTCTCGGGGATTTTTCGGTAGAGAAATTACTATGGACGATTAAAGCAACCTTTACCCCCGGGTAGGGGGGGGGATGATGGTCAAGGGTGTCTCCACGGCAGGATCTGGGTCGTTGAATTAAACATTTGCCCTGGGGGCAAATTAATCATCTTAAGTGAAATGCTAATGTCTGGCACTCGTGTGGTGGCCGACATGTTGACGCGAAATTTATTTTGCTATATATATATATATATATATATATATATATATATATATATATAATATCTAGGGTTCAAATCACAATAAAAAGGTGTTAGGTTTTATTAATGATATATATATATATATATATATATATATATATATATATATATATATATATATATATATAATTATGGTAACGAAAAATATTGTTTTGTTGTGTTAAAATCGTATAGACAAAAGTTTGGTTAATAGCAGTCAAAATTGAAGCAAAATTCGATAGTAAATGTTGAAATATTTTACATGAAATCATATCGCAATAAGTTTAACTTTATCATGGTAAGGATATATATTTTCTATTGTAAATATTATTTAAAATTAAATTGTGAATATAAAGTTGTATTTAACGAAAAAAAAAAAAATGCTACACCTCCGCGATCCTTTCACTAGCGCTAGCATTTTATTAGCATTAATATTTTCAAAGCGTATTAGAAAAATAAAAAAAATATTGATTATAAAAAGTACTACTATATGGATTTTTTTCTGCTAAATTAGAGTAATTAATATATTTTTAAATCGTGCAACGGTGTTATTGTGCCTTGAAAAAGAAAGGATATTTATTGAAGGACCGAAGAAAAAGGAAACCAATTTCGGCTATTTTCTGTGCTTTTTTTTTCTTCAGATATAATCGTTCTGAATGTGACGTGTAAATTCGAGCATTCATTTTGACGTGGACGATCGCAATCTTAATTATTATTGCGTTATAGAAATTGTGTCACGTTGCATTTGACGGGTCAAATTTACCCCGTTCCATCCATCTGAATATATATAATATTTTTTTTCTCTTTCTGTCGCAATTACTGCTTAATTTTTGTATAATTGCGATATTTTGCAGAAATTTGCAACGATCGTTTAATACAATTCAAGCTTATTATATTATGAAATATAATTTTGTAATTTTATTTTATATACATTATTTAATAAAAATATATTAATATTATCAATTAAGAATTAATAAGAGTTTATAAAGCAATAACATATTAGAGTATCTGAACATCCGCCATATTCGCCAAATATGACCTCATCAATTTTTTTTCAGAATTTGAAATTAGTGACAAATAGATTATTTAACAATATAATTGAAGATTGTACGTACTTAATCTAGAGCAATCTATAACGTGAGCAAGTGCTAGGACACACACGAAGTAAGCGCTTCGCAATTGTTAAGAGGGCACTTTGGGCGTCGTTTAACGACGGCATTCTCGTTAACGACGTTTCGTTAATTAAGCGTCGATCTTTTTTACGTCCAGTCTTATTGTCTTCATCGCTGTATTCTATGTATTTTTTTTTCTACCCTCGTTATCTTCAATTATTGTCGATTTTTTTCATCCTTTTTATTTCTGCTGTTCCGCAAGAAAAACTTTTTCTTAAGTAATCTGCGTTTCTTACGTCATGATTTCTACAGTTAAAATCTAACTTTTTTTTTATTATTTTATTGTTTTTATTATAATAATAGACATTAATAAGATTTATATTACTATAATATAATTATATATATATGAACGGTTGCAAGGATATATAGGATGGTATGGCTCTTATTAAAATGCCACGATTTAGCCGTCGAATAAATTTCAGACGGTTGGGTCAAAGTGTAAATTTTTAACCGTCCCGTCGAATTAATACGTCAATTAATATTCTGTAAAAGCGACGTTTCAGATTTTATACCGAACTACATGGATGAAATGACTTCCGTGCGCTTGAATTATAATATGATATTTCAACCGAAACGGGAGCTGGGGGTGGTGGTTTTCGGTTTTCATCCCTCGCTCAAACCGTTCATTTTCCTACACCCATTTCTCTTAACTCTTTCGCTTTATACATGCACGTGCATGGATTTAGTCGAAATGTTAATTAATTTAGCCGAAGCGAACGACCGTGAGTCTGTCTGTCTGTACGTGAGTTTGAAATATATTCGAATACATAAGCGATGAATAAATAATTAATATTATGTTTTATAATTAATTCGTAATTTAATATCGTTTAATAAAATGAATTTTCTTTTAAAAAATAAATAAATAATAATATTGTCAGTGACGGGTGGAGTACGGAAGTATTCAAATATTGTTTAATATGTTAACTGCGGGTATCAATTTTTATTTTTTTTATATATACATTATATAGATAGTAATAAATTGGATATTAAAGGAAAGTTTAAAATATATTTATGTATAGAAAGTTTTTCTATATTAATGTGTATAAAAAAATGCTTAAATTTAATCCAAAAATGGCATTAAAATATATTTGTATCATTTTAAAAACTTTGTATATAAGATTATTAAGATTTATATTGTAAATTTAAAAATAAATTAATACTAATCTTATATTTAGTCATTAACCGTATATTATTTTTTAATATTTGCTCTTTTTAAATAGTATATATGTATGTATAAATTTTAAAATTCCAATAATTTAAAGCTTTTTCACTTTGAAAATGCTTTTACGGTTTGCAAACTGTAGATTGAAAGCCGTCGCTTTTTTTCACGAATATTTTTAGAATAGATTTTTTTAATCAATAACGCGGCTTAACGAAGAAAAGACTGATTTTAAAATAAATTTCCAATTACCAAAATCAATAAAACCGAATTAATTGAATAGATTTAAAAATTGTAGTGAATCTATTTGCGTAAAAAAACGGAGGGTTGAACACAAAAAAAATCATCCCCCCTCCTGTTTTTTCTTCGATAGCATTTTTCTTTCGCTTTGTCGTTGTCGGGTTAAAAAAGAAAAATAAAAGATTTTCGTGGAAAATTCGATTCGAATAATAATAATAAACACTTTTACGACATTTTCTTTTCCAATTTCGGCTTAGTTATTTTTTTCTAACTTTCGATATTTTATTTGCGCACTCTATTTAATGCATGTCGTGAATTCTAATTATCGAGGAATTCGAATGCAAATAGGGATGAATTTGATCGCAAAGGTCGATTGTAGAATTTTCGAAGATTTTCAAAAAGCTCGGTTGTTTAGAGCTTAAATCGCGCACGCAACTTTCAGACCCAAACCATTCACTTTTTGCATACAAATTGATTTTAATCGTTCGTGATTTTTCGCGATAAAAAAACGTCGGATTATCGAAGCAATTTATCTTAGTCCGAATTAGAGCGATTGAACCAAATTAATTCATATTAATGATGCTCACGATTGCCGATATAATACGATTGATGATAGGTCGTCGAGTCAAATATTGTGAAAATTGTGAAAACATATCGGAAAATTTCTCAATAATGAAATTTTCATCACAAAATACTATATTTAAATTTTTTATTTCAAATTTTTGCTTTCATATATTAAATGCAATTTTATATGAATTTAAAGATAAATAATATTCTAAAGAAATGTATTTGATCGTTTATTATGCAACAGGTTATGAATATAAATCCGTAATATACGTCAAATTTATTTGATAATTATTATATATTATAAAATTATTGTTGTAAAAAATAATTATTAAATAGAAATTAGATTCAATATAAATGAATATCGTCATATTTTATGTAGAAAAATTAAAAATATCACAATCCAAAAATTCAAAAAAATATTTTTGTTATAAAAAAAATTGTATGTCAAATTGAAATAATAGAAATATTAATTAATTTTAAATAAGCAAACGATTAAGAACGTTACCACTATTATTCAAAAACGCAGTAACGGACAAACTTTTATCGTAGTAGGTCAAAATTAAACAGAAAATTTTTTAATGAATCGAATAACATAATATGCATTAGTAATATTGTACAGAGGTTTAAAAATCGCAGTAAGTATTGCTAAATGAAATATTTATTTCGATTGTATAAAAAAATTTTTAAATGTTTTTTTTTGTAAATATATATATTTTTTTAGATTGAAATTTTTATAATTTTGTTTTATTTTTTATTACAATTTTAAGTGTATTTGAGGTCGGACCGTATTCGGTTCGCTTATTGTAGTTTAACCATCGCTGTAACGCTACATGAAAATAATATACATCTATTACACTACTATAATATATATATATATATATATATATATATATATATATCATTATACCAGCGAAAGACAGTTGTAAGTATCATTATGATCCACGATAATAACGGTCTTAAGTGGTACTTGCAATTTGCCCATACAAAACGAGCCGACCGCCCTATCCGCCCACCCTAACACACACATATATATATATATATATATACATATATAATACACAAAACGGTCACATTTCTAAGACGCGTTCCTACTTCATTCGAGACCCGAAAATTAGCCATTCAAAAGGTCCGTAATAAAAATTAGAAGTCGAGAGACGCTTTACGACGTGTATCGTCGCTCAGAAAATCCAGCGCCTATGAATATTCATGACGTACCGACCTCCTTTCCCCTCGTCTATAATTTGAAGGAGTGAGAGGGGCGGGGGGGGGGGCGGGTGGAGGTTGAAGCGCTTCGAAATCTCGGCGCTTAAATGTCTCCCGTTTTCGTCGAACATGTGTCCTTTGGACGAATCGTGAAATGTTTCGAATTGTCAAATTGTATAATATTATTGTGATAATATAGACGGAATATTCATAAGAATGTGGGCCACCGAAAGTTTTGGTATCGGTGGTTGAAATTTCATCAATATTACGACTACAATAATATAATTATTCATTTATATTTTTTTTAAACAAAAATAATATACTTTTTTATTTTTTATAAAAAAGGTTTACTTCCTCTGATATAAAATTTATAAAAAATACATTCATTATATATACTTATTTTATAAGTTAATCGGATTTCTATGTATAAATTATTATAATATATTAAAAAAAAGATTTTTTCCCTTACTTTTTTTTAATACGGATATTTTTAATTTAAAAGGTGTATATTATTATATTAATAATGTACATTAATATGAAGATGACTATATATGAAAATTAAAATTTTATGGATACATTGTAATTATTGAAATTATATATAGAAATAGAAAATTGTTTTCATACAAAAAAAAATTAAAATCATAATAAATAATTATTTATATACTAAGACTAGGTCATGTGTTAGATTTAATGACTTTTTATCTTTATTTTTTATTAAAAATTAGAGAAAGTTAAAATACTAATTTTAATATAAAAATATAAGAAGACTTTTATGATATTTTAAGGAAAAATATAAAAAATATTAATAATATTAAAATAATTTATTTCAATATATAATTAAAAAAAAACTGCATACCTATCGATATTAATATAATTTCATTGACTTTCATAAAAATTCACGAAGGTGCTCAGCTCCATTTAAATCCGCCTCACACCGCTGTTCGGTTTAAACGTAAGATATATGTTTTGAAAATTGTTTGATGAAAACAATAAATAAATTCGACGACGAAGGCTCGCGAAAGTCGGTTAAAATTTTGCGTACAAATTTATATATGTATTTTCATATATATATATATATATATATATATATATATATATATATATATATATATATATAAGGGAATATTGTTTGTATTTTCCGAGAAAAGTTTAAGGGTGCTTTCCCGCTTTTCCTCTTACTCTCTCTTTCTCTTTCTCTATCTATCCATCTATCTATCTATCTCACTCTCATTCTCGTTTCGCCGAAACCGAACAATTTATTTAGAAAATATTTAATGGATTATTTTGAATTGGAAATGTTACGAGTGTTTCGAATCGTTCAGATAATACAAAACTTGGAAGCGTCGTATAAAACCGTTGTATTATTATATTTTTAAATATACATGAGAGTTAACTTTAACCGTATTTTCTTCGAAGGTTGTTCGGTGTGTGTGTGTATGTGTATTTTTTTTTGTATTATTATTATTATTTTTGAAGTATTAAATTTAAGATGTTTTTTTTTTGCACGAGAACGAAATGAATTTAAATTGCGACAATATAATAAAAATGGAAAGATATCGAGTTTCATATGGCAACATTATTGTTAAATTGTCAATATTGAATATTGCTGGCAACATTGAATTTTATACAGCTGTGTCAATGTTATAAATACAATTTTATTATTATTAAATTTTTCTTTGAAATTTTATTTTCAATATAAGAACGTGTATATATTTTTCATAGTTTATAAAATTTATTCACTAATTTTGTATGTAATATATTTTAATTATAGAATTTAATACAATATGAACAGTAAACATTTTTTTAATTATATGTATACAAGATTTATATATATATATATATATATATATATATATATATATATATATATATATATATATATATATATATATATATATATATATATATATATATATATATATATATATATATATATATATATGTACAAAGTTTTCGAGATATATATGAAATCATAAGTACACACACACATATATACGTATATATTATATATAAATATTAATTATATTAAAAAAACATTTTATTTATATGTAACTAATATTTATAGTAATTATGACAAAAGTATATAATATACGTATTGCACTTTGATATAATTAATACTATAAATCAAAATTTAATAAATACAACATAAAATTTTAAATGACATATTATATAATTTCGTTTATGTTAATAATTAAATTTAACCGTATGACTGCGAAAATTAATGATAAAATGCTATAGAAATCGCAATGAGATTTTGCGATTATTGCGTTATTCATATTTAAATGCGATATATAATTATACGTTCACCTCATATGTTATTACACACACACACACATATACGCACGAAGGCATTAATCAAAGTTTCGCGAATTAATTTGGCGGAAAAGTCGACGGGAAAAGCGAACAAACAAGCAGATTTTATTGTGGAAAGAGTAGGGTATTCAAAAAGTTGTTAACCGGAAAAAGGCTTCAGCGCCAAAGCGACCATCAATTTCAGAGCGCCATAAATCCTATCAAACAGTGTTCAAAGCCCGATTTTATCACATAAAATGCGTTGTGTTAACTTTGATCGTAAACATTCGGAAAACAATTGAAAAACAAAACTCGAATTACTTATTGTGAGCGAAAACTGTGGTCCGACTCGAGAATCCAATATATTCAAAATTCCCGTGGGTTAAATATTGATTATGTATATATATATATATATATATATATATATATATATATATATATATATATATATATACCATATATTTTAATTTATATTTCATATATTTATTATATAATAATTTTATTATTTTATAAAAAAATAACTTGAATATCCCTGATATTATTTACAATTTTCTTATAATTCGAAAATAATGATTTCTCATTACTATTCATAAAAAATTATAAAAATATTCATTATATCTAATAAAAATAAATTAATGAACTTTTGAAATATAATTAATCAACTACACTAAACTTTAAATCTATATGTCATAAAGTATAATTATTGATCATTTTATTTAAAAAAAATGAAAATGATTAGTAAAGGTTTTATAATTATTTTTTTCAGAATAAAATAATTAGTTACATATTTAAGGTGACCAACCGTCCTCTTTTAAGAAGAACAATTATTTTTATTCATAATTTATGTCCTACTATTTTTTGATATTTGTCTCTTTTTTTTATAGTCGTAAGGGTTTTGACGGTCTTTCTTCATATGCTATAAAAAAATGTCCCACTTTTCCATTATCAAAATGTGGTCACCTTATATCACTGTTCAAATGAATAAAATTGTGTTCACTTTTCCATTGTAAATACGTTGGTAATCTTAATAGTACTTAGAGGTAATTAAAAAAAAATTAACTAGAAGATAATTTGGCACAATAATAAATCTACATATAAATATATATATTTAAAAATAAATAAATATAGTTCTATAATAAGTGATATAATATGATCGACCATATATGCATATATATATATCTAGATATAAATATATATAGTAAACGGAAAACGCAGACTTTTCCGAGTGTTTTTACGATCTTTTTACAGTGGAAAACTCGCGGAAAAATTTCCACGGAATTAAATATATATAGTATATAGTATATAACGCCATTATTGCTTTTGTAAGCGACTTTACGAGTAAACTTTATTATAGTGGAATGATTGCAAAAGAGATTGGAGTTCTATCTTATGGCAGATGGGATTTAAAATCTACTCATAATTGAGGTCGTAAAATTGGCATACATATGTGTTTGTATTGGCATACATATATATTTAAATATTTTTATCAATATATATAAGCAGAATTAATATTTTCATATATATATATATATATATATATATATATATATATATATATATATATATATATGCATATAAAAAATATACGATATAATTAAAAGATTTTTGAAGAATTATATATATGTATAAAGACTGTTGATGATATAAATAATTTAAATATGAATAAAAATATATATATATATATTTCAAGATAATGTCAAAGTGTCCGTTGAAAATACAAAGCTTTGCATGTATGACAATAGGCTATATTACACAAGGACTCAAAACATCGTGAAATGTTTTCCCAGATGAATATTCTGTGCGCTTGTGTTCTTTGTCATCTGATCGTTTACCATGATAAACTACCTTCAACAATGCCATACGAATATACAATGTAACCACATACACAATCGTAATTAATATATATTAATCAAATTGTGCTCGTATACATATAAACAGCATCGTTAAGGAGATTCTATATTGGATTATTAGAGATCGTGCGATATAAGTGATGTAATCTAAATATTTATATTAATTTATATTATCGTATATATTAAATGTTAGCGCCGCCGCGCGCCGTACGACTCACGCTCTCACGCTGACGCCATCATATATTTATAAAATTGCATGATCGTTTAGATGAATTGTTAATTTATATTACTTTTGATCATTATTATATTACTTTATAATATTTGCAATTTAATTTTAATAAACTGAATATATATAAAATACAAAGGTATATACTTCTAATGACCTAACACATACGTATTATACATATATACCATATATAGTTCAAAAAATTCGTTTATTTAATTTTTTATTAATTATTATATATTTAGTAATACATTTATAAATTCAATTACATTTTTCAGTATAAAATTAAAAATTAATTAATTATAATATTAATAAAAATAATTTTATAATAATATTTCGAATTTATATCCAGAAAAAAATGAATTAAAATTCGAAAATATTAAACGAACTTTTGAACCGTACGTATAAATGTATGACTGAAAATGGTAAATATATAAGATGCACTTATTACTATTGGACTCTAAGATGTGTATTTGTGAATGCGTGATGACAATTTCAAGTTATATTAACGCATTATACTCATTGATATTTACCCATTATGACAGTTTACCCATCATGATTTATTAATCGTAGGCTTCGGTTCTAGTACAATACGAATTGTAAGCTCGCTCCCGAGCTTAATTATTGATGGATTCAAAAGCTCAACTATATACGCCCTAAGTGCACCATATAATAATCCGTACCCCCCCCCCTCTCTCCCGAAGCTTTCAACCCCATATGAAACGGGGGACTAAAATATTTTTATGGTTAAATATTCATTAATCAATCGCGCGATCGTGTTATGTTGTGTTTTAGATTAATGTCATTTATAATTACTGTTATATATAAATAATGGTTTACGAAATTATTTTAGATCATTGATTGACATTAAAATGAGTTTAAGGTTGATAATTTGAAATAAAATAATAATAAAAAGTGATATATATGTTTTTAATAATTTAATCAATATTTTCACTATTTTGAAATAATGATGAAAATTTAACGAGGGTTGATATTAATTTCTAAATAAGCATGCTTTACTTCCTATATATAAAATATATGTATTGTGAATTTAATATTGTAATTTTTTTCTATTGAAAATATTGAGAAATACTAATTTAGTATATTTATAAAAGATTTGCAAATTTTTAATATTTATTAAAGAATTATTAATATATATTTATAAATTTTGTATTACACTAGAGATAAAATAGACAAAATTAATATCACGAATATTAAATATAATTATTTTTTTTAAATATAATATAAAAATAAATTAAGAATATTATAAAAAGATTAAAAGATATATTATTAATATGTATATTGTTCAGATAAAAGTATTTTAATAATCATTATAAATAGTAATTTTCATCTGAATGTTTTTATGAATTACATTCGGATATTTAATAATAAATATTATATTTTATAAACGTAATACTTAAATATAAATATATATTACAAAAAAAAAATAATTTAAAATTTAAAAAAAAAACTAAAAAATATTTACAAAGCCGCTTCCAAATATATTTTAATAAATGCAAGATATAAACAAAGAAAATTCTGACAATTTTATAAAACACAATTCACTTGCAAATATATTATAATATATATATCATAAACAGGGGTTGTCATTTAATGATTTTAAATTAGAATAAAAGTCGAATTGTTCTTTTAATAAATATTTTTTTTTTATTTTATGAAAAACTTCTGACTTAGTCGAAATTTCTATATTATTTTTTTTTGCGATCGTAACTTTGAATATATTTTAATAAAATTATATTATTATATATGAAGACTTGTGTTCATAATAATTAAGTCATAAAATAATTATTGCATACAATTATTACGCTAAACAATTACCGAAAGACATTCACGTCGTATTATATATATGTGTGCAATATTTGAAATTTTCTCGTTACGAAAAACGGGGTGCCACTGCACATTTAACATAATGTTAACATTTATTATACGCGAAACGTAGACCGTACTAATTTTTTTTAACACGTTAAAAGCGAAAATTTTCACGTTGAATTCGATCGTTACATTAAAAAATTTTCGCTCGCTTTTATTACATGTTCGCGATGAATTTTCCAACATACGAATAAAAAAAATATTATATAAAATTTTACTATATTTTATTAATATATATATATATATATATATATATATATATATATATATACATATATAGTATACACATATATATTTAATAATAAATAATATAATCACAAATTCGTTTCGTATCATATTATATATATATATATATATATATATATATATATATATATTTCGTATATTTTTTATATTTGCGACCCCCTTTTCCTTTTCATCCCCTTTACACCCTTAGCTTTTTTTATACAGTATCGGTTTATTGAAATATAAATCGAATTTTATTTTTATTCGCGTTTTTCACGACGAAATATTTGATTTTTTTTTTATGAACTACCCCCCTTGTTATTTCGCGTAATGTGGTAGATTTATTTTGTATTACATCAAAAGCTTACATTATATGATATAGACATAATATATATATATATATATATATATATATATATATATATATATATATATATATATATTTATATAAGATGGGGTAGAAAATTATCTTATTATATAAATTGAATATTGTTTGAAGTATGATATATGATATTCGAAATACGACGTAATTCTATATATTTTATTATTATGTATGAATATATTTGAGAAAAAAATATTTAATTTATTATATCATAAATAAAATTTATTAATACTATAAATTCTTACGAAATTAATAATTTTGTTTTTATATAATATTATATATAATACAAAATTATATAAAAATTCTAATAACTAAGAAGTTATATATTTTTTAAAACACTTTCATAAAATAATAGTTCATTAAATATATTTTTAATATATATTGAAATGAATTTTTTGTAACTGAATAAAATAATTGTATTGTTTTTATAGTTAAATTATGAATAATATTTAAAGTAATTTTTCAAATAAATATCTATAAAAAATATGAGTAAAACTTTTTATAATTGGCAGAAATTAAATTTATTTTTTAATCATGTATATTTGAGATTAAATATAAAGAATTTTATACATATTCATAAATTTTATTTTGAAGGTTTTAAGTCGACATTATTTAGGATAAATTTTGTATTTTTTATGGAAAATTTAATGTAATTTATATTTTATATATATAAAAAATGTTTTTACAAAAGAAAACGTTCATTACTAATTTTAAAATAATATTTTATATATGAATAATATTATAATGTCTATAAGGATGATTCTCAATCTTTTTATAGAATTATACTATAAAAAAATTCTATGAATTTAAATGTAGTAGATTATTGTATTATGATTATTAAAAATATTTTATTTAATCAAATGATTTAAAATATAATATATATTAATCATATAACAATACACAGGTCCAAACTTTTAGTAGCGCACTTCATTTTTCCAAATGGAAATACACAATATATACGTCGCATTTTGCTCTCTAATCTTATTCCGTATATGAATAAATCGCGCATTTTTCCCTCTACATTTTAACATTTTCTCCGATTTTCCTTTCCGATTTATACCGTATCGTCATTATTACGACGATGCAAAAATCTGTCCGTCGGATGCATAATGTTTTATTTTCTTTTTTTTTTTTTTATACGACGTTCGTAATGCGGCTTTCGACGCTCGTAAAACTTGCAAAGTATCGAAACATCGAACCGCGTTTTATATTCGTATTTTTACAGTATCTATTACAGTTTTACAATGCAAATTTTCCGCAACGGCGTCGAATGAAAATCACGGAAAATTAGGGAAAAATATTCAATTTTCACGAATGGTATCGACGCGCCAAGTTTTGCTAGCGAAAATTTAACTATTCGTTTTCCGAGTGACTTTGAAAACGTTTTAACTTTATAAAAATACATGGGAATTGATGGAATAATTTTTGTATATACAGATAGAATATTTTTCAATATATATATATATATATATATATATATATATATATATATATATATATATATATATATATATATATATATATATATATATATATATAATAAAATGATTGTTTAAATAATCTATGTTTAATAAAATCAACATAGAGAAAAAACATCAATAGAAAAGTCATTACTATATTTTAAAAATGATACATAAAATAAATTATAAATAATAAAATTCATATATTTTTTTTTTTGATTTTCGGAAAGTTTAAATATCGTTGATTTATTATTTAAAATATATTCAAATTAATTATAAAATTTGTTTAAATAGTATAATTTAAGATTTAAAATTAATTATATTCAAATTTTTATATTAAAAAATATGCATTTGTTTATTTATATGAATAAACAGGTTAAATTATATTCATATTAATATAAACGTGTTTTCATTGATTATAATAACTTTAATATATTATTATAAAATTAATTTATATATTATATAATATAAAATTTTATAACATTTTAATACTATTTTTAAAACTTTTAAATATTACAATCATATAATGAATTAAATTTTCTTCAAAATCGAATACACAAACTTCACAATACATATTATATAATTTAAATTTATAATTAATATATTATTTTATATAATATAAATTTATTAAAATAAAAAAAAAGTAAATATATTACAGTGATAATGTTCGTTAAACGTTACGATTAATTCGGCTAGAATACGATATTTAGGAATTAGTTAGAGCCTGCATCGGATACAAGCCATGGCCCGCAATAACTGCTAACGATAACTACCCTAGTTGTATTTAACTGTCAGGGGTGGTAAAATTAGGGGGTCGGATTCACTTGCAAATGTTCCATGGAAAAGCTTTGTTCGATATATATCTATGTATATATATATATATATATATATATAAATATGTTTATATATATATCTGAAGCATGAAATTTTTGCAACTAGTACGATATACGTGTCGTTTATGAATTATTATAATTATAATTATGGTTGTTTGAATATTTAGAATATTTATAATAATATTATTATATTCGATAATGGATGATGTTGTATATTATTTATTTATTTTTTATAAATCAATATTTATACATATAGAGTTCGTATTTATAATATTTAAATGGAAATTCTTAGATTTTCGTATATTTTTTTTTAAAACTTTATTCAAATTGTGTGATTTTAGATATCAAATAATGATATCTAAAAATGATGTTGATATAAATTTATGCTTTTAAAAATATTCTATGATGCAAAAAATACTTTATTTTTTTTTATTAAAAAATGTCTAATATTAAATCGTAGTGTCTTTTTAATTACGATTTTTCCATATAAATGGATAACCATGATTACTTTTCAAAAAAATTTCATTCATTATTAATTTATTGATATAATATATAAATTATTCATTTAAAAATATTATAATTTAATATAAATATATACATATACATCAAAATTTGTCTTCAAATTAAATTTTTGTGTATTTAAAAATTATTCATTATACAAAAGCTGATGAATTTTAATTTATATGAATGATTATTTATAATAAAAAAATATGAAATATATACACATATAAGGTGATCAATATTCTTATAGTGAAAAAAAGAAATTGAGATTAATTGAAAATATTTTTAAAATTAAAATAAAAAACATCAAAACTTCAACAACTACCAAAAAAGATCATTTGTCTTGAGATCATGTCTCGAAAAGATCTCAATATTGACCTTAAAAAATATTATACATATATATAATAATATTTCAGTTGACTTTTAAGCGTTTAATATATATGTATATATATATATCGTCATACAGTAAAAGCGGTAGTATCACACTCGTGTTTAAATACGCGGAGTGGTATTTAATTGGAAAGCGTAAAATCCAAATGGGGGCTTATTATTTGATGGCTGCTTTGGCGGAAACGTATCGCGGAGGCTTTTAAGGATAACGAGAAAAGCCTACGAGAAAATTCATCGAAGACCTTTATTCCGCGTTTCGCCGGGGATGAAAAAAAATTTTGACTGACGAGCTTTTCTCGCTCGTTTCAATCATGTATTGATTATTTAAAACGTTTATATATATATATATATATATATATATATATATATATATATATATATATATATATATATATATATATATATTTATATTTAAGAAAAAATGAAATATGTTTATATTTTTATATATAAAATAATTTTAATTTAAATAATAATATATATCAGAAATTCTATAATATGTATTATATAAACAAGTCATTTATTTATTCTGTTTTAAAAGCACTGTGTAAATAATATTTACGTTAAACATGTAAATATTAAATAATTATTATTCATGGCGTATTTATTTTTTTATAATAAATTTTAGTACTTTGAATATGTTTAATATATTTAATTATATATTTTTGTTTAATAATTCGTCAAGAAAATTATTTCAGACATGGAAAATTGTTATATAAATTCTCAAGTGACTTACAGAACAATGTTTCAAAGAACATAAAATTAAATTAAATATGCTATTACGGCATAAATATATTTTATAAATATATATATATTCTGTTTTTAAAGTATAATAAAAGTATTTTCGAAATCTAAAATGTATTTATTTATATTCTAAACTAGTTAAATATGAGATTGTTTAGTATTTATTACTTATTAGTAAAATCACATTAAAAATTATTTATATATTTTTTTGAAAATTATAAAAAATCTTATACTTTTTATATTAAATGAAAATTATTATTTTATTATCCGGAAGAATATATAGGTCAAAAATGATTGCTAATTATTTTTAAGATTTAAAATAAAAACTAGAAAACGAGGATAAGTTTCACATTCTAGAAAAGTCGTAAAAAAGCATTAGCGAAAGAGGATTTTTCCAAGGGGTGAAGATTTGTGAGGCTTTCAGTATATAAGTTAAAACATTCTTACGACGAAAGATACATTCGTTAAGAGATTCGTTCAAAGCTTAGAAGCGAAAAGAACTTTTCAGTCCGAACTTTAAATGAAAACTATTCAATATATACATATATACGAAATAAATTCTATATTTAACGTTTTGCTTTTTAAAATAAACAATAATACAAATAAAATTTGGTTAATATAAAAATAAATACTTACCGATGATGGTTATGAGTATGATTAGAGCAAGTATGACCGATGTGACGGCCATTGCAATCACTTCGCTCAGATTTTCGTGCGCGTCGGTCGAATTGCCGGCGCCGGTCACATTGAAGGCGGTTTCAGACTCGTTCTTCAGCAGCCAGGTGTCGTTCAGCTGATACGAACAGTTGGATAAAATGCTCGTCGGCGAACAATTGAACCGGCTCAGTCCGGCCTCCTCCAGTATGGAGGGGCCGGACCAATCGGTCATATATTCGTACATGTCTGAAATAAAAATCACAATTGAAAAATTTTTCATTATCTATAAAAAAAAAATTCAATTTATATTGCGAATATCGAACGATAAATTGTTTAAAGTATGACGTTTAAATACCTGATTTGTATGAATTATAATTTTTATCACATTGCAGATTAATACATTTGTTTGATGTGACATAATATAAAAAAATACACTTTATATATATATATATATATATATATATATATATATATATAACGATATTTTCACGTAAAATATTTCAACATTCACGATCTAATATCGCTTCGATTTTGACAGCTGGCGTTCTACGACTGTAGAAGCGAACGTAACAATACATTTAGTGACCATAATTTTTATATATATATATTGCGCGTGATTTTTAAATATATATGTTTTTTTATATAATTTTCACCTAAATTAATTAGAATTTATTATTATTTTTATTTTTTTTTTTAGATTGATTTCGGTTAAATCTGAAATTTAACGTCGATATTGAAAGTTGGCCTTTTAATGTACTGTTAATACGAATGCGAACATAACGATACTTTTTGTGACCATAATTTTATATTGTTTTTACGCGTGATTTTTTTTAATGTAATATTTTTATATAAAATTTATTATTTTTTATTTGTTATATTTATAAATTTGATATATATATTTTTATACCAAAAATATTAAAATAAAATTATACATCTATATTTATTAAAAAAATATTTGATATTTAAAAATATTTTTTTACATATAATAAATATATACGAATCGATTTATTTTACTAATATTTATAAACAATAAATATAAAATATTACAAAATACGTAATAACATGATTAAAAATGTTAACATAACTCAAAATATGCATAATTCGCTTTCAAAATTTCAATTTATCACGATTTATTCTAATATATTCATTTTGTATACATTGTAAAACATATTAATATATGTAAACCTGAACGTAACTTTGTACAACGGTCCGCTTGTATCGTATAAAACGTCAGAATATGGTATGTAATTATTCAAAATATTCAATAATATTCACGCGCGTCCCTTAAACGGACGACGTAAGGGCACAAATAATATTTAATATAATACAAATAAAGGGCGATTTTTATGCGCAACGGTGAGTCAAGTTTCCGATTTGACAAGCCGCAAAAATCGTTTGACGCCACAATATAATTCGTTTTATTAAATATATAATATATAAATATATATATATATATATATATATATATATATATATATATATATATATATATATATTTGTGCGATTCGGAAAATTCGATTTGCGCAAAAATTGAGACGATCCGACGGAAAAAAGTCATCGATATGCGAAATTTTCCTTTTGTCGCCGCATATTCGATATCGGTTTTCCACCCCTGCCACAATTTTTTTTTTGATGGCGCGAAATATAAAATTCTAAACTCGAACCAGGTGTGTATTTACATTTTTAACGAATTTCGTCGACGTAAGAATTTTATTAATATTTTTTTTATATCGAAAAATCAAGACGTCTTTAACCGCGCGCGATTGACCCCCCCGCCTAATATAATTGAATTTTTAATTTTACAATTTAGTAATTAAATTATTTGGAATATTTAAATAAAAATATGCACGTCGCTGTGATATTTTTAACAATTTTATTATTACGTTTTTTTATGAATATTTTTAGTTTATAATATAATAATATTTTTTTAATATGTTTTGATTTTTAAAACTTCAATATTAATAATATAAGGAAGAATATTTTATATTATAAGAAAATTATCAATTTTAGAGTGCCAAAATTTTTAGGGGTGTAAAAATTTAAAATTGCTTTTCGGGCGTTCGTAATTAATTTGTAAATTTCGCTTTTAATTCGCCGAAAAACAACGTTCGAAATTATTCTTCAATGTTGTTCAGTAATTAAATTTTTCCCTTATGTCCTTAAGGCTTCAAGCTTTTTGCGATGGCGGCAGTTAAAAAAAAAAGCGGTTAAAAGATAATAATATTTTTTTTTTGTGCGAAGTTTAATTGAAAACGTCTTTTTGACGTGCGACGATTAAATTTATGATTAATATTTAACACGTTAAAAATAAATAGAAACGTTGAATATTTCGTTTTCATATTTTTTAATCGTACTAATTATGTTATTATATCGTAAAAAAAATTAATATTATTATTAGTAGCGAAAAAAATAAATATTTCTGTATTATATATATATTGTTGCGTTATTAAATAAAGTGTGTCACAATAATAAAGATAATGAAAATGTAATCTAATATTCTGCACGTGTCGATTTTCAGGGACATTTTCCCAAAAATTCGTCGAAAGGAAAATTATAGTAAATTGCAAACGTCGGTCGCTAAAAGTGCTGGAAAAATACTCGTTAACTAACTGAAGCGAGAAAAATAATAGAAATAAAAATTATATATAAGTATATTTATTTATATTATTCAATAAGAAATATGAAATAATATATTTTATATTAAATTATTTTGTTGTGAAAATACGTGTGAAAAAATTATAATATTATTTCTATTTGAATTGAATATTTTTTTTATAATTTTGATATAAATATGAGAAAATCGAATATATTATATAATATTAATTTTATACATATTTTACTAATATTAATTTTGTGCATGATAAATTTTATATATTTTTATCTTAAAAATGATGAACGGATTTATTTAAAAATCTGAGGTAATGATTTTTACTTTAGTCGTATTTCAAAAAAAAAAAAAAATATATTTTCAATATTTAACATTATAGTGATTTATATATCATAATTAAAAAAAAAGTTTAATTTCTTAATATTTTTATATTGAAATTATAATATAAAGAGAATTATTAAATTGTAATTTCATCTGTAAAATTTAATATATGAATATTTAATAAAGATCTGATGACTCGATTGTAATAAAATTTTGATCAATAATATAAAATTTTTAATATTTATTTTTCAGTAAAAAAATTTATTAAATTTGATTGCTGAAATGTAAAATTATTTAATTGATATAATTATTCGTATTAAATATTATCACTGAATAAGTAGATAATATTCTATTTAGAAAATTAATTCAATAATATATTTATATAGAAAAATATTTAATTATTAAATTAATAAATGTATTATTTTTATAGTTTATATATATATATATATATATATATATATATATATATATATATATATGTAATAAAAAACGATTCCAAAACGGCTTCGGTTGTCCAAACGATATAAGTGCGGTGTGCTGAATGTCGAGGATAGCCATACAAGTCCCCAGGGTCTGATCAATACTCCATTAGTGGTTGGCCATACACTAATTTATTACACATATTTATCCCGAAAATTGTGCCTGTGTGCACCAAATCGTGTATATATATATATATATATATATATATATATATATATATCGTTCGACATGTTCAACGTTGTTCCGTTAACGTGAATTACGTACACGACCCGATTACGTGATTAATATCATTAACCGTATAAAAGCGCCGATATTATGGTTTTCGAGTGATATCGACGGTTAGACTTTGAAAAAAAATATATAATAATAATAATAATAATAAAAAGTGATTGGGTGGATGAGAAAAAAAAGAAAAAAAAAGAAAATAGGAAAAGTCGAGTGGTCGAGTTGTGTGACGGTGGTTTTTTTTTTAGAAATTTTTTGATGTCCATTTTTCGAGTGTATATATATATATATATATATATATATATATTAATTTTTGATGATTGATTGAACATTTGATTGAATATTTTTTTATATATGAATTTTGATTTTAAAAATATTTTATAAAAGCTCTTCGATTCATAGACTGAGAGTTAAATATCATTATAAAATAAAAATATATAGCACTTCTAATAATATTATCGATGATCAGAATTAATTTCTATATTAATATAGAAAATATTATTTGAATAAATGCAAAATTTATTAATATTGATATTATATATTTTTTTTAACAAAATTATATTAAAAAAATAATACAACCTCAATTTCCATATTGTTTAATATTGAATATTTAGTTTTATTCAGATATAAAAATTATTCAAGAACCACAAATATATTGAAGTTCAGTATATATATATATATATATATATATATATATATATATATATATATATATATATATATATATATATATATATTTAGAGTAAACCGTAATTTTCGCATATAAGCCGAAGTCCTTCAGATAAATCGAGTTATCTGAAGATCCGCATGTACGTAACTAGAGAGCCGCATGTGGTTTACGAGCTGCAGTTTGCCTACGTCCCATACTAAAACCACCCCCTTTAGGGTGATATCGCCCACTTTAAGAATCGTTTATATAACGTTTCAATATAAAATTTTATATTAAATACTTAAAAATATTTATCGCACATTTGTCACTAATAAATTATATTATTATTATTATTATTATTATTTAAATGAATTGATTTTTTTATTATTATTTTAATATATGTTTAATTTTTAAATTGTTTATAGGAGAGCACGTGCCGAACGTCGCCGTTTCAGCGTTTGTAACGTCAGCCTTAAACCGAAAGTTTTCGGATCTCGTTATCCCATCTCGTTCGCTTTTGTCTATTAAACTTTTCTATAAGGTTTAAACGAAATATGTTGCGTTCACAGTCGATACAAGAAACTTGATAATTTAACTAAGCTCAAGTTTACGTCGGAAGTCGGGCGGCATTCTTCGGCGTTGAATCAAAGGCAGTTTCACTAACGGACTTCTGTGCTAATGGAATATTTCCTCGGTTCGTTTATTCATTTTGAAGTTTGTGACGTATGCATGTGTGTGCGTATGTGTGTGAGTGTGTATATGTGTGTGTGTGTGTGTGTGTGTGCGAATCAAGTTCTGTACGTTTGAAGTATGTAATAAAATTTGGATTAGATCTTAAAAATTCTATTTCAAATTGATTCTAGTGTAAAAAATAATTTTAATGGATTTTATATATATATATATATATATATATATATATATATATATATATACCATATATAGTGATTTTCAAATATCAAAAATAAATAAAAATTGATATTGAGATTTCTATTTTAAATTTTAGCGATAATATAAAGCACTGATAGAAATTATTGTTGCACTAAAAATGTTTCGTAATTTTATACGATTAATTGCACTTCTGTATGATAATTTAATTGCCTTATACGAGTTTAAAATTTAAAATATTCGACTAATTTTAAAATATTTTATATCTTTTTGAAAAATAATAATTAATTAAATTCAATTCATTTTTTTTCGTAGCGTAATTGCTATGTAACAGAAATTAATTATTTTTCAGTGCAAAATTCTTGTGCGTTATTAGAATGTACATTTAGAAGAAAAATTCTATCTATTAAATATTTTTGATTGTATATGTTGTATAATATATACAATATTATACAACAGTATAAATAAGTTCAAAATTTTAAATATATATCTTAGATTTATTTAGAAAAATAATATTGTATTTAATTAAAAATATATAATATAACAATAA
Source organism: Leptonema lineaticorne (assembly GCA_024500535.1). Lineage (NCBI taxonomy): Eukaryota > Metazoa > Arthropoda > Insecta > Trichoptera > Hydropsychidae > Leptonema > Leptonema lineaticorne. The sequence continues at coordinate 9,932,691 of JANIJI010000014.1, read as the reverse complement.
ACGAAAAAAAATAATAATAACACGACAATAAATTTGAAAGCGTTCGAATATTCGAAAAAAAAAATACGGTACGAAACATTGCGATAGTAATGTTTCCGGTGGACGGCACGTGTTCAAGTTCCGGTTGGCACTTTGTTTGAAGAGGATCCGGCGCGGAAAAGTGGACGAAAATGTGCGAAAATCACTGTGCCAAATTAAAATGTGACCGTGGCACCATAAAATGAGTTTATTTCCAACGACAGACAGAAAACGCCCTTGTTTCATCCCTTCAACGAAATCATCCCCAATTTCTATATATATATATATATATATATATATATATATATATATATAATGTGACATATGACAAAAATTCCACATAATAAATTGTTCGCGAGCTTTTCCACCCTCAAACCGCGTAATGATATATGAATGTGAACCGTGATGAGAAAGTTAACGAAGAAATCGTTTTATTTGCTATACGAAAATTGTTTAATTAAATTTTATCGCACTATTAATAAGTGGGGAGGGGAGGGGTATAAATTAGAGATAACAATGGGAAATGATAATATGACTAATATTCTATAAAAAAAAAAATGACTAATATCTAATAAAAAATACAATCATATTTATTATACTATATACTATTATATTAGTGATTGAGGTACGTTTAAAATTTTGGAGTTTTCCAATATAGAATTTTTCTCTGACAGTGAAAAATTTCCGGTACGTTGTTTTTATTGCATTTTTTTTTATGTGGAAATTTAGAAGATGCGACTCTGATGATCGGTCATTTTCTATAAACAACAAAAAAAAAATAAATAAACCACTAGCAATAAAAGCATTCCATTATGGAGATGCTTTTTGCTCGTCGCGAGGAATTTCGTCCTTGCGCTAGCTATCCCTAACTGCGTGAAATAAGCACATATTTATGTGTACATAAATATATTATATATGTGTGTTTATTCGGTATGCGAAATAAATATGTGAATTTTAATTTTTCAAGAAAAATATTAAAAAATATTGTATTTTAAACAGTTATCTAAGGAAATTTAATTATAATAATTGAAAAAATTCATAGTTTCACAATAATATTCAAAGTATGATTGATAATTGCATAATAAACCATTATTATATAGTAGGCCATGATGGACAATTACAAACCATGATCGGTAATATTAGGCCATGATGGATAATTACAGTTCATGATCGGCGATAGTAGACCACAACGAACAATTACAAACTATGATTGGTAGTAGTGGGCCATGATGGACAATTACAGTTCATGATCGACAATAGTGGACAACAACGAACAATTACAAACTATGATTGGTAATAGTGGGCCATGATGGACAATTACAGACCACGATTAGGCAATAGTAAGCCAAGATGAATAATTACAGACTATGATCGGCAATAGTGGGCCATGATGGACAATTACGTTAGCAGTTATTGACATTCACAGACAATTATAAATTACGTTATAATAATGCAACATTGAATGGACAATAATAAAAACCTAAATGCACTTTATGGACTATAGAAATCAGTTTAATTGATTTCTATAGTCCATAAGTGGACGAATATGTGCAAAAATCATTAAATTTGTCAGATGTGAATAATGCTTTAGAATTTCAGTAGAATATAGAGTAATGCATCAGTTGACACACGACCTAAGGGCGAACTTTTATAATTCAAAATAAGCGTGCGACGAGTTGAAATTGACATTTTAGCACAGCGAATTTTCCACAGTTTACGCCTTAGCGTTTATTAACCGGCGACGAAGGCATCACCGCCATAAATCTCGGGAAAATCGTTCAATTTTATACACTTTCATATAAAACGTACGAAGCAATAGTGAAGATTGCACGTTCCCGTTTTGCTCCAGGAACAGATCTAACGGTTTGCGAAATTAAAGTAAACTGACTGCGAGTCTGTCTGTATATATATATATATATATATATATTTGTGTGTGTGTACGCTTATATGTCGGTCGCTTTGTTATCCTGTTTTATAGCTTTCGTCTTGTGAAGCGAAATTGCTCAGTAATAAATATAAAATCTTGCACTGGTGTATTTAATTAAATTATTTTGCATTCAATTTGCATCGATACATCTGTTACAATGGTTCTCTTAGTATTCACTGTAAGTACGATGGATAAAAATCTAATTACATAAAAAATATAAATTTATATATATATATATATATATATATATATATATATATATATATATATATATATATATATATAATTGTTATATAAATCTTTCAATTAAAATTTGATGCGAAATTGACGATTCGACCATTCGTACGAGAAATTAGAGGAGAGTAAAAAATTTAAATAAGAGGCCAAGGCCCCGTCGAACTGTAATTCCGCTGTTTTCGTTATTACGCTTGCGGAAAAATTTACATTTAATAGCGTAGGCGGCACACTTCGGCGAAACATCATCCGAAAAAGGATTACGACGAGAAATGAAGAAAAAAAATTATTTAAAACAATTAGCCCGATCAAAGGGATACGTTTTTGTGCGAAACGAAGGAAAATTTCGGCGGCGGAAGCTCGCATTTAGAGTGCGAATATAAAAAAAAAAAAAAGCGCGGTTAATTACATTCGAAAAATCTTCGGCGCGTATCTCAAAAGTTGCTTGATTAAAATTAAGACCTCGTTGCAATTTAATTATACTTTTCGAATCGCCTGTTTCGAGAGCGAGAGAGAGAGGAGGGGCGGGGGTGGGGTCGGAAAAGCGCGACCCTCGGATGAATTATATCCGCGAAAATGGCGTCGTCGAAAAAGGATGAAAGAAGAAAAAGCACGTGCTCGACGAATTTCGAATAATTTACCTGAACGAAACGAGCTTTTTAAGCTCCCATTCCACCCCCTATGGATTAATAATAATAATAATATCTGAAAAAGAAAAGCAGGACAAAAGTGGGGAAAAAGTCGCCAATTTTGAATTAGAGCATTTCGTTTAGTTTTCCAAATGGAAAATTCGCGATTTTAAATGTCGACTGTTGGAAAACCCGTCACCTGCCGACGACGAAACACCGCGCAAAGTTTCGTTACCCAGAATTTTAGCTAATCGGTTTTAGCATGCAACTATTGCCATAATTGACAAAATGTTATATAATTGTTGTCACAGAGGGGTGAGGGGTTGGTTTAATTGTTTATTAATACGTAGCAATCTACGTGTCCGTCATTCAGGTCAAATTTTAGTTATATATATGTATATATATATATATATATATATATATATATATATATATTATATATTTATATATATATATATATATATATATATATATATATATTTATATATATATATATATATATATATATATATATATATATATATTTATATATTTATATATATATATATATATATATATATATATATATATATATATATATATATATATATATATAAACGAAAATATAATATTTTTCAGTAGAATCATTTTATTAGTTTTAAAACATCTGAAAAAAAATAATAAAAAAAATTCATTCATAATAATATTTTTTTTCATAGCATAATTAAAAGGCATGATGAATTTAAATGCAAAGTGCGCACTTTGTAATAAAACATGTGGTATAATTTAATATGACTATTTTATAATATATATATTCAGGTTGATAAAAAAAATTACAGCATAAAAATTATACATTAATATATATATATATATATATATATATATATATATATATATATATATATATATATATATATATATATATATATATATATATATATTAGACATGACCTGTATATATAATATATAAATTTCGGAGTTTCCATTACCGGTGATATATGCGAATAGTTAAACGATTTTTCCGGAATTTTCCCTCCTTCCACTACGTCGTTACGAAATTCTCTATGCATTTTCCGCGCGCAAGTTTTTCCGATATGAATTTCCGTTCAACTTTTTGGTCGTAATCAACTTATTGACGTTTAAATTTTCATTGTTTTCCGGCATCACTTTTGGCGAAAGACCAAGTCGAGCTTTAATTAACTGTTAAACGGCGAACGATAGTAATTTATTATTTGAACCGGAAGTCGTTTTCGTTATTTGGTCAATATTGCAAATAATTTATATAGAAAGAACGATACTTTATTTTATATTTTCATTCGAGTTTAATTACAATATTTATTTTGTTGACAAAAAGTTGTTTATAATAAAGTTTAGTTAACTCAAAGCGACTATTTAAAACCTTTTATAAATTTTAGTTTTAATATTTTTCTATATAAATATATATATATATATATATATATATATATTAAAAAAATATATTTATTCAACGTGTAATCGTTTACATATTATATACAGGATGAACTTTTTTTTTTATAAATGTTAGCAAAAAAAAAATGGCGGACATTTTCTACGGTTCTTTGAACGTGAATTTCGCAGTGCTTAACGAGCTAACCCGAACCGCAGTCTACATAATCCCGGATCCTTTTTCGGGATCTCTTTTATCCTGTTGGCTGCCGGACCAAGTTTGGCCAGATCAATTTTTTTTCCTCCCGAAACCTTTAAGTTTCCTTTGTATTAAAATTTATCGCCAAAAACTGGCGGAGCTCGTTTTGAACAACGGTAACAATTTGCCTGCAATGTCGTTCTTTCCCGAATATATATATATATATATATATATATATATATATATATAATGGAAAAATATTCGATATAATATGTAATATAAATTCATGCACCGTTTTCTTTATGTTATAGTTTTGTAAGCGGCCCATGGAATACACTGATAAAATGATCGGATTATTCGTAGTCAAAATTCAAAAAAAAAAAAAAAGATTTTTTATGGTCTAAAGTTCATTTATAGTCTATTTAATTTAAGTAGTTGGTCATTATTTTTCTTTAAAAAAAATATTTTTTATATGTCTGTTTTGAAATACTATATATTTATATACATTTGAATTGTTATTTGGTTATACGATTAATGTTTAAATTTGTTTACGTCAAAATAAATATTGATATATATATATATATATATATATATATATATATATATATATATATATATATATATATATAATATTAAGGTCTAATCGTTCCTTTTTCAAGTTATATACTTCTCTGATAAGTGTCCTTTTAAATGTTATCCTTTTGTAAATTTTTGTATTTGATCGATTTGATGACGACAAAATATAAAAACTTTTATTTTTGAAATTGTCATAGTTTTGACTTGGTTCATTCTTTGCAAATTTAAAATGTTATATATATATATATATATATATATATATATTCAATATTAAAAAAATGTTTAAATTAATTTAAATTATTACATAAATATGAAATATTGCATATTAATTTTTAATTAGAATTATATTATATTTGGTATACATTCGTGGATTTATAACGAATTAAGATCGTAAAATAATATATTACTTACTGTAAATATATAAATTAAATTATTTAGATTGAATTCAGAAATGCCGAACCTTTTTTATATATTATTTTCAAATAATAAAATATTTCTATTAGAGCAGAAATGTTCAAATTAGCGACTGCGGTCCATCAGATTACCGATATAAATTATGCAGCGTAATTTAGTGTAAAATACGCAAATGGACCATTTTATTTCTATATACAAATAACGTATTATAATTATAATTCGGCACGACTCCAGTCACAGTTCTTTATATGTAAACCGTTAACTCTAAAAGTAAAAGCATAGAAAATAAGACACGTTCATCGCTCATTCGGCTAGCCACTAACCCTCTCTATGTATGTATGGGCGTTTAAAATTTATTTATTTAAAGCGACGTTAATGTTCCAGCTATCGGTTACCGCGGCGCTTTGAGGGTTATATGTATATATACATATATATATATATATATATATATATATATATATATATCGAGGGCGGATATTTATCAAACCGCCCACTTTTACCGCCCCATACGCATGGGAAATGTCTAGTTGCGTATTGTTGTTGTGTTTATAGGGTTTTCGGTGTGTTTAAACAAAGTTACAGGTAAGCCATACGTCCTCGTAATCCGGGCGAATCCATACAATTAGTGCGTTACCGCAAAACTCGCAAATACTCACACACGACTATAAAAGAGTATTATGATACGTGTTGTGTCGTATACAGTGTGATTGAAAAAAAAAAAATTTTTTTTTAAGATAGATAATTTATTTGCAATAAAAAGCGAAATATATATTATTAAGAATATACTATATTCATTTTGAATATAAATAAATGATCGAATTTTTTGATAAGGATATTCATGAAAAAGATGCGAAGAATGATGTGGAAAAAAAAAAGTATGAATTAGAACAAAATTTACAAAAGGGGAGAACTGTTCACCTTAAAGATAAACGGTTGGTCGCTTTTGTGTAATAAATTAATTAATATAATAAAAATAATAAAATCGAGGAGGACATTTAAGGGGACACAATTAATAGAAAGGGGACTGTTCTCTCCAAAGGTGGATAGTTAATCACCTTAGTATTATTGATTAATAAAATATAAATTAATTGTAATAGAAATGATGAAAATTAAAAGGAAAAATATTAACAATTCAAAAAAATTAGGAGGACATTTAGGGGGACATAATTAACAAAAAGAGGACTGTTATCTTCAAAGGTGAACAGTTGTAAATATATATTTTGTTAAAATTCTTCCATTCTAAATATCACAATGAAAATTAATCATAATTAATCACGAATGTTAAGTTGGTTATAATCATATTTAGCAATACTTTTAAATTAAAATGAATATTAATTATGAAATAAATATACAGTAATCATAATATTCGTATTTCATTTATGTTTAAAAAATAGATAAAATTATTAAATATGTACTTATTTATTTTATACAGAATATTTTTTTTTAGATTTTATATAAAAAATAAATAATAGTTTACTAAATTTTACATATATTATAAATTTTATTCTGTAATAGTGTGATTGAAGAAAAAAAAAATACTATTCCATATCGACTCAAATTTTACGTATATTTTATTAATAAAAAATAAATAAAATATAAAATTTTATATACGATTTGATTTCGTTTATGAAAATAAAACGAACACCTTTATTACATAGGAATATACGAATTCAAGGTCTGCGTAATCCGCAACGCCACTGTTTTAAATAATTTAATTTATTTTAATTAGCACCGTAAACTTTTCGGATCACTCTGTGCCCATACACATATACAGGATGATATATATATATATATATATATATATATATATATATTTGCGAATGTAAATTTGACGTTTGTAGTCGGAAACGTTTTCGTATATCACATAAAATACACTTATGAAGTGGGATATTAAGGGGCGATATAGAGCTTTTGTACACATTCTAGGTGCCATTGGTGCTCAGGCATCGGAGCTTTTTGGGATTATTAGATTACTCTGTGGAAAAAGTTTCGACCGGTGTGCGTGCGTTCGTGCGCGTGTTCGATTCTGATAACTAGTAACGCGAATAATGTTCAAAGGCGTCGGTTTTTTATTATTATTCGTATCAACTTTATATATATATATATATATATATATATATATATATATATATATATATATATATATATATGTAGTTTTCGATTTCGGTCTTACGTATTTCAATTTCCAAGTTACAAAATGGTTTTATTATACGTCGCGATTCGAACCCGAGGCTCGGGTTGTGCGCCGAATCCTCAGTGACACAATGGGTACGAAACGTGTGAAACTTGATTTCGAACGAAACTAGTCTTCGACTTGTGTGCTATGTCGTATTATTATTATTATTATTATTATTATTATGTATAGTGAAACTTATTGCATTTCAGATTATATCCGTTCTGTGTGAAATAAATTTCATGTTTATATAGCATATGGATGTATATTTGAATTATTTCGGATATATTTAAAATGTTTATATTTTATGTATAATGTATTATTTGATCTATTATATTACGATAATGATTTAAAATATTTAAAGAATAAATTATTTTAATCTTGTCATATTAGAGAATATTCACGGAAATTAAATTTATAGACATGTTTATATAATAAAAATTAATATAGAATCTGTGATTAAAAACAATTTAAAAAATATGTAATTATTAGAAATTTGTTTTTGACGTACTTTAAAATAAAATATTTATAAATAAATCTGCAAAAAATCTTTTTAATCGAAATTTTTTTTTAATAAATATTTTTTTTCTATTGAAAATTTCTCTTTACTGCTAATTATTATATACTTTATAAAATAATGATAATTATAAATTAAAAAATAAAATTTTAAAATTATAAAATCATTTTTTTCAACTATACTATAATACTATTAAAGTATAGATATTTTTAAAATAATCTAAAATCAAGTGTTATAAATTATTAAATAAAATAAAAATAATGAGTTTGAAATGTTCTAAAAGAATTAAATTCTATTAAAAAATAATTATTATGTATGTTTTTTTTTTTAATTAACGATGGTTGAATATTTCAGAAATTGACAGTTATATGATTTTGTAAAATAATTGTTATACAAAATATTAAGAAAATATTTTAAATTAATAAAATTATTATTATTAAAGTTTCAAACATTATAATTATTATTTTTAATATTATATTTAATTAATATAGAAATAAAGTTAATTTCGACCGTTTCGTTCGAATATAGTTTTAGAAGTGAAAGAGAAAAAAAATATAATAATAATAATAATAAAGCATAACAATTTACATCTCGTTTACGCGTTAGAAAATTCAAACAGACAGACAGACAAACGCTCTGGATATACAATATATGAATAGACAAGGCGTTTACCACATCAAAGACTCAAAATTCGACGTTGGCAAAAGGTTTCTTTGTGCTTTCGTTTTCGCCGCCGAAACGGAATATTCAATGGAATTTCAACAGCCAAAAGCATCACGTGTAAATAATAATACAGTGGGTTCACGTTTAATACGAAAAAAAAAAATTAAATATAAAAATATATAACACTGTGATAAAAAAAATGTAAGTTGAATTTGTTTATAAAATGTGAATTTTATAAACAAAAACTATTCGGTTTTTATCTCCTCAATTGTGTCAAAACGGCGTCCCCGTTTGATACGAATGAGTTTGCTGAATAGCCAGAAGTCGCACGGAGCCAAATCAAGCGAATACGGCGGTAGCATAACATGGTGCATTATCGTGATGAAGATATTAAGAGTTGTAAAAATACGCGTAACTCGGTGATAATTAAACCTTTTGACAAACAGACGCTTGACAAATATTATAGGCAGTCTTACCAACCTAGGAAAAAAATTACAATTTATCTGCCCGGGAGTTTTAAATGACAATTTTACCTTACTTTTTTTATATTGATGATTTAAGTTTGACGTATGAATAATTTTAATTAAATTATCTCATTTAAGGGTCGAATAGTATGAATCGATACATATTATTATATCGTCAAACAATTACTGGAGGGTTGATTTTAGGGGATGATCGGTAATTTGGTACTTCGGAATGGGATTGTCCAAGCGTTTCGGCAATCTATCAATCACAGCGGTCGGTTGTGGATATTAAAGGGCATATTTGGAATAATTAGAGGTCTTATCGTATGTGTATAATCGCATTATACGCAATTGAAATGTAATTTAAATGTGATTAAAATTTATTATTTTATATGTATAATGAAAGGATAGATTTTGATCGATATTTTAATTTTTAATTATGTGATTATTTTAAATCATGGGTAAATTTAATTCGATTCTCGTTATAATTATTCAGTATCATAAATCACAATTTATTTATAATAAAAATATAATATAGTTAGATTCGTTATTTGAAACAATATATATATATATATATATATATATATATATATATATATATATATTTATATAATTTATGATAGTAGAATAGTCAATATTTGTGGACAGATGTTTTCAAATTATTTTTCAATAAGTTTTTAAGGCTATAGTAATAAAATCCGTTATAATTTGATGTATTAATTTTACCACTTTGCTATAAAAAAAAATATTTAATGAATATTTTTTTATATTATGTGTGAAAATAATTATTTTCATTATCTAGTTAATAATAGCTAATTTTATGTATAATAAAATTATAAAAAAAACAAAGATTCCTTATGAATTATGAAAAAAATGTTGTCTTAAAATTCTCATTATAATTATTTATAATAAAAAATCACAATATATTTATGTATATAATAATTATTTTATAATATATATATATATATATATATATATATATATATATATATATATATATATATATATATATACTCTAATTCGTTACAATTTGTCATATTAATTTATTACTATTGCTTCATAAAAAATAGTTTTAAATAATTATACTAATTATCTAGTTAAAAAGATAACATTTTGTTTTCGGATGATGAAATATTAAAAAAATGCAACGATTCTTTATGAATAATTTAAAAAAAAACATCATCTTGAAATACAAATTTAAATATAAGAAATATTTTTAAATATATATATATATATATATATATATATATATATATATATATATATATATATATATATATATATATATATATATATATATATATATATATATATATATATATATATATATATATATATATATATATATATATATATATATATATTATTTTTAATAAATAAAAACTGACGCGTTTCTAAAATATCAAAATACGACGACAAAATGGTGTACATATTTAAACTTTCCCCCGGTACGTGCGTGTCAAAATGAAATTTAAAAATGCTCACTTTTCCCGCATTTTTTCATCCCATCCGCCCGCCCCCCCGAGTTTTCTTGAAGCTTTAAGGGTCGTCACTTTTATTTGTGTGTGTGTATGTTTTTTTTTATTTTCACCTCTCAGTCTTGAAGTCGTTTGTTTCTCGTCGACGTCGACGTTGGGGGACGGAAAATTTAAATTTTCCACGAAAAACGCGCGAAAAAAAGAAAACTGTCAAGACGTGAGGGTTACGGTGTTTTTTTTTTTGCCTACCTCACTTCCGCTCGTGTGTAACATTCATTGCGATTCGGATTGAGCACGAGTACGTGTTTGGAAAATGCGAGACGAATTGTCGTATTCGCATATGAAATATGGCAGAAATGTATTCAATTTTGCGCCTTGCGACATTTTTCAACGCACCAAAATCTCTTTCATTCTAATACCGAAACGTAAATATTTTTATTTTTCGACATAAAAATGAATTATTCAATTAATATCGTTTCTATCATAAATTCACTTACCTACATCGATCAGTTCAGAATGAACGATATCAAACCTGCATTGCCATTTCATATTACGATATATAGATTTTTTATTATAATATTCGGATATTCATTTATGAATTTTAAATATTAAAAAGTGATAATGTATAAAATATTTTAAAAATAAATGCAGATTGAATATAGGACTAAAGACTCGATCGTGTGAAAAGTACATCATGTACAATAATTGATCTATGATTATTTTTTCTACATTTTACATTTCAACGGTAATATATATATATATATATATATATATATATAGAAATAATTCATTGATGTCATTAAAAAGGGATATTTTATATCGTATTATATTTAGGAATATTATTTAAAATTTTATTTTAATTAAAATACGTCAAAATTAAACAAGATATTCGTTCGTTTACATCGACGACATATGGAATTCTTAATTAGCATCGAGCGCAAAAAAAAGGAGGTTAATTACGCACAAACAGACGCACGTATGCGGTGACCAAAAAAAATTTATATATATATATATATATATATATATATATATATATATATAACAGCAAATGATGAATCATTAAATAAACACGAGAAAAAAATTAATTGTACAAAAAAATGAGAAAAAAACGTACAAGAGGGGAGGAAAGGGGGCGAGGAGGGTAACAAGTGAAATGACAGCGGGGTGAAAAAGAACGAAAATCACGGTAAAATGCGTACGTACAAATGGTGCACAAAAAAAAAGATAATTTTTCCTCGGTCGCACTTTGTATGGGAGCGGTGTGTTCGAAAAGTTGTGGGATCGAATTTAAATCTGATATTGTCTATATTTATCAATAATTACCCCATTTATATATAATTACCCCATTTTTTGAAAACACTATGACTGAATGAACATTTATATATATATATATATATATATATATATATATATATATATATATATATGTATATGTGTGTGTGTGTTTTGTAAAATAAAAAATTTGTATAAATTTATACAAAATCGAATTATGTAATATTAATCAATTATTCTATACTCAATACAAAATAATAAAAAAAAACATTTTAGTACTCTTCTTAACAAAACTAGATAATATAATATATTAGATATTGATTCATGTCAAATATATAGTTCAAAAATAAGGAATAAACACAATATTATTATTATTATAATTTTGAATAATATTTAATATGTTCTCATTCCGGAAACTTTTTGAGTATACCTCATACATATTATAAAGGCATATATACGAATGTTTGTTTTGTGTTCATTTTTAATTCTGCGTATCTGTCCCTCTGCATTCGCGGGTGTCCTTTGGCGCCTTTATTTATGTTTCTCGTTGATCGCGTCAGGGTTTTTTGTTGTTATGAATAGATTAAGCCCTGCGAGGGCTAAATTTAATACGGCACCCGAAATTAATAACGTACATATTATTCTGTCTATTTATTTATTATTTTGATGCGAAACAAAATATATATATATATATATATATATATATATATATATATATATATATTCTTCATTCACTGCGACGACAAAATAAATATACGCGTATCTAAGGGTGAAATCCGTTATCGGAACATAAAGGACGAGAGGATACAGGGTGGCGCCATTTTTGTGTCGTGTTTATTATTTGATTTGATTGTGCGATAATAATTGGGCGCGATAATATCGAATCGAATGAGGGAAAACGCTTTTCCAACGTCGAATACACGTCGGAAAAAGCCCTTTTCATCTCTTAACGCTAAATGCGATAATGCGATTGCGTACACATTTTCGCGCCGTGAGCGAAACGGAGAGGAGGATGGGGCACATTTGGACAGCTGTCCTTCCCGACTTCGGTTGCTCGTTAATTGAGCAAATTATATAAAATAACAGGTATATAAACGATTGCGAATTATTTAATTTATTTTTCGTAATTTTTTTTTATCTGATATTCAATAATTATATATATATATATATATATATATTCAATTATCAATTTAAAATTAAATTAAACTTATATAACAGATAATTTAATGCCTATTATATAAAGTGGTTATCTTTATTGGTTTGAAGGAAGTCTAATTTTCGATCACTTTCTGCAACAATTGAGGACTTATATCAGTGATAATGTGGCAAATATTATCTTTCAAGTTGTCCAATTGTTTAAGGCTTATCGACGTAGTCCAGAGACTTTACATAGTTTTAGAAAAAAATAGATCAGCGGTGTTAAATTGAATGATTTTGAAGACTAGTTCATATGTATATTTTTTATCGTGTAGCTTAAATTCTTGCTCAAGTTAAATTTTGTAAGCCTGCAAATCAAAATCTTATATAAAATGGAGGACACAGTATCAGTTATATCAAGTATCGTGTCAAATGGATTCATTTGGCTCTTCCTCGATACTATATTCTAGTAAGAGCAATAGTTTTTTAAAGTTTTCACTGTACGAAGAGCACTATAAGTTTTTTTTTTTAACTGAATCATGGTTGTCGTAAAAAGAATGTAGAATTTGTAGGCGTTGTTCAGATGTTAATCAATACATGATATAACTGTCAAAATGGTGTACATATTAAATTTTTTTTATACTTTAATAAAAAAAACACACTATAAAATTAATGAAATTATTTTTATATAACATTATATAATATATATATAATATTGAACTTAGATGAAACAAGTTGGTATTTGGACTTTGGCAGTTGCTTTAGAACAATTTCAGAAGCAATGTACTCCATTCATAATACAAACGTCAGATTTGAACGTATGCACACGAGAGTGTGTGACCAAAGTTGGCATTGACAAAGGTTCACAGTCCAACAATCGCAATAATATTATGATATACGACCGACGTGGAACCGTCCTCTACTTTCGCATAGCGAATGCAACGCTCGAAAATTCCGCCATTAGTACCGAGTCACAACTAATATTAATATATTGTTGTCGGGTGTTGAAGTTCGTGTCGACGACGGCGTTAGTAAGAGACAATGCCACACGAGTTTCGGACAAAAGATGGGTTACACGTTGGAACAAAACGACCATTGTGTCCCCAACCTCCCCTCATATACGTTAACAATAATTTAACTTTCAACAGCTTAGAACCAAGTAATCGTCTAGCAGGCAGCCGATTTTATATATTGTATAATAACATATATATATATATATATATATATATATATATATATATATATTGTCATTATACGTATTACATTTGTGAAACGAACGTAATGTAATATGAAATGTGCGAAATGCGAGCACTTATAAACGATAATGCAATGTTTCATATGATGTATTATATAATTTTTCGAATGATGTACTTCTATATGTTAAAAGTGGACGTATAATATATATAGTGTCAAATAAATTTAGATTGATAATTAAGAGCTAAACATCGTGAACATGACTTTAAATCGGATGAAATAATATATTATACTACACTAATCATATAAAGTGTTTGTCATTATTATTAATTGTGAAATATTTTTAATGTTGAGAAAAAAAAAATTTTTTTTTGGGAGATAATCGAGTATTCAATATAATGAATTGTGAATAAATTAGAGCGATTTTTTTTGATTGCAAAAAAAAAATGGGAACTATAATTATTTTTTCGTAATATTAATGACATCACGGTTAGATAATTTTCGTGTTAAATTGTCAACTTATCTATATATTGATAACATTCTTACAATAGCACTTGTTTCTTTTGGCCTCCGATCGTTACGTGTGTATGAACTTGTGGAAAATGCACGATATTTACCCACGTAATTTGCATGTTCATTACGGACGCAAATTTGTTTAGTTAAGCCGGTAAATATAGGCAGACTAGTCTCTCTCTCTCTCTCTCTCTCTCTCTCTCTCTCTCTCTCTCTCTCTCTCTCTCTCTCTCTCTCTCTCTCTCTCTCTCTCTCTCTCTCTCTCTCTTTATGTATGTGTGTATCTATTTGAGGGTAGTTGTTACAAACTTGTGGCACGCGATAATATGATTTTCAACGTTTACTGCGCGTATTTAATTAAAATTAATTGGTATTGGAAGTGTTCTAGTTAGCGTTTAGAATAGTTTGAAACTTTTGTTTGCTAAGAGTAGCTTATATATATATATATATATCAAAAAAAAAAGAAATCGATCGATAGCTATTTATAAATGCGATGTTTGAGAACGTTTAACTATTTTTATGTATATAATATATATACAGTCAATTCTCTTTTAACATAATATATATATACATTCTAAAGCAAACGTGTAGTAAAAAAATTGTATATAGCAAATTTGGAAATATGTTTCATAACTTTAAAAAATCGTATAAGATAAAAAAAATCCATATATATTTTTCAAAAAAAAAAAATCGTGAAAAAAAGTAATATTAAATCCGTAAGTAAAAAAAAAATATTTTTATTATAAAAAAAAAATAAAATTAGTGCACAGTGAAAATTCATTTCAAAAGTACAAATCAAATAAAAATAAAAATTGATATTGGGAATAAAAATTAATTTCATCGTTACTTGATAATAAACGTACACGTTTATTATGGACTGGTCTAAATATATACTATCAACAGTAGATTCATCATTTTCGTTTAAATTTTGTATGGAAGAGCATTTTAACCCTAAAGTCGCGAGAAACGAGAGTTAAAAATTTTAATATGATTTTTCGCCATCAAAAGCGCATGTTTTCAAGTGATTTTCAAACGAAAACCCCGCGCAAATACGATTAATTTTGATATTTTTACGTTTTTTTTTTTCGCGCGCAAATTCAATCCAATCGACAAATATTTTGCAATTTAGCGTTGAAAATTTCCGTTTTCGTTTAAAAATCGCGATTTTTTATACGAAAAATCCTCATAATTTTGCTGAAAAAATTGCAATTTGCAAACGGTTTTCAAGTATTCGATTCCTCTTGACGATGATGTGTGATTCTCTATAAATTCTTTACGGCAGGAGTATTAAACTCTTAGTATTTTGCGAGCCATATGAATTTTTATTTGCTTAATTGTGGGTTGCATTTTAAAAAAAGTTACCTTACTACATTCAAATTTAAAAATCGAAATTGACTTTTAAATTTTAATTTTATATATTTTATCAAAAACAACAAGACATCTCGGCGGCCGCAATTTTCATAATTGATGGACCGCATGCGGCCCGCCAGCTTCGTGTTTGATATACCTGTTCTAGTACAACTGTTAACTATGATTTAAATGAAGAATTTCTTTCGTTATTTTATTTCGTTCATTGGAGATTGATTTTTAAAATCAATTTTTAATTTTCTCATATGTGATAGAATAAACATTAAGAATACATTTGAATTTGATTGAAGTTTTAGAATATTATTTAAATTAATAATATATATTTTTTATATATTATTATATAATTCACGATATAAAATGAAAACATATACCGCAATATTATATATTTATTATAATATATAAAATTTGCTAATTTGAATGGTGTTTATTTTGTCAAAAATATTTATAACCAAAATTGACATTGGTATTAGTGAAATAATTGCGTCAATTTTCGGGAACGTTTAAAATTCCCGAACACGTAAACAAAGCATTAATTCCATTCACTGCACATTTTAATGGAAGTTTAAACATTGATGCGGTTTCGCTTGCCTTCCATTTTTTTTTTATGGAATGCCGACTACGTATTTGCATATTCGTTACTCTGTTTGAATACTGAAAAACGGAAGAAATATAAAAAAAAAGTTCAACCGACCGCGGGAGTCTAAAAAGAGGCAAAAAAAAAATGGGAGAGAGAGAATGAATAAAATGGGAAAGACGGGGAGGGGTTAGAAAGAAAGAAAATAATTCGAAAAGACGAGCAGATTTCCAGGGAGACCGAAGGGTGAATAAGGTGGAGAATGTAGAGTTTCATTGTGAAGAAGGTCACGGGCTAGGAAAACTGATTAATAATTCAAACCTTATGCTCGGCAGTCAAATCAAAGAGCTCGGGTTTTTAGGAATTCGGGTCAAATCTAACGTGTTTTTTTTTATTTTTTCGTTTCTTGATTTTTTTTTTATTTTTTATTTTGTTTTGCAAAAAGTACGAAATAAAACATAAAAATGTCACCGTTAGCGTATTCGAAATATTGTGGCAGAAGAGTGGAGAGACGGTTAGTTTTTCACGACTGTAACATATCAAGAAAATGAGATGCCAGAAAAGATTGTCGACTAGGGACGACATTCGAGCGGCGATGGCCAAAAGAAAAAAAAAATCGTATATAAATATCGCGCGAAAAATAATGGAAAACGTAAGATAATTTGAACGCGGCGAAAGAAAAGCGCGCGAAAACCAAGCGAATTTTGCGCGAAAAATTACTAAAAAAATTAATACGTTTTTTTTTGTTATAAAAATGGTGTTTAAAACGCTATTAATTTAAACTAATTAACGATAAAACATGTCTACATATAATAAACAAATATTATCATATTATATATATATATATATATATATATATATATATATATATATATATATATATATATATATATATATATATATATATATATAACGATTAATATTATAATTAAAATTTAATGATGTCGATCGATTGAACAATTTAATTTCATATACAAATCATTCGACCGATAAATAAATTTTATAACATATTATTAATAAATCGATTAACGGTTCGTGTCAAACGAATGCGAACGTTGCGTTTTATTTAATTATTGTTTATAGAACACAATTAATTCATATTGGAATTTATTAAATTAATGTCGATTTATGAAATCGTATTAATTTTTAATAATATATATATATATATATGTTTATATGTTATTTTATTTTATGGTTGAAATTTTTGGATTTTAGATCTATTTGTAAATAAAAATATTTTTATATGTAGATAAATATATTTAATATATTATTTAGTAATGGGATATTAAGAAATTTATATAGACTGCCTTTATAAAAAAGTGGTATTTTAGAAATAAAAAAATAATAATGATTTTTATTGAATATAATTTAAGGGTTATATGATTAATTTAATTGTTTTATTTATTTTATATAAGAAATAAATATAATATGATAGGAAAAGAAAAAGTAGGAAAATAGTCAAGAAGTGCTGAGTATTTCATGACTATTCGGCGTACATCGAATTCACCATTTTTCGGTTCAAGGTCACGCGGTTTTCTTTCGCCTTTTCTTTTCTTCGGGAAGCCGACGGTTTTCTTTCTTTCTTTCTTTCTTTCGTCTTTTTTTTTCTATTTTTTTTCTCACGCCCCAGGAATCGGTCGCGTGTCGTCGTGATTTATGTAAAAGCCTTCAGATATGAAGTTCCGTGCGAAAGTTTTATGGTCGGAGTTATTGTTGAAGCTCCGTGCGTCATCAGTTTGCCAAGAGTGATGTGAACGGATTACTCCCGGTAAAGGATTAGGCTTTGAGAAGGTTGTGGCTGTGACGCTGATTGATTGACTACGGAGCCTTAGTACAAGGGGTGAGAGGTGAGGGGTTTACCCGCGTGTCCTTAACCCAAACCCACAGCGTCACTGTCAGAGATAAACGTTGGTTTATTCAACAAATACACTTATATACCGGCGTACTTTCATCCTTATATATATATATATATATATATATATATATATATATATATATATATATATATATATAGATTTTCCTTTTTTTATTACGCTTATCCTTCTTCTACTGCTAGGATTTCATGTCCTTCTTTTGGCCTCGGAGCCATTTTCATTTGGCCATAGTCGTCGATATCGAACGCAATTTTCTTATAAAGCAGACTTGTGTACGTTGAATTGCATTATGAAAATATATTTATTTTGTATATATATATTAATATATAAAGTACTGTATATATATATATATATATGTATATATATATTTAAAATATATTAGATCTATATTTAATAACTGCATATGAACAATATTAAAAAAAATAGAAAATATTTTTATGAATATTTTGCATATAAAAAATCAACAATTTATCTTATCTGAATAAAAATTTATTCTGAATATATAAAATTTAGAACGATTATAATATATAATAAAAAGGTTTGAACTCAGAATTAAATAATAGTTATCAATATAAACACCTGTAACATTTTCTTGAAGTGCAACAGGTTTCAAGTTTGACTTTCTAGAAATATATAAAATTTTCACTTTTTATTTATAAAAAAAAAATATATATATATTTAATAAAATTCAATTATACGGATAAAGCTCTACTAAATTAAATGATTTTAATTAATAATAAACGATATATAAATAAATTATTAATGTACGCTGTAGTATATATATGTATATATATATACATATATGTACAAATTTGTACACGAGTTCAACATATTCGTCGCAATGAAATTTTCACGCAGCATATAAAATTAATGACCGTATTTTTAATACATATATAATCTGAAGTTTACGTAATTTTTTTTTATCACGACATACGACGACAAAAAAAATTATGATAAATATTGCAATTTATAAGTCACGCGTTTACTGTGCGGATTTTTTTTTATGGATATTCGTTGCCGTCGTAAAATGTGACAAGACGTACGTTTATGACGAAGTGTACGATGAAAATTTAACATTTTCAAAATGAAGTTCTAATACTGAAAACGCACACACACACACATATATATATATATATATATATATATATATATATATATATATATATATATATATATAGAAGGATGTGTTCACATTTGGTGTTGACGTGGCGCAATTTTTAAATGTCAATGTGAACTTGAAACTTTTCCAGACTTCGAAATTAGTACGGCGAAACGTGTTACAAGGCGGAAAGTTTCGTGCATCAAAAACGTTACATTATTTAAGCGCGCTATATACGCGTATATATTAATCTTTAATTGTGTTAAAATTTAAATTGAAATCGGAAACGACGAGCGAACGCGTTAAAATAACGTAAATTATATATAATATCATAATTTTAATATTTTGAAATTTATACAATATCGACTATTACACTTTAACAATAATATATAATATATTAATATTAAATTTTTATATGTATATATATATATATATATATATATATATATATATATATATATATATAATATAATATGGTATAAATTATAATATTTTCATAATAATGCACATAGGTTAGAGGGCGCACAGTGACACGCCGGGTACGAAACATAAGACAAGCGAACCGTAATTGTATTATATTTAATTTATACGTGGAATTTTTAATATCGTTCGAGTTACGTCGTCGTCGTTTTCGATTCGTGCGGTCTAAAAGCGTGTTTCGTAATTTTTAATATAAAACCGTTTTGCGGCCCCCCCCCCTCATTTTTGTCCCTATTTTTTTCTCATTTTTATTCGGTTATATGCGAGAATAGGAGAGAGGGGGGGGAAGAAAAATGAAAATATTATATATATATATATATATATATATATATTTATAAAAAAAATCATATTTTTTACGGTGAACGTCGTAATTGGCGGATTTATGGTTGTATTTTTAATGAGAAACATATCGCGTTTTGTGCGAACGCGTTGAAATTTTATCTCGAAAATGTTTATGCAGCCCTCGGGAAAAATAAGGGATACGGAATAATTACAATAATTACCGGGGGAAAAAAGAAATTACGACGGAATAGTTTGGAAAATTGAGCAATTTCGAAAATCTCCCGGATAAGTTGTTCGTTCGCAGCGACGAACTGGGATGAGAATAAAATTAAAAGCGGCCACCGTTTATATAATTTTTAATATTTTATTTTTGGTAATATTATAATATTTTTGAAATATTAATTAAATAATTAATCTTAAAATATGTCGCGCAAAAAATATATTTATGATTGATTTTGAATGTAAATATATTTGTATTGATTGTTTTAAAATATATAATTCTTAATAATAATATGAAATTAAAAAAAATAACTTAGTATAATAGGCACATGGAAAATTTAGTTTTCTTGGATTTGATAGGTTAAAAAAATTTATCATTTAATTAATATTACAAATGATATTTTAATTGAAAATCATATATAAAAATATATTTTAAATTATTTAAAAATAAAAATAATAATCTGAGAGCTTTCTATATATAATAAAAATATATATTATAAAATATGTAATTAATTATCAGCTTTAAATTTCATACAAAACAATATAATTTTCATGATATTAAAAAACGAATAAATCAGATCAACAACAAGACGTCAATCTTGAACGTCGCATTAATTAAAAATTTTAACAAATATTCATAACAAACAAAAATTAATCTTCAATTTAAATCCAGATTCGCGTCTTCAATCGGAAAATCGCTGATCTGTGTGAAAATCGCGAGCTCGGAACATTCGCAAAAATTTTAATGGAAAACGTCAAGCTTCCGGGTGGGTGGGGGGTTTTGTAGGGGTTGAAAATCGAGAGGAAAAAAAGAGATAGATATATCTAGACAACAACAAAAAAAAGGGTTGAAATATAATCTCGTTTTGGTACATTTTTTTCATACAACCCCCTTCGTCGTCGTCTCTTATAGCATCGCATGGATCAGACAATTGCGTCAAAAAGTCCATTAAAGTTAATGCCAGGGATGAAAAAAAAAGAAAAATGACTAGAATATACTATTATATATATATTTATATATTTACACCCCTAAATATATATATATATATATATGTATATATATATATATATAAGGGAATAAGTTGATAAATAAAGTAAGAAGAGCGAAAGGTCGGATACGATTTGACGCAATCTTTACGTACAGAACAAGCTTTTCCATGCCTGTTTTCCCTTTAAATGTTGACGGGGACGTTCATAAGGGTTGAACGTGTGCTCAATTTTCCCGAGTTCAATACTCTATACATTCTTTTATTTTATTTTATTTTTTTTTAATTTTTCATATGATCTTTTTTATCCGGTTAACGTCTTAGTATATTCTAAGAAGTAGTGATTATATATATATATATATATATATATATATATATATATATATATATATATATATATATATATATATTTATATATATATATATATATATATATATATTTATATATATATATATATATATATATATATTTATATATATATATATATATATATATATATATATATATATATATTTATATATATATATATATATATATATATATTTACTTTATTTATTATTATTATTTCGTCTTCAAGTTATCGAATCGATTTTCGAATCATTAGTGTG
The DNA here is from genome assembly GCA_024500535.1 of Leptonema lineaticorne. Lineage (NCBI taxonomy): Eukaryota > Metazoa > Arthropoda > Insecta > Trichoptera > Hydropsychidae > Leptonema > Leptonema lineaticorne. Next base: position 9,910,409 of record JANIJI010000014.1, on the reverse strand, counting down.
TTTACTTTTCGCGTAATTGGATATTGTTATTGAAAATTGTAAAGGTTAAACGTATTTAATTTTTAACGGAAAAAAATATTATATCACAATATATATATATATATATATATATATATATATATATATATATATATATATATATATATAATAGATATATTTTTAACTGAGAATTTTCTCTCTAATTTAATTTATCGATATTTTTTTTTAATTTTCAATAACAGATTATATATATATATATATATATATATATATATATATATATATATATATTATATTGTTAAATAAATTTTTCTGTTATATAAGAAATTCATAGTTGATTAAATATTATAAATTACATACATTTTTTTTCGAAATATTTTTAATCACTCTATACTTATAAATTTATATCGATACTATTTTTTTAATACTTAATTTGTTGGCTTTTTATATTTGATAAATATATTAATAAATGTTTTATATATATATATATATATATATATATATATATATATATATATATATATAATATATATATAAATATAAATCAGAGGCGTTCAACCGATATTTCGTAACAATTTATAATAAATTTTAATACGATAAAAGTAAAATACTTTTTTTTTTATTAAAATTCAGATTAATATAATTTAATATTGAATACGGTGTGTTTTATAATAAGTAATTAATTATATAAAATTTTATATATAGTAAAACACACATTCTAAAGCTGAAAAAGCGTCCGTTAATTATAATAAAGGCGTCGTCAACGTTGTAACAACAAATGCAAAAACCGGTCCGTTTATAAAATGAGCCGGTTTCGCTTTTGTGATTAGATTCATTTCTGTTTGTTTTGTTGCATTGCGCTGGTTGTTCATAGTATAATACTAGATAGGTGGGTTTTGCTATACGGTGTCCGCAATTTTCCGGTTCACATACCGTATGGCATTACCGGAAATGACTCAAAGTACCAACAAATGTACACAAAACACACACACACACACACGCACACATACACACACATACACATACATACATATATAAAGATATAGAATTGTTAAAACCCATGGGATTCGACTATATCTGACGTTGTCTTATGGGAGAGCACATGAAGTGTCACACGTGAAAAATATATGTATTTCAAGAAATTTCGCTATATTGTCGCAAGATTTTTGCTTTATATTAAATTTTAGACGGAAAATTTGACAATTTTCCGACGGTTTTGATAAAAATAATACATATATATATATATATATATATATATATATTATATAGCTTTGCGGTTAAGTTTGTTTATTCGCTTTACATTCAGTAGGTCGTATTTTTTTTTAATGAATAATATTTATTTAACAAAATTGATGTTTTAAATATATAAAAATAAATTCAATCCAAGATATTTTAATAAAGAAAATGCTTATTTTATAATTATATTATACGATAATTATAGGTTTTTCTAGGATTAAGAACTTTTTTTTCTCATAAACGATGCGATCATGTCCTTTTTGAAGGCTATAAAACTTATATAAATTTTATATATAAAATATGAAGAAAAAACGTAGAAAAATTAAACTATATAATTACTTTTGGCCTCAAGTTCTTTATATCTGGCATATTCTATATCAGGGGCGGCCAAGTTTTTTAATAGTTTAATTCATTTTTAAAAATTTGAAATTTTGAGAGCCACAGAAAATCATTCAAAAATGCAATATGTGATTCGCAAGTCGCAGTTTAACTACCCATGTTCTATATAATATTAATATGTTATGGTATATATAATTCTTTGATTACAAAATTAATAAAAAAATATATATATATAAAATTTTAACTATTTCAGAATAAAATTCATCTATATCCGTTCACTTTTTATCTCATCAAGATATACAAATAAATATATGTAATATTAGATGATTTCGAGTCACAACACGTCACTTGGCTGTGGCGTTAATTAATTACACGGTCGAATGCCACTACTTTGTAACAGTACAAACTGTGACTAAACTACATTTCCCAAAGGGAACAAATACACGTGTATTGTAAAAACGGAGATTTCAAAAGAACGACCCAGAATAAATAGCGATCGTTTCGAAATATTACACAACAACGCTGGTAACGCAAGAGCTTATATATATATTCGCTACATTTTATTTAAATTTATATCATATATATTATATAATATATAAATAATGATTTATGATATTTTAAATTAAAAATCTTTTTTTTTTGCATAATATCAACTTGAATCATATTAAAAATTGATCCATACGTAATATTCTATCCAATATTTTATTACAATATAAAAATGGTAGAAGTGTAGACGGATTCTGAAAGAAAATTTATATATAAAGAACGTCCAAATATTATATTATATATATATATATATATATATATATATATATATATATATATATATATATATATTTCAAAATAACCACGTATCGCGATCGTTTATATAGAAACGTAAAGAGCACATCGACTTTTTACTCGCCCTGTATATATATATTCAGTATATTCTATATTGAATAGTTTTGTCTCGTATATTTTAAAGGTATATATAATAATATTTTTGCCAAGGGATGCTTTTGTAAATATATAGAGCAAGAGGTATAAATGAGTTCATAACTTGCAAAGTCGTATATATATATATATATATATATATATATATATATATGTATATATATATATATATATATATTCATTTTTCTTATATATTGTTTAGAAATTGATAAAATTGAAAATATTGTAATATAGTAAATAATTTTGAATTTATTATATCATATATGTGATATTTCAATTTCTATCGTTGTATTTTATGTATTGTTAGATGGATACACTTTTGATCCTATTACATTTTATTTCTTGTATGATTTTAAATAAAAGGAATACAAAGGATATCTAAGGGTATACAAAAGATGTATTATGTAAAAGGAAGATTTTGTATTGTGTATTTATGTACTAATAAAAAAGTCGACTGAAAATTAATAATTAATGTTTTAATATATTTAAGACGTTATAAATATTATACATATATATAATGTAAATATTTAATTTCATAACATATTTATATGGAAGAAATGTTAATTAATTTTTAATGAACTTTTTGGAACTTCATTAAAATATATATTTTTTTTAATTGATAAACATTAATGTTATGTTTTTTAAATAAATTTTTAATTCAAAAAATATTTTAGTAATAAAATTATATAAATAAATATTTTATTTGACGGCTTAAGAGTTACAATCCAATTAGGGGTGGTTAGAAAAAAATAAAAAGGATATTTTTTCTATTTGATCTTTTCAAGAATCTTCAAAGAAATCCTTCTTTCTAATTTATAGATGTAAAAATTTAAACATTATATTATTACTTTTGAAATTTGAAAAATAAATATATATAAGTAGAAATTGAGTTGGGTTTAGAATATAATCATATTGATAATAAAAATAATATAAATTTTAGTGCGAATTACAAAAAATAATGAAAATTATTTTATATCAAATGGAATTTTTGGATTGAAACGATTTATTTCAATTTAATCCTTCCGGAAATGAATTAGTCTCATGAATTCAACGAGTGGAGGGTTAAAAGGTGAGATTTCGTTAATTGAGTTTGTGAGTCGTTCGACGTCGACATCGATAAAAAAAAAAGCCACCGACCGTCAACCCTTAAACCGAGCCATCCAGGAAACGAACTCAACGAAGGGCAAAATATACGTGTCTGTTAATGGAAAAAGTTGTCGCGGCAGGCAAAATAGTGTTGTCTAAAGCCTTTCTTAAACGTGCTAGAAGAGGCTCGTCTTAACCCTCTCGTTCCCTTAATGTCTTCAACCCCGGGGGAGGAAGTTTTGCAAACGAAGCCTCCCGCCCCGGATACGACGAAGTATTGCAATATATAGGAACAGGCGATAATCCTTCGTGAGTTGTTTGTCAGTTGAGAGGGTGTTTTCTGCTAAGGGGTAAAGAGGAGGAAAGAGGGCGATATTTAGGGGGATGAAATGAAGGTGTTTGCAGCCCTCGAGTCTCGCTTTTAATGTTCTACCGGAAATATTCGGAGAATGTGGCCAACTTCATCTCGGGCGAAGAGCTCATTTGGCTCAAGATCGATTTGATGGACTCGATTCATTCGTTTCTATATATATATATATATATATATATATATATATATATATATATATATATATATATATATATATATATATATAAAAATATTATAGGGGCACATGTCAGTCTACCTATTGATTTCACGTGAAAATGGTTCTCAAATATATGTTTTTTTGGTGTATTTTTCATATAGAAGATGACGTAGTTGGTTCTTAATGTTCCTATGATATCGTCAATATAATATATAATATGAAATATAATGTTCATTTTAGTATTATATAATAGTTTTCAAAATTATACCATATTAGGGTCAAACGTTGGAAATCTTTTTACTTGTAAAGATTACTTTTCAGCAATAGTCTGAAAATGGAGATCGCATTAAATAAAAAGTGTGAAATCGGGTAAAAACCGCAAATTTCTATAATTACGTTTTAAAATATACTTCTTATATATTAAATATTAAAAAAAATATAGAAAAATTACACCACAAAAGTACATAAAAGGCCGCACTTGTTAGCTAAAATAGGCCGCATGTTACCCATTCCTATATATTAGATGTAGAAGAAAATAATTAGTAGATTTTACTGTTTAAAAAGCAATATTCGTTTATTTTAAATATAATTTGTAAAATAATACGTGATATATTGAATAAATATTTTATTAATCCTTGATCACAACAGATTATTGATTTTTTTGAGCTTTATTTGGAAAAAAAATAATTATCCGTTCCCTATTTATCTTGATATTAAATTACACAAAGAATCCATAATTGATATCTTCACTTTTAGAATGATTAAAAAAAAAACGAAAAATATTTTAAATAAATCAATTATTTTATATATAAACATATTTTTTTCACAACCCTATTATTACAATTCAGAGCTCTTTGATTATTTTATATATTATCATCGTATTTTTAAAAGGCGATTTTTCAATTATTATATAAAATATAGAATAAAATTTATATTCTTATTGCAACGAATAAAAAGAAAATAAGATCAAACGTTTTTTTTTCATCTTTTGTTTCGAAATGTTTTATATTATTTTTTTTCTTTTCGACGACAGAAAGCGAGCAGAAAAAAAAGAAAGAAACTATTCTTTTTTTTCGCGTTATGTATAAAAGTTATCTATTTTTTTTCTACGACGAATATTCGAATAATATAAATAGTATATTATACACAATAAAATATATAAAGTCGAAGGTGTCGAATCGACAAAACGTGCTCAAAATTCGCACGGCCTTTTCAACGGAGGCCAAAAAGAATAATAAAAACTAAAAGAGAAAAAAGACAACCATGCATTTATTATAAACACACACACACACACACACACACATGTACAGTGCGTGCTTAAAAAAATGAATACGTTCCTTATTTACATTTAATTTTTCCTATCCCTCAATAATCGGCTTATATATTTTTGAATTCGCGCTTTTGTATGAATATACACACACATATATGTGTGTATGTGAAAATTAATTGGATTGATCTTTGTATCTAAATTTGTTTTTTTTTTGGTAAAATAAAGATTAAAGTTCAATATATTGCATATTTGTTCAATACTAAAAAATAAAAATATTGAAAATTAGAGTTGAGAGTCACTGCTTTCAATCAATATTGAGTATGTTATTCTGACATCGCTTTCATCTACAAATATGGATATGTGGATTATTTATTCAGTTATTTATCCGGGGTGCTCGCATATTTGATTGTCATACTGTATATATATATAATAAATATAATGGAAAAACGAACAGTACTTCATTTATGGCAATAGTTGACAGGGATTTAAAACTTCAATGTCTGTTTTTAATAAAAAAAAAAATTGACATGAAAATAAATAATGTCAACGTTGTATAATTTCAAAAAAAGTGAGTCGTTATCGTAAATATAATTTATTGCGCCTGAACGATACGAAAAATGCGGGCCTGATTGTACTAATCATAATATAATTAATTTTATGATTTTACTATTAACAATTATGGATTATGTTAAATGTTAAATTATATATATATATATATATATATATATATATATATATATATATATATACATATATATAGTAAACAGTGATTCATATCAGAAAAAAAGGATACACTTGACAATTTTATGGATTGTGATTGCGTTCTTTATATCTTATATATTATATAGAAAAGTGTCCTAATTTATTAGGAAACATTATTCGATTTTCAGGGCGACAAAGCGGCGATTTGTTAGAAATATCCTGAGGGGGATGAAATAAAAAAAAAAGGTGAATGGACGCCATTGTATGGTGAATGTTGTAGTAGAAAAAGGTACGAAAGTGGAAACGACGGAAGATTACCATCCGATAAGGAAATGTGGGAATATTGCTTGAAAAGGATAACACAAACGTCTGTCGAAGAAGAAACGGGCTTTTGTGCAAATTTGAGGATTCTCAACTATATATATATATATTTTTGTTGAAGATCAACCATGATATAGTATCATATTAGTAAGATCTAAATGTTATTTATATAAAGATTTATTAGTGGCGTTGTCGATTTTACAATTTTTGATTATTTTATATTATATATTATAATATATACTATTTTTTTGATTTAAAATATAATGAAAAAAATAATTAATGTTAAAAATAGGTTGAGAAACCCTGGCGCAAATGAACAAGAACGAACACTACGACAACTATGCAGAAACGGATACTGAATGTTTTAGAGTTCTTCCACTCTTTATCGTGTATTTTTGTTGTTGTTGTTGTTGTTTATTTTTATTTTTTGTTTATTTTGTTGCGTTGTTTTACGTTTTTTTTTCCAGTCGCGTTCAAAGGGAGATTTTCACCTTTGTTTCACCATAAAAATCTACAAGTCGAGAAATATTTCTCGAAAGAGAATGTTGTATTTTTTTTTATTTGCTGTGTTGTGTTGTTGAATCTGTGTGTTTTTGACGCAACAATGACCAGAAGTTTTCAATTTAATTTTTTTGCCGTTGAAGTCGCGTTTTAAACTCGAATAAAATAAATTTTAAGAATATTTCTTTTGTCGTTGTGAAAGTTTTTTTTTTTTTGGTGCGTTTTTTTCTTGAAAATTTCCATCACTTTCATGAAATTTATAAAAATATAAATTTTAATGTACAATTATGAAAAATTATTTTTCTTAGAAATAATATAAATTTTTTATGCGGCTCACTTCGAATGAAAGACGATTGTTGTCATGCAAAATAAAAAAAAATATTATTTTAACAATCCAAATATCACAAAAATATTTTGTAAAAAACGTTGTAAATTTATCAAAAATATAACAAATATTTTTTTTAATAATAATAATACTTGATAATATATTTTTTAATATTAAAAAATTAATGGTGAATAATCTTGCTTTTGATAGGTAGAAAAATATTTTTCACATATAATTTATTAGATTTAGTTTATTATAGTAATGAAAATATGCGAAAATATATTTGAATGTATTTTAATTATAATATAATGAATAATGAAATCTAGAAAAATATTTATTCGTCGAAAAAAATATATAATGTATTTTTTATTTATGATATTACTTAATGAGAAAAAAAATGTTTTCAAAGAGAAAATATGAATTAATATTTATTCGTGTATTATTATTGAAAATTGTACAAATATTATTTATTAAAAACCTTGACATTTAACATCAATATTAATATATTATATTTCGTATATATTAATAAAGAAATCAATATTATTTTTATAAAGATATTGAAAGCTTAAATCATTATATATATATATATATATATATATTTCTTTTTTTTCAAGCAGAATATTGAAAATATATCGATATTAATTTATCAGTGTATATTTTAGAATTTATATATAAATTTAACTTTAAATAATGTTTGATATGTTAATATAATTTCTATAGTAAGTAATTATTATTATTTTTTAAATATATTTTTTATTAAACATTATGTATGCCATCACAATAAATATATGTTATTTAATGAATAAAATAAATAAAAATAATTTTATCCGACATTTTAGGTTTTCTATAATTTTATTATCGCGGCATTCCGAATTTATTACGTCGCGATATTTTCGCCGCAAATGAAATGTTACACATGGTGGAAATTTTCCGCACTTTCACCCCATTATTTCTTTTTCTTCGCGTCAGTTTTCCTCTCGGTGGAAAGCGTGAAAGTTGTTCAAGACGGGTGAAAAAGAAAAAAAACAAGAAAAAAAAGAAAGAAAGCGAAGAAGAAGAGAAAAAAACCGAAGAAACACGAAATGTTGTTTATCTATTGTGCTTTCAAAGCTTTCGGGGATGGGAGCTTTTTTCTTCCCATCTTTTCTATCTTGAAATATTTTTGATCTTACGTCTCGGTCTTCATTTTTACAACTTTTTGGAACTGTTTATCTTCATACGGCATCTAAACGCGAATATTTCTATTATATTCTCGGTTTATTTTTCAACCCCCTTTTTATATTTATTACCTTGTAATGAGGGTTGTTTTGACTTGTCATTGTATATTACGTCATTTTTTTTTTACTATTGTTGGTCTATTCTGAAATTATTTATTAAATTTATAGTACGAATTAAGAAATAATCGTTTATATAATTATAATTAATATTAAAAATATTGATTTATTTTTTCATTTTAACAGTTTTACACATTTTCCTTTTTATATTATGAATTTATTTAAATTTTCTTTATGATATTTTTTTCAACGAAAGTATGATACATATTTTTAAAATTTTCATTATATTTTCAAATTTTCTTCTAAGAGTCTGAAGAAATATGTTAAATAGCTTTTGCCTGAAAAAAGCAAGATTTTTTTACTTTATTTTAGATTATAATAAAATTAAAATTATTTTCACTCTCATATATTAATTATACATTAATCTAAGTACAAAATCCTTTTTAATATTAATATATTCTTTACATTTTTTTTTATTACATATTATTATATATCAATATAACGACATTAAAACTTTACTATATTAATTTTAGTTTTAGGTTGTATTATTATATTTTAAAAATTCAATTGCTCAACCTGTTAATTTTAAGTAATAAATTCAGTTTATTTTTCGAATATTATAAATATTATTTTTATTTAATAAATAATTAAAAATACTTTTAATGCATTCTAAAAAAAAAACTAAATTATTTTCTATAATTTTTGCTTGATATTTTTAAATATATCCATATTTTTATATGAAAAAATTATTTTGACCTTATATTTTGATGAAATCTTGCCCTAATGGCTTTTCGGCAAAAATTTGTAACATACACGTAATTAAAATTATTAAAATTTATTAAAAAAAAAAAAGAGAAAATTATACACAATTTTTACACGAACCTGTATTAAGGCTTTTACGAATAAAACACTGATATTTCGTCGATAAAACAAATTACAAAGGTAATAAACATGTATTAAGTTTTGAATAAAATTATAATATAAGAAAATATTTTTAATATATTCCGTGTATTTTTACATTTGTATTTTTGTTATCCATTTTGGAGATCTTTTATTTAGATATTAATAAGAAAAAAAAATGGGTCAATCAGAATATTATTTTTATACTATTAATAATTCTAAAAATATGTTTAAAGTATCAATAAATTTTATATTTTCTTTTTGTTGTTTTTTTTTTTATTAAATATATATAAAATTTATATATGTATAATTTTGTTAATCATCTCATTTATATTATATCCTTTGCGGTAAAAAAGTTATCAACTCGTATTTCAGAACACAGGATTACAAACTAATCCGATTTTGACCATCGGGACTTTGGAGTTGTTAAACATTAGCATATTTTTACTCAATGTGAATAAAATTTAAATTAAATGTTATAATTCCTATTTATATATATATATTATATAATATAATAGGATGAAACAAACTTATGTCTTCCACATTGAATTTTTAATTATTAATATTTCAAACGAGAATTCTGCTGCAGCGAAAATGTCGCGCGTTCGTATTATAATAATTTTCCGAAGATGATTCCGTTTTTGTGTGCGTTGCGAAGTTTTCCGCTTTCGTTTCATTCGTAAAACAATGGAAAATATAAGACGACGATAAACGACCATGTACCGCGAGCGAGGAAGGCTTCTGAGGACGCTCGGTGACTTCCACGGTTAAGTAACGGCGTTGAATGAAAAGCGGTGCGGTTTTTCCGTTTCCGGGAAAATTCGCGTGAGAAATAAAACTGATGTGTCCAAATATATATATATATATATATATATATCCTATATTTTATGGAATTTCCCGACGGGAATCGAACCTAAAGCGACGAAAGCCAGTCACGTTTAATAATGAATAAAGGCTCGATGAGTTGACTGAGAGTTTTTCTTTTTTTTTCTCTCTTGTGTATGAAAAAAGTTACAGAAATAGAATTCGATAAAGTCGAATGTTTCTTATGGAAAATTTTGGAATTATTTTTGTATGGAAAAAGATGGTGACATTACGATTTATTTATTATATAAATATAAATAGTGTTCATAATATATATTACTTTTTTTTATTTATAAAACGTGATATTTGAGTTTATTATTAAACGATTAAATATAATATTCTGTTATTCAAAGGAAAAACGCGGTTAATTTATGATGATAATGAAAAATTAAGTCAATTAGCATTAAAAAAATATTTTTAATTATTTCGTAATTGTAATTTGAATTTTAAATCCTGTTATTTTAATGCGTAATAATGGTTTATTAAATTATAATAAGAATTAAATGTATAATTAAAAATAGTTTTTTTTCTAAATTTCACAATTAATATTAAATATATTATATATAATAAATTTAAAATTAATATTTTTTCTAATATTATGATTATATTATTATATGATAAAATAGATTATAGATTTATGAAAAAATATATATATATATAACTAAATCACCAATATTATAAAATGATTATATACCACCCTATATATAATGTGTTAAAATATTATGTAATATTTTTTCATTTTCCATCAATTTCTACAATTTTTCCAGTAATAAATTCTACATATATATATATATATATATATATATATTAAAGTCGAAAAATTACCCTTATCACATACAATCACGAGAATCTTTTCCGCCTTTGATAAATTCATACAACATTTTTTTGAAATCATTCCAATATCTGAGCGTCTGTGAAAAGTTCCACGGCGATGGTTCATATTTCCTATTATTATTATTTTGTTTCAACATCACCAACCATTTTTAGAAGTTTTCAATATCGATTCACGTTATTTCTATTGTATAACGAGAGGTTCAAAGATCCGAAAAAGGCTGTCGGTCGTCGTTAACGAGACACCGCTTTGAACGAAGCCTTATTTTCCACTGCACGTTTCGTCGAACAATGTCCCATACTTCGTAACCGTGGAAAATCCTCGCCTATTTTCATACACATCTACTCAATATATATATATATATTATAAGGCGCACTTCACTGTACAGTGTACAATATTATAGTATGATTTTTCATATTTGCACGAAAGATTCTCTGCTACGCTTTTGCTGAACACGTAAAGTCAGCATCTTTTGTGCAGATCGCGAAGAGCAAGAAGCGGTAGAGAAGAAAAAAGACACTTATAATATGGCAATGGAGACCATTTTCTAAATGTGTATGTGTGTGTGTGTGTGTGTGTAAGTGATCTTATGAAATATGAGTTATATTAGTTTGTATGCGATTTATTAATATGCTTTTTTTTTTCTTGTATCGACCATATAGAAGTATGACTATTCATATTTATATTGATTTTTTTTTCATTATAAATGTGAATTTGTGTTTTTTATATTATATCGATAAGTAGAATGTTATTGTGTTAAGTAATAAATAATTATATATTATTGATTTAAAATTTGTATTGAGTTCAATTCATTCTACAGGACGCAACTATTTCACTCTAACTCGAATCGTTATAATACGATAAAGACGGATATATCGTCTATTTTTTTTCCATTTATATAGCCTATGTTAAAAAAAATCATTAAGAATACAAATTTAGAAAGCGTTACGCGTCGACAATCATACAAACGAATACTAAAAATAGATCAAAAATACAAATGTACATTTTTCATATATCAATAGTAATCAATTGAAAATATGCACTATCCATTTTTATTGGTACGTTTGACGCATTTTTACAGACTGAAAATTCGTTTCAATTTCAGCAAAATTTTTTTTTCAGCACCTATGTATATATATATATGTATACATATATATATATATATATATATATACATACATATATATATGGTATACACACACACACACACACACACACACACATATATATATATATATATATATATGTTTCAGACAAATTGTCGTTGAATTATGACAATTGGAACGGAAATCGAATATCCCACAAATATTTGTCGATAGAACTATCGACGCCATTACGAATCGAACATGTATTGCACTTGATGTGTTATTTATCATTTTACCGGTAAAATATGGTCTCTTGTGTTATGAACTCATTCGACGTTTTATTTTTTCATTTTCATATATATATATATATATATATATATATATATATATATATATATATATATATATATATATATATATATATATATATATATATATTTATTTTTATTCGTGTCGAACGATGTTGTAAAATTGTAGCATTGTGTTTTCAGCAATAAATCTCAGTGGAAATAAAATAGTATCGATGAAAAAAAAAATGTATGTTGAAATATTACCGTTTTTTTTTCTCTTTCTCTCTCTCACTTAAATATCGTCGATGAACTCATTTTAATGTAGATATCGTAATAGGATTCATTAAATTTATTAATTATATTAGTGGTGCTGAAATCCTAATGGATTTCAATATTGTATAATATGTTAATGAAATTAAAATTATATTGCGTATATATAATATAAATATATGAATTTTTCAATAATTATTAATTAGAATAAATTAAAAATATTCAACATAACTTTAACATATTTAAATGTTATTGTATCGCTATCAAACTTTAAGATTTTCCATTAATATGCATACAATAATATTTCAATCGTTATTTTATTTTTTTTATTAATTTATTCAACAACAAATTGATTATTATCTATCTTTAATTATAAAAATAATAATTATTTTATAGATCGATCATTTTGACCAAAAACAAAAGGAATATATATATATATATAAAGTGTAGGTAGATTTAATTTTGACATTAATATTTATAGTATATAATATGAAATGTTAACACGTTGTACGCCGAACACCGAATGTCGTCATCGTTTTAATTCGTCAAATTTTATATGATTCTTACAATTAAAATATACCCAAGATTACGAAAAATACATAAGGATCTATATAAAATTTTAATTAATCAATTTGTTCATTGTCATCAAAAATAGACAAGTACAAAAAATTTCAACACAATTGTGTGTTGTAAAATGGTCGAAAAATCGATTACAAAATTCCGCACCGACAAACAAACAAATAAGCCACAAACAGTGCAGTTAAATATAAAAGAGTTTCAAATTACACACACACACACACACACACACACACACATATATATATATATATATATATATATATATATATATATATATTTAAATTTAATATTTTTTTTATTGTCAACAATTTTGAAAGACCATTTTCAAAAGTTTCAACGAAAATATGAAAGGTTCTATGGAATATATATATATATATATATATATATAAAGAATTGAATTTCGGTATTTCGTCGCAACTTCAATATAATACGTGCCGTTGACGTCGTTGGAAAGACGCGTGCGAATTCCGCTCATGGTTTTTGCATGCGAGTTTTCAGCGCAGAAAATTGCTTTCTGGCACACACGCGCGCGTGTGGATCCGCCCGAATAATTATCGACGTTGAACACCCCTGAATTTTCGCTTTGTATGCATTCCGAGTTTTCCTCAAAGGGGCGCGCGCTCGCTCTCTTGTACGTCGTCTGCGCTCGACTTTTAAATTAAATACGAGCCGCGTATGCACACTTTGAGAAGCGCCGATAATTGTGTCGATTTGATTTTTGTACGTTTTTATCGTACGATATTATTATTTTTATCGATTATAAATAATTAATAATAAATTTTGTAAAATTTCTCCAATATATCGGTAAAAAAAAAAATAAATTAAATATATCATCAATATACACAATATATGCAGAAATTAATATAAAAAAAAAGATTATAATAAATAATATTTTATAATTGTTTGACGATCCATGGAGTGTCAAAAAATTATTATTTATACACTTTTTACTATATACATTATATAACTATGTACGCTTAGAAAGAAAACTATAATTAAAAATTATATAGATTTTTTAATTTTAATTAAAAATATTTTAATTTTTTTAATAAATTATATCTGTTTTATTGTTGCATATTAATCTTGAATAGTCATGTTCCAATTTTTTTCGTTTGCATATTTATTGATTACTATAATTATTGTTATATTATATTAAATATAAATACAATCTAGTAATTATTTTTACAACAAAAAATCTTCACTAATTCGATCCAAAAGAAATCAGAAACATATAGTAAATTTTGTATTTAAATTTTGACTCTTATAAACCATTGGATTTTTGTATTAAATTGCTCATTAATAAATCACCAATAAAAGTTAACATTTTAATTACACATTGTTTTTATAGGTAAATTTACGTAGATAAATTTAACACTTTATAATTCAAAAATATGAATCGGACACACTAACGAATAGTGACAATCATAGACAAATGGTTAAATATTAAAAAATATAAATATAAATGGTACAAATATACACACACAATATATAAAATTAGATTAAAAAATCAAAACGAGTTCGTTTTCTGGTTTCCGGATTCGATCAGATTTTATTAGCTGCATTTTCATCGAATATTTTAGTCGGATCGAGCCGCAGTTGTGACTGAATTTTCCTCGTTCGCTTTATAGAATCACGGATTTTCGAATACAAATAGACGTTGGGATTCTCGCACGCCTCACCCTGCATTCGAAGCCCATAAACGAAACGGGGGATTCTCTTCAATACGTATTCAATATGCAGATAGAAATCGACTTGCAGACAACGTATCTGAATCGTAAGGGCGGAAGGGCGGAAAGGCGGATACTAAACAAGGCGGATTCGTAATTTAATTAAATCGAACTCTGCCATACTACAGTTTTTTTTTTTTTTTGGCAGAAAATCTCGCAAACAAGAAAATCTAAAAGCGGGCGAATAGTTTGTATTCGAATGCCGGCGCTAATTGGGGTGCGTAAATTGAAAAATATCCAAAGGGTGTAATTTTTCGTTTTCCGGAAGTTGTTTACGGTTGCCCTTAAGTAATTAGGCCGGTTAATAGAGTGGTCGTTATCTCGAAAAGGAAATTTTTTTACGTTATGGTTATCGCGGTTAAAATTATTTTTATGCATAATTTATTTTAATTTTATAAAATATAACTTATTTTTTATGTAATTATGTAACGTTCTCTTAGAGAATATTATAAATGATTTTAAAAACAAGAACATTTAATATTGTGAAAATGTACGAATATTGAATTAAATTACTTATCGAAAAAAGTTATTTTAATCAATCAATTCGGTTTATAACTAATACAATAATACAATTATCACATCTTAATACGTGAATCTATTATGCAAACAATATTAAAAAGTTAGTCACGAATTCAAAGTTGATTCGAAAGGAATTTAAATTCCACTTTATTTACTCTCGTTCTCTCACATAGTTTGTCGAATTAGAAAATCAGCCAAATTTTAATCCGAGTTATCTACTTGTTTCGAAGAAAGCACACATAAAAAAAAAAGTTATCAAAAGCTTCCAAACAAGCATTAAAAGAAAAACACGGAGTAAAGTTTTTAATTCGGTATTTTTTTCTGGGAAATATCTCAGCTGGTGCAATTTTTTCTTTACGAAATTATATATGCATACTCTTATAAACATATGTATCATATGTATATAGTTTATAAAAGAAATATTTTTATATAATAAAATAAATTAAATATTATATAATATTAATTTGACGTGCATATTTACATGAATAAAAATCTATATTGAAAATATTTCTGTGCGAGTTTAGTTTTGGAATGAAAATTGTTTTCGAAAAGAAATGAATTCCGATTACGTTTTCAAAAAATGATTGAATGGATTGAATATTGAAATATCGCATATTTGCACTGGAATTCTTTGATATTTGTAGCGAAACACGCGAATATAATTCAACGATATGAAAATCTTTGAGAATCCATCTTTCTGTAGTAGTACAAAATCGGAAAAAATCGTCATATTGTTTTTTCCCGACTTTTCCTCGCGTTTTTCCTTGTATTTTTTCTTTTCTTTTCTTTTTTTTTTGTTCAACGGTTTCTGATTCGACGACGTGATCGTTGCGCAAAATCAATCGTTTCGTGTCGAAATGAAGGAGGAAGGGGGAATTTGGAAAAAAAATGTGTTGACCCGAATATTTTCATTTCGCCGAAAAATTAAAAAAAAAAGCGAAAAAAGCGGGAAAAATCTTATTTTCCGAGTCGGTTCTCGCTATGCGGATTTTTTTTTAAAAGTCGGTTATTTTATTTTTTTGTAAGAAGGGAAGGGGTAAAATAAAAAGAGTGCACGGTTGAAATTTATTAATTTGGACGGTCTGAAGCTGAGGTCAACTTTTCCAATTTGTGGAAAATTTTGCATTTCCACGGGTGACGACTGTCACTCGACCTTTCCAAGTTTTTTGATTGGAACGAATCATGAAGTCGCTCGTTTTTCTGCTCTCGTTCTTCCGGATAAAATTTTTCACTTCCCCTCCCCTCTTTGCCGGCGTTTTCCACTTTTCCGGATCGTTTTTCTTCGTCCGTTATTATTGTGACGAACAAGATTTTTCCTGCGGGTTTTCTTCGAAGGGATTCGCGACGGAAAAATGTTATTTTTATTGCGCATCATTATATAAAACTCGAAGGAATTCTTTTTCCCTCTCTCTCTCTCTGTGTGTGTATGTGCTTTTTTTTACTCATGAGAAGCGAATAAAATAAAAATAAAAAGATAAAAAAAAACGAAGCGACGCCACTGACTCGAAAACAAAAACATTAGGTCAAATCAAATATGGTCGAAGAAATAGAGTTGAGTTCGTCCTTTATTTGTGTTTTTTTTTTTGGATTTTCATTTTTCTTCACGAATTTATTTGTCAAGTAAAATATGTTTTCGACGACATGTGGCAATAAATTTTATGTAGAGAACAATGGGACGAATTTTATTATTATTTTCACATGGAAAATAAGTGGAAAATTGTTCTATATATAAATAACGGTTAATATTGAAATAATCGTCTTATTATCATATTATTAATATATTAATAATTCAATTATTTTGATTTATTATAAATTTATATATTTTAAAATTATTATGACATTTTAAAATGTCGATAATTGGTAATATTATTTTAGATAAAATTAAGTTATGTTTAACGAAATTCAACAAAATACTATAGTATTTTTGAATCATGTAATAAAAATAAATGGAAAGTATTACTAAAATTTACATTATAATTAATTTGATTAAAGATATATAATATATGTATTAATAAAACATATTTATAGAGATTTGAAATATATAATTATATATTAATGATTTTTTCAATTCTATAGTAAAAATATCACGAAAATATAGAACAAAAATATATCTTATTATTTTAATATAATATGAAGAAATAATTATTTATATATATTTGATAAGAAGATTTTGTGATTATTAAAAAATGATTATATTTTTTATTATGAATTATTAAAAATATATATGTAATCGATCAATAGAACATCAGCATTAGTGCTATATAAATATATATAAAAAAATGAATTATTAATTTTCGTGAAAAACTGATATTGAATAATGATCACGAGAATAAACAAAAAATGCGACCGATATTAAGGCGAATTTTATCGTGAAAAATATATAAAAATATATCAAAATAATAATAATAATAATACACATCTTAATTTACAAAAGGAAAAATCAATCATATTCATCGTTTCGCGTGCGAAAACTGACTTATTTTTTTTGAAAATAACGACTTTTAACGATTCATACGAATATATATATATATATATATATATATATATATATATATATATTAGCGATATTGAAGATTTTAATCTCGCGGTCACAAATCAAATTCGTCCCTTCCTTTCCGTTCAACCCTTACGTCTCGAACCCTTTTCGTGGATATAATAATATAATAGAAGGGAGGGGGGTGGGTGGTACGTTTGTGTATCGGTTTCAAGAAATGTCACTCGGAAAATGTGTCATAAATCAAAATCGCGATACGGAGATTAATGACGTTGATTTCAGCGCAACTTATTAACGATTCGAGGCACGTTTCAAAGCAAATAAAACGTCGGTATTCGCTTTAAAATTATTTCATCACGAAAACGCTATTGACTCGTTACTAAATTATATATATATATATATATATATATATATATATATATATATATATATATATATATATATTAGCACTGAAAGGGTCAAAATTAATTGAGCTTACGTTTTTATATCATTTTTTTTCGCGCTAATGTAAAAGTGAATATTTCGAGAATGTTTCTTTGTAAATGTAAAAAAAAATAATATGTTTTATAGATTAAAGTATTAGATTGATATTTTTTATATGATATTATCAGAATGAAAGATTTAATATCTGGCAATATTTTTTAAAAATTATTTTTAAAATCAAAATATATGTATTTTTCGTAAATTAAAATAATAATATAAAAAAACGACAGTTAATTTATTACATAAATAAATAAATATATATATATATATATATATATATATATATATATATATATATATGTGTGTGTGTGTAATAAATCGCATTAAAAATAATAATGTTCAATATATTTTATACTAAAAATATTTAAAAATAATTTTAATAATGAAAACAACGACTTCATATATATATATATATATATATATATATATATATATATATATATATATATATATATATATATATATATATATCTGTGTGTGTGTGTGTGTCTGTAAAACCTTAAACTGTCGGACACTAGATACTAAATTTTGACATTGATAATTATATATATATAAGATATAAAATATATTATATTAAAATTATAATAAAATATTTAAATAAAAATTTACATTTATACAATAGATAAGACTAATAATATAAAAATCTAATTATTTAATAACTGACAGATTGAATGTTAAATAATCACGATATATATACCATATATATATAAAAACATAATAAATATATTCTTTCAATATAATATTACAAGATTATCTATATATAAAATCATTATTAACATCTTTAGATAACTGAAATTCGTCTAAAATTTTCAGACCGTTCTGTTTTTCGCGCTTTTCTCTTTTTTCTCCCCTTACATCCGGTCGTTGCTCACAAAAAAAAAAAATAGAAAAAAAAAACACCGCCTTTACCGAAAATGTTCAACATTGAAAATTCGCCGCCGTTACGTTATAGAAACTGGGTCGATTCTGCTGCGATACGTTTTCTTTCGTTAAATATTTCGCTAACTTTCAACGCGCCGATGCCGATTCCTTTTATTAATGAAAGCCAAATAAGGAAATGTCAACAGTGCGATGGGCGGGCCTAGGGCGAAACTGCTAAGGGATGAAAACGGTAAGGCAGACATCACTTTGAAACATAGGGCGTTGTGAAATGGAAAAGCTCCCATTGTGCACGGAATGATTGTTGCGAAACGTTAACTTTCTCTAATATATATATATATATATATATATATATATATATATATATATATATATATATATATATATATATATATATATATATATATATATATATATATATATATATATATATATATATATATATATATATATATATATATATTGTATATATAATATATTTGTATATATAAATACTGCGTAGTTTGACGTTTGTACAGCGCCGTGTCTAGGGGCGAAGTACAAAATGGTACATATTGAAAAATGATGAGTTTTGTAAGATTGTAATTAAAATACTACAATTATATATATATATATATATATATATATATATTAATTTATTATTCGTATATTTTTTTTTTGTAAATTTAGTTAATATTTTTTATTTTTTATTATCATGTTATTAATTAAAAAATATAGTATTAATTATAATATTTGTAGTGTTCAATATTTAGATAATTTATTTTTATTTTTGTATAAATTAAGTTTTATAAAGGAAAATTTATATATTTAGTAGTTTAATATATTATATAAAATTATGTACGTTTTTCATACATTTAATTCTTTATATTATAATATACATTTTTTTTTGTTATAATTAAATTTTCTATAATATCGTTAATTAATTTCAAAGTTTATATTTATTTTTTTAGATTTACTATTTGTAAACTTACTTTATTAGCATAGTTAAAATAGTAACCTTTCAATATTAAATTTTAAACTTAAAAAACAACAATTTATATTACGATATATATAATAAGTAAATTTTCAAATTGATGTTCATTTTGAATCATGCTGTATATGATAATACGTATGCGAAAAAAAACATATTCATTCGTTCAACCGACGACATAATGCGATATATAAATTTAATCGAAATTCTTTTAGAACGAACAAAAAAATAATAATAATAATAATAAATGTCTCGTCTTTCGTACGGCAAAAAAGTGAAGTCGTTACGTTGTTAAATTTATTAAACGGGCTTTGAACTCGGCCATAATTTCGATATCAAATTGCGCGCGCGCTCTGTGCCTTTTTTTCGCTTTCACCCCGTTTGATTCATTGTATATTGCACGATGGCCCGTCTAATTCAATCATTACGTCGCGGAATGCGAACAGTGTTAGCGAAAAGTTACCGGATTAACTAAATTCGCATCGTTTTTATTCCGTTTACAAGCGCAATGAACGCGCCTATTCGTTTAACTCGCAAGTGTCGTGCGGCGCAGGCGACGCGAACGATGTTGCCCGTTAAACGACTCGCGGCATTGAAGATGTTAATCAACATCACGTCAATTAATACATCAATATATATATTTTGAATCAATATAAATTTAAATAATTATAGTATTATATTATTTTTTAATAATTAAAATCATATTTTAATAGTACAATTTTGGATAGGTCCGTTTATTTTTTAGTCGCACCTCGTCTATTACGCCTAAGTAGATTCTTTTATACAGCCGATCTTATTTTTTTTTATATCCGATTCATTTTTATCGAAAATATCTTCTTTTTCCGTGTGCGTTTTCATTCTTTTCTCTTAACTAGGCCAATATCCATTTCTGTTAAAAAGCCACAATTTCTGGAAAACGGCCGTTTCTTTCGGTAATACTCGATATCTATGTAATAAAAATCGGAGATGGGGGTCGTTTTGAATAATAAAATCACAAAAAGCATATATATATGTATATATATATATATATATATATATATATATATATATATATATATATATATATATATATATATATATAATTTTGCCTATATTCTATATATGCTGTAATAATAAAATAAATTGAACTTTCAGAACAAATAACTTTAAATAACGAAAATAAATTTTTCAAACGTAGATAGAAATAATTGAATTTCGATAAAGGTGATAAATTTTAACCACTACTATTAAATTAAATTAAATTTATATAACATTTTTAAAACGTCTATTTTTTATTATAATAATAAATTTTAAAAAAACATTTTATATATAAAATCTTATAAAAATATCTATAATATAATAAAATCTTGAATCATATCTAAATATGAAATTTATTATTTTATTAATGTTTAATCGAGTCATTAGTTCTACGATCGTCATCATGATTATCATTAAACATTTTGATTAACATGAGAAGGACATTTAGGATTCGAACCTTTGACCTACAAAATAACAATTAACACACGTATTTAACCTACAGTAAACATATCAATCATAATATATATATATATATATATATATATATATATATATATATATATATATATCAAGGATTATAGTTTATTATACAATACAACATAATGATATTATATAAACAGTATCTAAATTAAACGATTAATTTCAACGCATTAACTACGTTTAATTAAATAAAGATTTTTATATTATTAATTATATATATATAATATATATTTTTAACATTATAAAAATGCGATTAAATGATATGTAAATAGGAAAAACGATAAAATAATAGTAATAAAAAATTAAAAATACGTTATTTTCATGTCAACATTGCATAACAGCCTATCGTCACGTAACTTCATGTTTTCAGCGTTTTTCATTCACTTTTATATATATATATATATATATTTCAGCATTCATTCGTCCGTTTTGAATTTTGACGCGTGCATTTTTTTTTTGCTTTATTCATATTATTGCGTATATATTATACAGCGTGTTTCAATTTTTATATAAATATATTGTATATAATATTGAATATTTTTCTCATATAAATGATGAATAATTATTTTTATCTAATTATAAATTTTTAAATTTATCAATTTACATTCTAATAAAAATAAAAATTATATATTTTTAAGGGCGATCTGTGACACAATCATTGTATAAAAATGATATTTCAGAAACATTCTGAAAATAATAATTGAGATGATTTCTTGATAATCTTTTCGTCGTTTAACTAAGGATATCGTTGTTAATTTTCAGAATTATCACTTTAAAATATTTTTAATATTAATTATAATTATTTTATATTAATATTGATACGAGAACTAATGATAAAATAAGTAATATTTTAAAATTTAATTTTTTTTTTGGATCATACTGTTGAAGTGTTATAATATATACATATTATATATATTGTATATATGAAGAAGTAATCTGAAAATGTCAAATTTTTTCAGCACTCTGAAAACAAAGCGAAATTTCGATTCGTATTAGAGCGATTGATTCGGTCGGTGACGTCGTGCGGAATTGTTCGCGTTGTTTTTTTTTTCAGAGAATTACCCTCTTTTTTTTTTCTGCCCCCCCCCACCCATTTATATATATATATATTTTTTTTTTCACTGATTATTTTCATTTCATTTTCCAATGTCGTCCGTTTTTCTTTCGGTATGCGAGCGGCTTAATAAGGCCGAAAAACGAAATTAACTGTCTTTTAAACGATTTCCGGACGTTTCTTTCTTTCTTTCTTTTTTTTTATTTGACTATTTTTTTTTTAGTGTTCTTTCGTCGTCTTTTCGCATTTGAATTATTCGGATATTAATGGAAATTTATGGCGTTGTTTATTTTGCGATTTAGAATGTGTACCGACGTACGTTTTGTTTGTTTTGTGATGCTATCAGTCTACCGATTCTTATATTAAATGTACATAATGTAATGTAACGTTATTTTTAGCCTTTAGTCAGTTTAATAAATATTAATATATACAATTTAGTCTTATATTCAATATTAACCCTTTGCACTCGGGACGTTTCACAGCGTTATTGGTAAATTTTTCAATCAAAACTTATAATGATTATACAAAAAAATAGATGTTTTAGTTGTTGTATATAGAATATATGGATTTATTGAATAAAATTCTAAACTTAAAATAATATTTCGACACCATTTAAAAAAATATTGTATTAAAGTATAATGATCTACACAATCATTTTATCACTCCGTGTTTATAAGGATTAAAAATTTTAACTTTAGTAATCATTTTTTGTACGATTGTTAAGTTTGAACCAAAAAAAGTTTCAATGTCTAAAATGAAGTTCTATTTGTGATTACGTGGTTGTGAATTAATTTAAGATTATAAAATCTTATTTAAATTAAAAAGAGTGTAATATTACATTTCACAATATTATATAGAAAAAATATGATTATTCGTTACAAAAATATTAATATAAATAGTCTTTGCCGCGCATCCAGTATTTGCGTTAATCTAAGTGATTAAAGGATTAAATTTTCACTGATATAAAACGCGATATAAAATAAACAATAAATGACGTTCGTCAAATTGTTTATTATTTAAATTTATATTATAATTTAAAATGGAGTCGTAAACACGCAATTTATTAAGATTACAAATTTTCCTCGGGAGTCGCCGTTTCGCTTTCATATCGCATTTCATAGATTATCCAATCTGGGGAAATGAAAGAAAAATCCGCTGACTTTTCATCTGAGAGCAAAGTCGCCGACGTTGCTTTTAATCTTTTTACATATATTTATATATATATATATTTTTTTGGTCTGTCGTAGAAAAAAAAAATTATGTAAATTTCGCATTTTCGAGGCCGCGATATAAATTTGTCTCTTTAATCTTTCGCTCGTCTATTTTTCGAGGCTATCGCGACTTTGAACCCGAGAACATAAATAATATGAAAAAAAAAAAGATTCCGTTCGCGCTGTATAAACTTCCGGGAAAATAAAGGCGGCACGCGCGATTTCGAGCACGTAATCACGCATCGGCTCAAAAATAAAGAAATAATTATCCTCTATATAAAATAGGCTTCTCTGGGAAAAATTCGTCTGTTCTTTTTTTTTTTTCGTTATTTCGCGTAATATCATATTTATTTTACCGCTTTTTTTTTTCGGCTATCTTTTCATATTTTTTTCTCCCCTCTGTCCGATGAAGAGATAGAGGTAAGAGATTTACCGAGATTACTTCGAAGTATTCGTTCTTATTTCTTCCGTTTTTTTTTGTCTTTATTTATATATATATATATATATATATATATATATATATATATATGTATGTATATAATATTATATATTTTTTATTTATCCGATTTATCTATATGTACTTGTATCGTTTAAATGTTGATCGAACACGTTAATTATTTTATCGAATTTTTTTTTATATTATATAAAAATATATTATTAGTAATTAAATATAATTAAGTACTCACTGTTTGCAGTATTCAGCTCGTTGACTGTTGGGTGAGAGGCTAAACTTTGATAGAGTTCACCCTGCGAACTCTTCAAAGGTTCTGATGGATTATTAGGTGCCCCATTCACCTCTTCGACATTTGTCATGTCCCCATTACACTAAAAATTTTTACATATTCATATCACTCGACTCCCTTTTTAACCTATTCCCTCCGCGTCGGTGACAGTTCAGGCATTAATTGGATTAAATTTTGATAGTCTGACGTGTGATGAGATGATTTTTCATGATTTTAATAATCAGTATGATTGAGACGTTCTAACACAACGTAAGTACATCTAGAGTCTGAAACAAACAAACAAAAAAAAATATATTATTATTAAGCTTGATTATATATCGATTAATATGTATATTAGTTTTCTGATAAATACGTCCGAGTTTCAAGGGTAACCTTGAAAGAATGTTTTGTCATAATTACTAATTAATTTTCTAACAGGGAATTTATTGATGCTGAAAATTTAAGGTGGAGTGGTTTTTTTTTATAAAAGATATAGTATAATCAATATTAAATTTTTGGTTAATTTTCTACAGGTTTTTAGCTCATAATTTATTTTTCGTCAATAGATTGTCCTTCTTATTTGCCAAAATTAGCTCCATTTAATTTTTTTTTATTAAAATGTAAAAAATATATGCGAATAAAATATTAATACTATTCGATATGAATAAAAAACACAACAAAAATTATTAGAATTGCTCTGAGTGATACAAAAGGAAAAAAGACAAATATATATCAAAAATGATCAAATTATGAAAAATAAAATTTTAATGATTTCAATATATAACGACAAAAGTTTCATATATATATATATATATATATATATATATATATATATATATATATATATATACATTATTAATTTATTATCTGAATAAAAATCCAGTAGAGTGAGACTTTTAAATTTGTCCTTTGTGTATTCTTCTTCTGGATAGAAAGAAAAATTCTTCACTTCTCAACCGGAAGAGAAAAACGCCCCCTTTTTATTTTGCCCATTCGGACATTTGCGGCTTTAATTCACGATTAATCGAGAAATAAAAAGAAATCACCAAAAAAAAAAATATATATATAAAGTCAACGTGGCGTGACCCACACTTTCGACTTTGAGTGAATTATTGTGCACATATATATCACTGTATGAACATGCTACACAATTTTAGGACCGCATTTTGACTCTACATATGCATAAATATTATATATATATATATATATATATATATATATATATATATATATATATATATATATATATATATATATATGTATATAATGAAGAAATATAGTGTAAAGTTAACTATTATATCGTTGTATTTGATCGAAATCGAAGCTAAAAGTACGACAAAAACGTGCGCAAGATTCCATATTATATAGATAGCGAGTCATTGTTTGAGGTCGTTTTGAGGGTTGTTTTTGTGTACGTTATTTAATTAGGACCGCTGTAAGGCTTTTAAAAGCCGCAGGCGTGCTTGTAAATCTTTTAAAAAGGTTTTTATTTTATTTTATTATATATATATATATATATATATATGTATATATATATATGTATATATATATATATATATATATATATATATATATGTATATATATATATATGTATATATATATATATATATATATATATATATATATATATATATATATATATATATATATATATAAAGCTATTGTTTATTTATTAATATATAATATATTTTTTATTTTGATATGATATTTGACATTATTGACTATGTATATTTTTCAATACATTAGGGGGGTTATTAAATTTTTAAAGACTTAAAAAAATATTTTTACGGATGATATATTTTTGAAGACTATCATATATAATATATATATGTTTGAGTGATACTTTAAATGATGTACATCTAATGAAAAGTTTGAGAATTATTGATTTAGTTTCATTTATAATATTTTTAAAATAAATTAACAATGTACTAAATATAAAAAAAAAATATTCAAATCTGTGACCTGTTATATTATATATGTTAAATAAGCGTAAAATCGATCAATTTATCATTGATTATAAATAAATATAGGTAATAAATAAATTTAATAGAGATTTTTATGAATCTTAAATTTCACTTTAAGACGAGTTATTAATGTCACATTGAATTTTCGATATTATATTTATAATAAAATATTGAATATATAAAATGTAATGTCGATTTTATTACAGTATATAAAGAGTAAAAGTGATATCACGAAAATTTAAATTCACGAAATATTTATTCAAATCAATGCTAATTTTTATATATAATATATATTATATTAAAATTTAAATATATTCAGTATTTATATATTGATAAAATTTTTGATTAAAAATATCTAAACATCGGTAAAATAATTAAAATTTAATATATAATATATTAATTACATAGACGAAACTTTAACACGTTCCGTATTAATTTTATCGTGTGCACGGTATGATTGTTTCGCAGCGAGAGCGAACCGAAACTCCGGATCATAATGGTTTCGGCTCCGGAATAATAATAACATTTTTTATAAGCGCAATAAATCATTAAGCGCGGTCGAATGTGTGGCGCGGACCGCCGGATCCGGAGTCGGAGCGCGGAGCACTGGATCCGGAGCGCTCCGACGGGGGCCAAAGGATGCGATATTAAGCGCTAACCGTAAATTCGCGTGATTCGGTCGCCATTAATTAACATGGCGGCCGCACGTGCGAATAATTGCTCGAAATTCACTTTACTACTTAATTTATGATAAAAGATTTACTTTACGAATATACTTATGAGGAAAATAATAATAAATATAATTATCTGTATTGTTGGGGGGGGGATTGGAAACAACATCGGGTGCGGTTTTATTCATATTCGTTTATGAGGGTATATAGAGTACAAAGGGCACAAGTGTATTTAATTATATATATATATATATATATATATATATATATATATATATACATATATATTATTTATAATTAAAAAAATAATGATTTAATATATAAAAATTTCAATGTATCAGTATAGAATTGTTGATTTGATTTTGAAATTGTAATTTATATATTATATTATAAATATTGTGACGTCACTGATTCACATATATTTTATGATGAAATTATCGTTGTTGATATTATTAATAGATATTTTAAAAATTTATCAAATTCTACAATTAATCTCAATTATTAATAATTTACTAATTAAAAATTGATGATGAAATTTCAATTGAAATATTATATTATAATTTACAAGTGGTCTCGTGTGCGAATTCGTATATGTATTACATCATAAGAAATAAATACGTTTTTCTAATATATGAATTAAATTGCGAATATTATTCAATTAACATTTAAGGATGTATATTTTGAGTTACAAGATCATTTAATAGAATATTCAATTGTAAAAAGTAGCATTTAACGAAAAAAAAATGCTACACCACCACCGTCGACTTTCGTAAGCACTATATATATATATATATAATTTTATTTTTATATAAAATTATATATTTTTTGAATTGTGATATTATACAGATGAGAGAGCTATATATAATACAATAGTACTTTGGTCATACAAATTTTAATAAAATGATGAATACTTTAAAGCTTATTCTATAATACAATGCATCAATTTAAATCATGTTTAATATATATATTATATATTTATATATGTATATTATAAAATGATACGCGTTTCTATTGTGCGTGAAAAGGCTTTCACGGTTTAAATAACAACAACTGCGAATACTTTCAGCAAATACCGTTCACAAAACAAAAGGCCGCAATTTTGTGTAATATTGTTGTTGTTGTTGTTGTTGTTGTTGTACGGTTGTTGGACAACGATATTTATTTCGTACCTGTAGATAAGCAATCTCCAATTGACGATGGTCTGGTCCTCAATAAAAAGGTCTCCGGAGGCTCCGGTCCGGCCTTTATTGAAAATTTTGTTTATTGACCATAAATTTCCGAAAGGGGTTACCAGACGTACGGCCACGGGGTGTTAGACTTAAAACGATGAGGGTTCATCGTTTATAACCCCTGCGTGGAATATTTCAAATTTTAGACATTTCGTGATGAATTTTTACAATATTTTCATTATAAATATAACGATGAAAATAGACGTCTTTGATTTTATTCCAATATATATATATATATATATATATATATATATATATATATATATTAGAATATTATTACTTTGATCTAATATTATATTTTTTATTAATATATTTATATGACGTTAAATTTATTTTTAATATAAAAAGTCACCATTTCACCGCAACACACCGCTACGTATAAAATTATATCACATATATCATTTTTAGAATGCTGAAAATTTTTTAATATTACACACGAAATCATTTCGCTTCTGCAACGTGTTGAATTTTTATTATGCATATCTTTGGCGATGTGAAAATTCGCGCACTGTATTCGAATAAATAGTTTAAACGAACGGGTGAAAATGATGGAAAAAAGTAGAGAAAAGAGAGAGAGAATGAAATTTCCGCAATTTAACGGTTTCACGTGCGATTATTTTCACGACGAAAATTATAATATTATATATATATATATATATATATATATATATATATATATATAATATAATATATATTTCGCACACGTGACGTTTTAGAATTTAATTAATAGCGCTCGTAAATTACAAGGGGCGGTTGCAAATTAATTTTTTTTGCACGTTTAATTATTTACATTGCAGAAAAATATATATGCATATTATTATTAATATTATTATTATGGAAAATGAGTAATTTATCATAAATTAAAATTATTTTATTCTTGGTAGTTTATTGTTCGTCGTTTTCTATTGTTCATATAGTAATATTGGATTTTTAGTAAAAAGTATGATTTATACGGGTGCCGTATTTAAAGTGTTCAAATCGGCGATGCGCAACCTTTTTTTATGGTTGAAATTGCTTTTTAATAATTTCAATAAACGATATTAAATCGATTTTATTGAATATATTTGAAAAAAAAATATATTGAGATTAAATTCACGATAATATTACATTATAGTTTTGTGGTAATGAACTCGTTAGAAATGATAATTAATTTTGAACCGTCTTATTTTAATCAAATTTGTATTTATAAAATTTATTATAAATCGAAAAGTTAAATGTATATTTTTTTTAACTGTTATATATTGGTTCTTATACATTATAATACATGATTCAACTGTGAATAAAAAATTATATAATAGAAATATCAACCTCATCAATATTTTTAATATTTTTTTTGATTAAAAATAATCGAAAATATATTATTTATGGCTAAAAAAATATATAATAAAAATATCTTTTTTGACTAAAAATAATTATAAATATATTATATAATTTGACTCCATTCACGAATTTTATATATAAATATAAATTTGCCACTTTTTTTTTTCTCTTGGCCCAAATGTAAAATTTAAAACAGAATCGGTCCCTATTAATGCCGTAGGTGTTGTTAGAATGGAAAGTAAATAATTTTCAGGCCTGAAGTCTCGGATTTTCGCGTGAAAATTCAAAAGCTTTTCGAGTTAATAACGAAATTCGGGAAGCGCGCCGTGGATATAATGGAATTTAGTACGTTTTATATTGTCGAATTTTCGCTGAAAACGGTCACATTACTCTCGGAAAAATAAACAATAAAAGGGGTACGGAGACGACGACGAGAAGGGGCGAAACGGAAAAGTTAAATACAATCCAAAGGAAAATGTAACGTATAAAAGGTAGACGACGAGAAAAAAATAAATGGGGGCGCAGAAAGATTTTCCGTGAAGCGGCTATTTCTAGTGATTTTATTTGCCCTTCACTAAAAATAAAATAGTGAAATGTTTCCTAATCTTTTTGTTCTGATATTTTAAATTAGCGTTTTACTAATTGTATTATTCTATATTTAAATAAATTGTGGAACATTTTATAATAGAAAAGTAAAAGCAGTTCTATATATATCGTAAAAAATTAAAAGAATTAATTATATGCAAATAATATTTGTCTGATTAATATTATATATATATATGAGTAATTATAAAATAAAAAATTTAACATTATTTTTTTTAAATTAAAAATAAAAAAAATATTTGAAAATTGTCGTTTTAGGGTGTCCCAAGGACGCCGTATTTATTTTATTATATACCCTTTAAAAAACGAATCGCACTTTAGAACACGAACGTCGTTCAAGTTTTCCGTTCGAAAGTTTTTCCGGCGCGTCGTCGTGAGTCAAAGCGCGGAAAAATCCCTTTCGATTTTTCACCGGCGAACGTGTCTCGGACGCGAAATCGCCGGAAAAATCTAGCGCTTTTCACCCGATTCGCCTGTGAAAATTGAGAAGTGCCTTTTTGAACAGTGGTGATGGGCGTTTGTTATTACAATAAAACATCA
This sequence comes from Leptonema lineaticorne, assembly GCA_024500535.1. Lineage (NCBI taxonomy): Eukaryota > Metazoa > Arthropoda > Insecta > Trichoptera > Hydropsychidae > Leptonema > Leptonema lineaticorne. The sequence continues at coordinate 9,879,212 of JANIJI010000014.1, read as the reverse complement.
TAAATTATATGGCAGAAGGTTTGTGATGCGTCTCGGATCATTCATCTCCAACCCACGTCAAGCCTTCGAATAAATAAATTGTTTGCCGGTGTAAGCCTCGATTTTCATTCCGCTTTTCTTATTTTCCACGCTTTTTCTTCTACGGGTTTTCTGTTTCTTTCTTTTTTTTTTATTTCAATCTTACGAGCGCACCCTTTCCTTCGTGTATTTTCAACGTTACGTCGTTGTTCAACATCCGTGTGTACGTGTGAACGTGCGTGGTGTGACAAAAAAGCTACCGAATATATACATATATAATATTAATCATTTTTATATACTAGTAAAACTTGCTTTTAGTATATTTTATCAAAATATTTTGCAATTATATAATTTTAATCTATTTTGATCTAATTTAATTATATGTATGAGAGATTTTATTAATAAATTTACTAATATGCTTTTTTAAATCAAAAGTTTTCAACCATTCTAATATATATATAAACATATTTTTATAACAAATTTCTAATGTTTTGAAATTCTTGATTAAATAAATAATTATTAAATGAAAGAAAAATAAAAAAAAATATTTTTCTTGAAAAAAAAACATATTGAATATTTTAAATTTATAAAAAAAATTGCAAAGATTAATAATAAAAGGCTTACAAAACTTTGACTAAATGAATATAAATATAACAAAATAGTTTTTTATACAATTATTAATAATAATAATAATATTTAAAAATTATTTTTACATATCTAGCATTAAACAAATTGATTTACTCGATAAATTTTACAATGCACGAACTACAACATTAGGGCTCACTTGTAAAGTGACACGAAATTACAAAGATTTAAAATTATATACTATACAAATAGAAAAACAGTTCGGAAACTTTTCGAACACACTACGTGTACGTGTTATATATATATATATATATATATATATATATATATATATATATATATATATATATATATATATATATATTATTTTATTTTATTTTTGTTTGTTATTTATCGTGCGGAATCCCGATGAGCGCACCACTTTAGCTATTACATCCAGGCCGCTATTTATCGAGGCCAATTCCCCGGTGTCCGTCCATTGTCGATAAAGTCCCGTTTTTCAGAGCTTTTTTTTGTATTATTTTTTTCTCTATATGTTTGCGCATCGTTTTTAGAGCTTATTGCATCTAGAAAACGCCATTTTATTGACTCAGTATCCGACGTATGGAACGTTGTTGACACTTGTTTCGTGTCGCACGGCGAATCTTTTTGGGTTATGCGTGATATATTAGAATTTATATCCTTTTATTCTATCATTATATGTATTTCATATATATATATATATATATATATATATATATATATATATATGTTAAAACGCGTGTGAATGAGCAAACTTGTGTTCAAGAGTTCTGATTGGATATACGATAGCCAATCAAAGGCGATGTATTTCAGATGTATTCAAGCATTATTTATAGTACTACTGTGATCAAAAAGTAAGGTGAGATTATCATTTAAAATTCCCGGGCATTAGGAAGATAGGTAAATTGTATTTTTTTTCTAGGTTGGTAGGACTGTCTATAATATTTATCAAGCGTTTGTTTGTCAAAAGGTTTAATTATCATTGAGTTCTTCATCATAATAATGCACCATGTTATACTGAATTGGTTCTTCGCGAGTTTTTTGCTAAAAACTATATTCATATCGTTCCGCAACCACCGTATTCTCCTGATTTGGCTCCGTGCGATTTTTGGCTATTCAGCAAACTGAAAAGACCACTGCTGGGATATCGTTTTGATACTATTGAGGAGATAAAAACCGAATCGAAGAAGGTCTTGAAGGCTATACCGGATAAAAACTATTCCGACTGTTTTGAGAACTGGAAAAAGCGTTGGCAAAAGTGCGTTTTATCGGACTGGGATTATTCTAAAGGGGACGAAATTGATTTGAAGAATTTACATTTTATAAACAAATTCATCTTACTTTTTGATCACAATGTTATAAATACATTATCTTAATATTAATTTTAAAATTAAATATATATATATATATAATAAAATAATTAAATTTCATTTTCTATCGTGAAATTGTAATAGAATTTATGAACTGATTTAATATAATAAAACACTGTTTACAGTGAATAGTCACGAGTGCAACAAGACTAGCATTATACTAAATAAACATTTGTCGTATATAAATTGTAATATTTGTTTTGTTAATATAAACAGAATAGTTGTTTATTTATTATGCAGTAAATCTTTATTATGTCTCGTGAATTGTTTTTAGTATGCTCTAAAGAAATTTAGTATGCAAACTAAAAGATTTTTAATATTAACATACATATAAATGATTAATAATTGATGTATGATGTGTATATTGATTAATATAATATTAATATCTCGGCTTTAATTATGTGTTAAGTTACGCATAGACAATTGCAATATGGTGTCTTTGTCAGGGTTGTCACTTGTGTCAATGATAATTAATGTCAAGAAGCGTTACTGAATAATATTTGCATCATATATATATATATATATATATATATATATATATATATATATATCATATATATAGATGTATTTAACAAGTAAATTATATTAAAAATTTTAAATAATAAATTAATAAGTCCTGCATGGGATTGAGAGAGATGTATATATATAGAATGTGTTGTATGTTTTCAATAGATGGCGCAGTTATAACGATAACGTATTTATTTATATTATTTTGTCCTTGAACTTTTTGATTGGACGTTTGATATTATTATAACGTTCATAATAACCACATTTGAGTAAATAATGCGATAAAAAAAAATATAACGCGGTTCGCAGGTCTGAAAAGTTTGAGAAACACCGCGGCAATCCATCATTTTCACTCACGAGTTAATGATCTGGGGTAGAAATGTCGGATGTAAAAAAAAAATATCAGGAAATCTAATATATATATATTTTTTTCCGTCAGACAGAAAACTTTTTCTTTTTTTTAATAATGGATTGCGCGTCTTTTTCTTCTTCATCATCTTTCGTCGCTTTGTCTTGGAAGAGAATTATCGGAACGGTCATCGGTTCTAGAAGGGCGAAGTTGGATCATATCTTTGATTCTTTAACCGTCTATCGTCCTTTGCTTTGGAAAAAAAAAACGGTAGACCAATCACAATAAGCGAGATCCTGGGACGAAGTTTTATGAGGATGTTAAATAGATTACTTCGTACTTTGACGTGCCTCGACACACTTCTACAGATAGTTTTTCCACTTTTTCGTATTCCAAATGATATCAAATTGTGAAACGAATCGAAAGAAATTGATATTAGGCAGCAACGCCGAAACGTTGCCTAATAACAAACTTTTTTAATAACGGCGCAAAAACGTCTAAAACTAGACTATAGCGTTCGTCTTAATATCGACGACGATAATAATAAATAAATAAACTACGACAAAAACTGTCGTGATTATTATTATTGTCGATATTAGATTTCGATCGTTCAAATCGACGCAATTAATGAATGATAGAATTGCGCAGTTTCAGGAAGAAAATCTTGAATCTAATTTGTACAACTTTTTGGAGAGCATTACTTAGAACGAAAATCAAATACATTTAGATCGATTAACTTTAAATATAAATGATAATATTGATAACGAATTTTGACAGCTTACTTTATTATAAATAGAAATTCATTTCGAATTGTTTCATACAAACTTTTTTATAATATATAAAGCTTTTTGACTTACATTTAATATGTTGATAGATGAAGTCATGCATTATTCACGTTATTTTCATGAAAAACTAATTCCGAATCTTAGAAATGAATAGTTGCGTCAAGAATAAAAGCCTCCGAAGGGTTCATAGGACGTCTCAACAGACACAATGGACTAAAAATATTGGGCAAATTGTGACAGAAAAATAAGACGTTTTCATTTATCAGTGAGCAGAAGATTGTCGGACTGATTCTTTCGATTTAATTTAGAGCGGACATTTTGAAAATGGTCCCTGTATAGAATATCTGTATGGATGTCACGTTGAAATTGTCGTCTTTCGGACGAAGGTTCAGCAGGTGGTGTGATGAGAGTATAGATGTTAGGGGTGGATGGATGAAAAAGGACATTTTATGAAAAATGGATTTATGGAAATGAGAACGAACAAACGCATTCTTATGAAATAAAAAGGTCAATTTTCGCGGTGGAGAAAAGATACGCTAGATTCGGAAGGGGTTGAGAACGGGGTTGTAGGGTTGGTGGTGTGAAAATGGTTAGGGGATGGCACTTGATTGAGAAAGTGCTCGGTTTGGGGATGAGAAGTGACAAGTGGTTTCTGCTTGCAGCACTACATCATGGACAGTTGTCACTTGTCAAGCGGCGGTTCGGTGGGTTTACCCTCTTCCACGGGGGTTGTTACAGTAATTTAGAGATGGTAGTCAATTTATATCAAGGCGATCATGTTTTTATTAATGAAAAATGAAGCTTTAACGTGATTAAAAGATAATTTAATTTATTAAAATTGTCTAAATTTATTTTATATCAGATTTTTTTTATTGCTTAGTAATTTTCTTATATATTTTATATATATTACTTTTGCACTTGAGACGTACCGTAGTGTTATTGGCATTTTTTTTTACAACAAACTTAAAATTATTGTCCAAAAAAAATATATATAATTTTATATATCATTGCTGTTTAGTAGTTTTATATTGAATATATGAATTTATCGAACAAAATTCTAAACTTAAAAATAAAATTTTGTCATCATTTCAAAAATTTTCTTAAAATAAAATATATAGAAGAATATTAATCTACACAATCGTTTTATCACTCCGTATTTATAAAGATTAAAATTTTTAACTTTAGTAATCATTTTGACAAGATTGTTAAGTTTGATCAAAAAAAAGTTTCAATGCCCAAAATGCAATTCGATTTGTGGTTAAATGGTTGCGGATAAATTTAAGAAAAAAAATACACTTTCTATATAAAAAAATATTATTTAACACTCCATAATATTATACAGAAAAAATATAGGAATTCGTTACAAAGAAATTTACATATATATAGTCATTTTTGGAGTTTTTGTATTAATCTAAGTGATGATGAAATGGCAGCTTTTGTGTGTAAAGAATTTAAAAATGAAGTTTTTTTTATAAAACATTTAATAAATCTTAATATTTTCTCTATATAGATAAATTAAAATGTATTCACAATATGAAAATCACCAATACATAACTAAATTTTGAAAGGACTTAGGAAGACTGTATATTAAAGCTAGCCATATTGGATACCAAGTTAATAAAAGATACAAACTTTTAGTTGATCATGGTGTATAAATCGGTTGAAAATATGACGATGTATTTAACCATAAAACAATAGTGTTCCTATTGTTACAAGTAGAGAACCAATATAACCAATATCCACCACATATATAATTAATTTACGATTTAATCAATATTCACCGAATTTTAAACGATATGTAAAAATTGAGTCATTTGGTCAATTTATGAGATCTAAGTCTTTTTATTATATATATATATATATATATATATATATATATATATATAATGTGTAAGCTTATATTTCTTCGGTTAAACGCGACGTTTCAGTTAGTACACGTTTAGTAGTATTTATTTATGCAAAACAAAACAGTGTGTGTTTGCTATGAGTTAGCATCAGCGGTCGTGAACATTTGGCAAAATCCCGGCGGGTCTGCGACATATCGTAATTCATCAACGTGTCCCGAAAACAATGGTACGGCACATAAATCAAACGATGTTAGGCGTACGATGATTAATATCCAAAATCGAATAACCGAACGTGTACAGAAATATTTCGACAAATCGGACCGTATTTGGATATGTTTTGAAGCCAGATATTAAGGTGATTTTCGATTTGAGTCGTTTGAACCGTTTCTATTAACAATGACTCACATTTTAATATATATATATATATATATATATATATATATATATATATATATATATATATATACACACACCATATATACATATATATACCATATATACATATATATATATATATATATATATATATATATATATATATATATATATATATATATATATATATGCATACAAATAATTTATTTATTTAAAAATAAATTAAAAAAAATTTTTTTTAAGGATCCGAGTTCTTTTAGAGTATAGAATGACTATATAGTTATTTTTATTGCAGAAAATTCAATAGATTAATTATATTAAATATTTTTTATAATATTTTATTCTTTAAAAGATTTAAATAAAAAAAATTAAATAAAAATATATGTTTCATATTTTTCTATAATAATAGAACAAATTTTTATTTTAATAATAAATAAAAAAAAATATTTTATAAAAAAAAATGTATTTTCTCAATAAGTTTTTATCTTTAAAATTTTCCTATATATAATATTATAAAATTTGTATAACAATTTTATATTTATATAATATATAATATAGACTTTGATCTTTTAATATCCTTTATAAATCCTATTAATATTCTGACTGTGGCGATAGGATAAAATATAAATTTAAAAACGGACGATTATATAATATTATCTAATCAGTATAAAAGTATATATATATATATATATATATATATATATATATATATATATATATGGAATATTTTTAAGCGTAATATAAGCGCGTATCACATTTTGAAACATCCTGTATAATTACAACGTGCCTAAATATGCGTTACACTTTATAGACTTGCGGGCAAGAATGCGTCGATCGGTCTCCCAGGTGCGGTTATCTCCAAAACTGGACCTTTTGTAACGGCAATGTTGACGATAGAAGTAATCTGTCGGGTCACCACTCCTGAGGGTCCCGATAATTTGTCCTGGCCGAGCCTTGATGAGGGATACCCTTGTCGATTCATGCGGGTCCTCTACGGTTACATTCCATTGGATGGATTTTGGGAAAAACCACCTTCGACCGTCGGAAAATCCGATTATATACCATCGATCGACCGATGAACTATTATATATATATATATATATATATATATATATATATATATAGTAAAAAATATTATAATATAAAATCAAAATTCATTTTTATAATATATATAAATATATATAGGAGAAAGGTTATTAAATTGAACGCATCTGGTTAAAATATTCTATTGTATAATAATGGAATATTGCAGAAAATTTCATATAATAATAATATGCAAAGTTTATGATGTAAAATTTGAATTTCCATAACGTAATGGGATTTAATCTAATTTTCTCACTTTAAATGTTCAAGAAGAGAACGACTACATTTATATATTAAGAAAAAAAAAAGAAAGAAAGAAAGAAAGGAAGAGACCCGGAAATGAGGCAGCGTTTCGAAACTTTATTAAGTATACTCGGTTGCTTCGTTCGGGAACATCCAACAGGCAAACTGTTATGGAATGAAGCATCAAACATTCACATAGTCTGGAGTGATGCAAGCTTTGATATGATCACAAACAGCCTTCGGAGTTTGTTTCTCATCATCACTATTATGCATTTAATGGCGCCGTTTCGCCTTCTGGAATAACTGGATTTGGCGCACGGTTAACTTCACCTGGTTAAAATGGGACGTCTGTGGATACTGTTCAAGTTTAATTTTATACAGAAGATTATATTTTAGAATTCAAACGACAATAATGTAGATTAAATTTTTGAAACGTTCAACATAAACAATAGATGTTTACCGTTTGTTAATAATATATAAAATTATTCTGTAATATTAAATACCATATATAGGTCACATAAATAAATTTAGAAAAATATTATTTAAAATTTTTTCTGTAATTAAATTTATATTTTTTAACATTCCTGTTTTTTTTTTTGGAATTTTGAGTTTCTGGCGGCGAAAAATTACGAACCGTCCCTGGAAGATAAAAAGTAATTTCCTCCCGGTTAAACAGAACCGGAATGCGAAACGGTCCACAATGGATGCCTTGCAAATCATTTCGTCGCCCTCTAATTGCGTTCGGGTGAATATGAGAGAAAAAATATAAGACCAAAAAAATTGAAAAAGTGTCGCTTTTCTCCTCATTACTGCGTTTCTTCTATTGTATTCATCGACAATGGTGCGATTTTTATATGTGTGTGTATGTAATTATTATGATATATAAGTATTTATTGATCTGAGACAATATTTAATTATATATATATATATATATATATATATATATATATATATATATATATATATATATAATATAATATTTTTCATAATAAAAATATAGTGAAAACTCGACACGGTTAAAGATATATATACTATATATATGTATGAATGAGAGGAAAATTTGTATATGTTACCGCCATTTTCCGCTGAAATAAATGATTTTATTAAAATTTATGAATGAATTTTATATAACGTCCTTCCGGGAATTCAGATTTTATGAAATATAAATTCAGATCGTATTCGCTTTTTCACGTCACACGGCATGAAAGCAAATGTAACGACGTCGTACTATGGATTAAATCGTTTTTATAGTGCAGTTCGTGTTACGTTTAAATCTGTCAAGCGAAACAGTGTGTCTATTTTTGATATATGAACCGCCAGTGGCGTTACTAGGATATATTGCGTGTACAAAAAAAATATCGATTAAAAATTTTTTTGTTGCATCGTCAAATGTCGTTATATATATATCAACGCACAAAAAAATATACGTTAAATTTATTTTTATATTAATTTATTTATGAAATAAAAAATTAAAATATAATAAAACGTCGATTGATATTTTACGATTATTTTAAAAAAAATACAACAATATAATAAAAAATAGCAATACGAATTAATCGACATTTATTACCGTATATATATTTTATTATTATTAATTTTAAAAAGTTTTTTTTCGAAATAAAAAAAAACACGCCCAAATTAATGAGGGTAAAGTTATTTTTTTTTGAGATTTCATAAGAAAAAAAAAACTCGACTTAGCGAACTAAGTAAGTTTAATAAGCAATTACTGTTAACTTTTTCTATTCCGAAGTTTTTTTTTAATTCAAATTAAAATATACTCGAACAAGTCGCACAATGGTCTAAAATTTGGAAATCGTTTTTTTTTTTTGAAAATTATTATTAATAAAAATAATAGCGAATTTCCGGAAAAGGTCAGCAAACTTTATCAATTTATGATTAATTTTATTTTTATATATAATATATTGAATTTGATCAATTTTAAAATGAAATTTATTCGTTTTTAGTGTGTCAAATATTTAATGTTCGAGCTTTCTAACGTTTTTAAATTATTTTCGATACATTAAATATGCATATTATTCTGAAAGTAGGCTTTATTTATGTTACGATCGCCATTTTGAGAAACACAGTATTATTAATACGTTCGACACATTATCAAAATAGGGCTTTTTCGACAACGTTCCGTTTTTAATTAATATAAAATGCGATCGAAAAAGTTATTTTCGGATGTCGAACAATGTGTGTTGAACGTGTAATATTTATCGTATTATGAATTGAAAGCATCAATCGCATCAGGGCTTACCATTTCGGTGCCGCGAGCCGGAAAATAATTGCGACGACGCGCAAAAACGCACCCCTTTCATCCCTTATGCGAAATTATTTCGTGAACGGTACACGGTTAATGGTCGTTTATAAGGCGATATGGTTATTTTGAAAATAAATTACTTCATTAAACAAGACGACGTTTCGATATATAAATATATATACGAAAAACGAGGACATTTCAACGTCAAAATGCATTTATAATATATATATATATATATATATATATATATATATATATATATTATGGTTTAAATGTGTTTTATCGAGTGAAATAATAGTAAAGTGGGCAGTTCAAGTAGAAAAGTTTTAGGGTTTGTATTATATATATAAAACAGGACTTTGTGAAAATAAATCAACGTCAACACAAGGAAAGTTTGAATTTTATACTTGTAAAATGTTAAGACTTATAAATGAATCTAATTTTACTAATGTTAAAGATTTGCTTTAAAATTAGTAGTTGAAATTATTAAAATTTTATACGCAATTGTATGTATTTAGTAAACAAGTTTAAATTATTCGAATACATTGGATTAAAAAATAATAATGATATATTTTTTTAATATTACAAATTTTCATATGTAAAAAGGTGAATTTTTAGTATAAATCAAATATGTAGATTTATAAAATATTAATAATTAAAATATTTTTTATTTTTTAATTCGTATAAAATATTTCTTATTACTTCTAAATAGTTTTTAAACGATAAACGTGGAACTAGCGTTTCAAATTTTATAATAAATAAATTATCACTCAAAAATTTATTAATATTATATTGTAAATTATATAAAAATATAAAATAATTATATATATATATATATATATATATATATATATATATATATAAAGTGTGAATAACAAAATATATATACTTTTAAATCGTATCAAAATACGCCTCATGAACAAATTCAAAATTGAACACAATATCCGGCGATTACATTAAACGGAATCGTTTCGATTTCGATTTACGACAATAAAAAAAAGTAGAAAATCGGATTCACGCGAAGTATTTCGACATATTTCGTTACATCGCATTGCGGCATACATCGGTAACGGATTTTCGGTAATACCGGGAATTATATATATATATATATATTACGAATGCCGAAAACGTAAGCTCCTTAGGCGAATAACGATTGCGTTTTAATTGAATAACTTATAAATTTCGTATCTGAATTTGATATCTGAACCGTTCGATTAATTCGTAAAATAAGTTTATCATTGTTTACCCGTGTGTTTGTATATCGATTTTTCGATATTTGACCCCCCCCCCAATACGTTTAACTGAAGGCGAAATTTAATTAAATAATTTTTATAAATAGATTCAGCATGTTATAATAATTTTGGATATCCTTTTTTTTCTATTATATTAATGCAATTGATGTTCGAATTATATAATATTATATTTTTACGTAGTTTTTTAAATTAAAATTCGCGTATCAAATGTTTCTATAGAAATATTTTATTATTCTTTTCTTTTAAAAGTGTGATTAAAATTTAGAATAATTCTGAGAAATTGACAAATATTATTCACGGGAATGATTTGATATTGTAAAATAGAATAAATACCGATATTTTTATGATGATTTCATATATCTGTTTGTGAGTATATTTTGCATGAATACATACATACATATAAAATTTTCCTATTTAAAATTTATAAGGGTCGAAATGAAAAGAATCCATCTCACTTGGTATCGGCAACAATGAATATCGGTTTCGGTATTTGCGAATTTATATCTGGACTCGAAATGTTTTCTTAGGATTCCAATAATATTACGGTGAATGTAAGCTAGCAACTATATATTTATATATATATATATATATATATATATATATATATATATATATATATATATATATACAGGGTGTTCGCGTTGTGATAATTTAATTTTTGTTGATATTTCATTAACGTTCATTATTATTATGGATATGTGAAAATATATTTTTTTTAATTGAAATCATAATGATTGTATTATTTTATATATAGAATTATGTCATTATGATTATATAAATTTGATGTATCAAATGTATTTTTTTATATATGAAAAAAAATATAATTTTTAAATATTTGTGAACATACATTTTATCAACCTATGACCCCAAAAAGGAGATTCGTTCTAGGATAGAACAAGCCAGAGCGCGGTTCATAAACATGAAAAAGTTTTATTAACAACGAAAAGCAAAAGTTGGGAATTAAAAATACGTATGCTTAGATGTTACGTCTATTTCGTTCTTCTATATGATGCTGAAATATAAATACTACACCGTGGAACTGAAAAATATCTGGAAATCTTCAAGATGTGGTGCTGTCGGAGAATGCTAAGAATATATTGATAATAAGAATTAAATAAGAAGGTTTAGGATAAAGTTAGAAAAAAAAACAAGAAATACCGTAAACGATTAAAATAAGAAAAAAATAATATCTTGGCTACATTTTGAAAAATTACAAAGGTTTTTCCAGATAATTTTTAAAGAAAAAATCAGAGAAAAAGAAAAAAGTTAAGACTTATGGTTTTAAGATCTTCATCGTTAGTTCAACTGTTTGTCAATACAACTCTTTCGAAAGTTTCGTTAGTCATATAGATCGCTAATCTTCTTAAAAAGACGGCATGAAGAAGAAGATTATAATTTTTTAAATCATATATAGTATATAAATTAAAAAAAAGACAGAACACCATGTATATATATATATATATATTTATAAAAATATAAAACAGGTCTCTTTAATATAGAAAGCTCATATATGTGGAATACAATGACTTGGAAACCATTTCGTCCTATATCTGTGATAACTTTAATCAGCCTTCAAGTTGAAGGATTGGCGGCGAAGGGGTGGGGGTTGGGGGGGGTGGCCTATTAATATATAGACTAAAGGGTTTGAAGGGCCAGCAATCAGGACGTTGGCCATTTGGGTGTCTAGATCGAATTTAACCCGACGCCGGTGGCGACGGTTTAAGTATAATAATTTCGATTGCTGCCCATCTCATACCCCGTACAAAATGAACGAATCGAGTCCCTTTCGAACGTAGACCCCTAGAGGGTTAAGGGCGTAAATGGTACAAATCGCAAAAGGTTTATATATTATATATATATATATATATATATATATATATATATATATATATATAAGGAAAAGCGAAGGGCAAAGTATGGGCGGTGAGCAACACAACGGGCAACGAAAGAGTTAAGGGTTCTACCAATTTCCGACGTCGAAATAGTTTAATGCTTTTACGCGGTCTCTGTAATGCGTCGGCTTGTTTTATTTGCGAAGCACGCCGTCGGAATGCGGGACCGGCGTCGTAACTCAAACTGGCGAAAAAGAAAGTTTCTGTTCATTAACCCTTTGTCTTACCTTTGTTCTTTTTCGAACGGATTCTCTCTATCACACACACACATACACACACATACACACACATATATATATATATATATATATATATCGTGTTTGTATTTTTGACCTTCATATCGCTATAAGATGTTAAGATTATACGTTTTCAATAATTGAATCTAAATTTTGATATATTGAATTTTAATATAATTATTCTAGAACAATGGTCACCAACATATGGTGCATAATAGGATTATGAGTAGCGCATTATACTTAAAAAATAATATTGATAACAATGAAGATCTTCAAAATATCTGTACAAATTAAAAAATTTGTATTATATCTAAATTTTAAAACAAAACAAAAAAAAAATTGGCGCATCAAAAGTAAAAAGGTTGGTCACCCCGCGTTTACAATATCGTACAATTTATTTAGTACAAATAAAATAAATATAGATATGTAAATAATAAATTATTGAAGGAAAATAATGTTGATTAATTAATTAGTCATACAATACTTCTGTGATGTATTTTGTTTTACTTAAATTAATAATTTATTGAGATTTTAATGAAAATGTATTTTACTAAATTGATAAAAATATAAGTATACATTTTAATTCTGAATTATATATATATATATATATATATATATATATATATATATATATATATATATATATATATATGTATATATATGATATAAATGACGAAATTATTGTAAATATTATTAAAAATAAATTAATGATTTTAAGGATGTAAAAAATGAAACTTTTAGAGATAACATGTTTCATCGATTTAACTATTAATTTAAATTATAAACAATATGAAAGTTCTTTAATGTATTTCCAAAATCGTCATAATGAGCTCATATTTTACACAATAAATCACTTTTTAATAGAAAAGTCAATAAAATAATTATTTTATTTTTTTATTTATAAATATATATATATATATACAAATTTTTCATACTATTATATATTCATACAGACACATTTATTATAAATAACTAGATTTTTTCGTAATAATAATAAGAAAAAAAATTATAGAATTATATTTAATTTTCTAGTTGATTTTGCGTTAGAAATGAAAATTTGCTGAAAATTGTATATATATATAAAAAAAAAATAACTAGCGTTTTATTTAGTTCAAAATAATTCTGAAAGACGCGACGTTCGCACAAATATGTCATTTATCAAATGCGCCTTTAGGGTGCTTTTAGCGAAAATGCATTCGGGGCGCATTCTGAAAACCACCACCGCATTTGCAACCGACCCTTGCACAATTCGACCCCATCAACACTCCACCCCCCACCCCCACCCGCCCCGTTCGTTTTACGGTTACGACGTAAAAGATGAATCGAGACATTATACGAGTGGTGAACGTGTTATAATGCATATAATATAAAGCAAGCGTTTTGGTTGGAATCTTTGAAAAATATACACGGAAAATTTCGCTCACTGAAAAAAGAGGTTGAATAAAAATGGCGGTGAAATTTTTCTGAAAAATTTTTCCGCATACGAATTTGAATGCAAAATCTCTTTCTCTCTCTCTCTCTCTCTCTCTATATATATATATATATATATATATATATATATATATATATATATATATATATATATATATATATATATAACTGTACATTATTACCGCGTGGTTAGTTGACTTTTATAAATTGCAAAGTAGTTTTATAACGGTGAAAAGGGGTGGCCAAAAAGTGACGGAAGCGGTAATGGATGTTGTAGATCTTGAAAATGAATGCAGTTTTGGAATGCTCCATTTTTGCGTTTTAATTTATTTATTTTGTCATAAATAATTTCCGTTTTATATTGTAAGAAGCCGTTTTTATAAGAGTTATACGAAATTTTATTAAAAAATATTACGTTATTTATATATTTATATACGTATTATATATGAGATAAAATCATTCATATTTTTAGACGTTAAATTTAATTCGAATATATAGTATATGTTGAAATATGATTTAATCAATATATTTTGGTATCTGAAATATATAAATATTTTATATAGAGTTACTCAAAATGGTTATATATATTTTAAATTAAAAATCATTAATATTGTTTAAAAATGTATATATAATATTTAATAATTATATGGTAATAATGATTCGGTTTAAAAAAAATGTTAGAAAGTATTAAAATAATGAAATTTTGATATCAAAGAAAAAAATGAGATTTTTTTTGGATGTGTCTTGAATATTATAAAAAAGCTCTTAGGTATATTGCGGAATTTTAAACAGAGCTTAGATGTGATATGGATATAGAAATATAAAGATAACATTATAAAATATATATAAAAAATGTAATATAAATAATATTATAGATAAAAAAAAATATTTTTATTTCAACAGCATCATATTACGAAAAACCTATAAAATATTATTCGTTCAAATTAATCGCGTTTATGAATACTATTTTTACGATTCGAATATAATAAACACGATAATGTCTGCCCTTATAAATGTATTTTACTCATTATATATTTTGAAACATTTTCCTTTGTCGAAAAGCTGAAAATAACATAACGCAAAAAACCTTTATATATATATATATATATATATATATATATATATATATATATATATATATATATATATATAAAATTGAGTATTATTTTGTATAAAACAAGCTTAATTGATTGTGAACATCGTTACAATGAAACGAATGAAAAACATTCACAAAGGAAATGTTCATTGTAAATACTGAAAATATTTCATCATAATTAAATCTCGAATTTTCGATAAATACAATACATTTATATATATATATATATATATATATATATATATATTTATATAATATAAAATCAAATATTCGTATTCTTTTCGAATTTATCGTATATTCACCAGTTTCACATTGAAACCTCTGAAACGACTCATGAATTTTTCATGCTTTTCATTCGGGGTTCGCATTATTTTATTTTTATAACATATTCTCAGCGCGGACCTCAGCAAAAGAAAAAATGAAGAAAAAGAGAAAAAGATTTATATTAGATATATTATATATATATATACATATATGAGGCGTCCGAAGTGCACAGGGAACATCTGCGCGAGACTTGATTTCGTGAAAAACGACCGTCAATGTCAGTCTCTTTACTGACACACAATTCGTGAGAAGTTTTTCAAGTATCTTATATAAATATATTTATTTTATTTTATTATTAATATTGATTTTGTACTTCAAATTCAGACTTTTATTTAAGAATTATGTCGATTCACTTTTGCGATATCTAAGTTTTGATATTCAGTATTGAGAATTCTGAAAGTAAACATATCAAACGATAGTTTGAAGTACAATGGAAGCTTTTTCAATATATATATATATATATATATATATATATATATATATATATATATATATATATATATATATATCAGAAATTGAAATCAAACCATGTTATAAAAGTTCGATATTGGATATTTAGATGCTCGATGTCATCCATCAAAATTCTACAGCACAATAACGTGGAAGGAAATCAAGAACCACCGCATTATTTCTTTATGAATGATTATGTTCACCTTCATTGAACAATATTTTTTGACACTTTACGACGATTTTTATTATAAATTTATCTTATATATTCAATCGAAAATTATATTTTTATAAATAATAAATGTCGATTTTTATAAATTTTTGAAATATATATATATATATATATGATTTTTAAATATTTTTATATTATATAATGATTTACTTGTTTTTGACGTTTTGAAAAATCCATCGTAGTACGCATAAATCAACGAATAAATACTCTTGTTCCCTTATTTAGAGAAAATGATATGATTTATTGCGAATTTATAAAACATTTCAAAGCTTTCAGATATAATATATATATATATATATATATATATATATATATATATATATATATATAAATATATATATATATATATATATATATATATATATATATATAGTAAAACGTCGTGAAACGGACACATTTCGCCGATAAATATTGTCGAAAATCGTTAAAACGTCCGAAAAATTATACACGCTTATTGAGGTCACACGATGACCTTATGCAAACGATTTTTATTTTTAATTTACATTTACATGTATGGTGCGAGGTGATATTTCGATTTACATATACTTTTTTCTTTATGTAATAAAATTATAAGGGTTTTGTTATATTATAAATATAAAAGTGTATAATCGATTCGTGCAAATTTGGAAAATTGTTAGTTTGAAACGGTTTTAATAGTCAGAATGGAAAATTATAACGTCCGGCCGTTGAACGTTGATTTATCGAAGGGTTTTTGTCTATTATTATCGTTGCTATTGTTAATTTATTGTTGACCTTAATATATTCAAAGTGCACTCGAATGAACATTATTTGAGAAAATTATAACAGTGAATATTGAATTTCAATAAGAAAAATATTTTTTTTTGTCGTCGCTTTAAATAATGAAAAAAATATTTAATTTATTAATAAATCATTCAATTCATTCATTCATTTATTGTGTTTCGTTTCAATTAAAGGTCGAGAGATCACTTCTAGATTCGAAAAACGGAACGCTGAAAAAAAAAAGTGAACAAGTGAACCGAATGGCTGAAACGATTCTTTCAGCATCTTTCGGTCGTACGCCATGAAACGAGAGGAGAATAAATTGTGAAAGATTGTATTTGTTGCGGAGTGACAGCTGCTTTTTCCTCTCGCGAATTAGTAAAAGTTTTAATTTGTTCGCTGAATTAAGCGCTGAAAAACTGAAAACTTCCATTAGAGCACTCCTGCGGGGTAGAACGGGGTATGAAGGTGTTTGTGTTCCCCCTTTTTTTTCAATGTTTTTATATTAATGTACGAATTAAACATGTTCGCATATATATAATATTTCTTTTTTCAGTTAAATGTCACATGCATTCCTGAACATGATGATGTTTTATATTTTTATTTTCCAATCACATCTGAATATTATTATATATTAAAAAAAAAGATTTTTAAAGTGAATAATTATATATTTTTTTAAAACTATAAATTTATATATATGCATTAAGTTATCTTTGTATTTATGTGATATAATTTGTATAGATGGCGCTGCGCTAGTGCTTAAATAACAAAAACACATATAATTTATTTTAGGTACAGATGACTAATAGCAAATCTTGTGTAAAAAATTCAAGAAAAGATCACTGCTGAATTAGAAATAATCGCAGCAATCCATCATCTTACATAACAATGAAGATAATCGTAAGTATATAATAATAATAATTAACGATGTGATTTACCACTTTTTGACACGAATAAGTCAGTTAAGCAATATACGGAAAAAATATATTATTTTATTTTTATATTTATTTTTCTAAGTGTGTGTGTGTGTTCACGAGCGAAACGTAGAAATATTTCACCGACGGAATGGTCGTGTCGCTATTTTTTAATATCGTTGGATTTTGTTTTTGAGAGAAAATCCCCCTTTGTCGACATTTATATTCGCATTTTTTGTGATCCTTGCATCGAGGGGGTGGGACGGGGGACGTCGAAATAAGAACGAAGAGGGGTAAGGGGGGGTGGGTGGGTGGCGATGGCGGTGGTTTTTCCGACGTCGTCGACGACGACTTATTGACAGAAGTACGAAGCAATTTGGCTTTGTTTCACTTTCACTGAGCTAGGCAAAAGTTCTTGTATATACAGTGTGTAATATTATAGCTGTTACGTGTATTTGCACGTATAACGTAATATAATGTATACAAAGTGGGCGAAAAGTCCTCCCATCGTCTATACAAAAAAAAAATCGTTAGAACTAGGATGAGGGGTGAAGGCGAGGTGAGGCGGGTAAAGGAAAAAAAGGTAAACCCGCTTTTCCGATCTTTTGTACGGCGTCCATATTCGACGATTCAATACTGCGCCTTTTGCATTATTTCAAGGATAATCTGTGATATTTTTTTTTATTATCGGATAGATAGATATAGGTGCGCAATTTATTTTCGTGAGAATTCGTGAGAAGATTGAATATATAAGGGGAGTGGGGCAAAAGGGGGGTCGAAGGATATAAACACGGCCGCCGAAATGTTTCATCTCACGTATGTTCACTTTATATATTTATATACATTATATATAAATAGAATGTAACTTATATAATATTAAAAAAATAGCTTTACAACTCTACAGGGAGTTTTTGGCAGCTCTTTCGGGTATCTAGGCGATGGTTTTTTTTCTTCTTCACATCGCCGTGATAGAAGCTCATCAATTATGTATTAAATATATGTTAGAAAGATGTGACTGTAATTTTATAGTTCTATTTTTAATATCATATATATATATATATATATGATTTTTACTTTTTTCATATTATTATGTGTGAATTTGCATATGTATTCGGAAAATTGCGTGCAAACGAATGAAAATATTTTCCGCGTAAATACGAGCGATTTTCCGCAGCTGCGACGGTCGAATTCTTTTCCGCGGTGTGTGTGTGTGTGCGGGGAAAAAACAAAGAAAAGCGGCTCGCTTTTACGTGTCCGCGTGGAAAAACGGCAATTTTCACCGGAAAAATGTCACGTTTATCGTCGTTTCGCACTCGTTATTTATGCACGTAACACTATATATAATAATCGCTTATAGTAATTAAGTTTGAATTATAACGTAACAACCGGCAATTGTCATTCAAATTCAACCCGATTCTAAATAATTTGTATGTAATTGCTCAATTTTGATCTAAAAAAAAAATGTTTTTTTTTCACAATATAAATATGTAATAATGCTTTTATGAGTTATATATTTGTTCTATATAAACTTTTGCTAGTATTTATTATTTATTATTTATCAATAAACTTCATAAAATATATTAATTTCCAATATTAATCGGTCAATATTAGATAATGATGCAATTAGTAGATATCAAATTAAACGATGTTAAATATTGACAATAACACCGCAACGCCATCTATTGTCAATATTTACAAATAAATAATCGACGTTCGTAAATAGATAACATTTGAAAATTAATATGATCTATATATATATATATATACCTATTTTTAATAATTTTATATTAAGAGATATAATTAGTATATAGAATGTTTAAAAAATATATTGTTATTTGCCATATTTTAATGTTGGCATAATTAAATTTTGCATTACAGCGATGTTCAAATATTGAAATAAATTCTCAATATACGATATTAATTTTCAATAGCGTATGCATTCCGTATTAATTCAGTCAATATACGAACGCAGATATTCGGTTAAATTCAAACAAAGTTTCCCAAAAGTTAGTTTCGCTCGCAGTGTAAAATAATATTTAACCAACTAACATACGTCTTTTAGTTCGTTTCTTGTTTTTGAATGTTTGTTTTAGCGCGAAAATTAATTTCGAATACGAACAAATTATATAAACTTTACTTCTGTGCTTCATAAAATCACAACTTTTTCTTTCAAAAAAACAAAAAAAATATATATATATATATATATATATATATTTTATTCCACACAACTGATTCTGAATATTATATATTTTAATATTTTATTATATCATATATAAAAGTTCATACTTCTAATCTATTATTATTTAATATATATCATTATTTTTATAAAAAAAATATTTATTAGTATTAACAGTTTGAGAAACGGTGTCACAGTGCGATTGTGAAAACCGAGACGTTTACACATACAATGAGACAAGTTACCGTTTCAATGAATAGATAACTCATTAAACGATCATTTCTAAGTCAGATAACAAAATGTCTCGTTGATATATTCGTATTGTAACTGTGCATTGCGACGCTTAGCTTCAACAATGAAGCACGAAATCAATTCACACAACGTTCCCGATATATGTATTATTGATATTTTATTATACAATGTGTGACGATATGTGTAAAAATAACGCGTATCATTCATTCATTCATATTTCGCGTTTTAGAGACACGCATTTATGAATTATGGAATTTGTATGATATTTACACGAATATGTACGCATATTTATGGACGACATTGTAGTTTTCGTTTTATATCGTCCTTTCATGCTGTCAACTAGGAATAATAAATTATTTTTGGTATCAAAGAATAATGTATATTATATTTACACTAACTTAAAATATATTATATATTTGAAATAACGTGAAGTAAATATAATAAAAACCATGATTATTTATATGAAATACTATGAATAATTTTATTATTAATTTTACAATTGTTAGAAGTTTATTTATATGGAATTAATGATGTGTAAAATATATTTATTTAATTTTATAATATATATATATATATATATATATATATATATATATATATATATATATATATATATAAATAAAGGTGTTGTGAATGCAATTTTGTTAACCAACTAATTAACGTATTATTATCTTATAACATGAAAATGTTGGTTTAAAGTTTATGTTGCTTGGAAAATTTCCAAAGCCTGCTTTTATGAAAGTCATAATAAAGTAATACTGGTTCGTGTCGTGTTATGTTTAATTTTATTAGATTTTGTATCGGTGTTGTTCAAACACACACACACACACACACACACACACACACACACACACACACACACACACACACACACACACACATATATATATATATATATATATATATAAATATACATATATATATATATACATGTATCAAAAAATTTACTGCATATTTCGTTCGAGCGGTGTGTATATAAAGTTCCCGTAATTATTATAGAGGCGTGTTTTTATTGTCGTTATATCTAAACGTATCATAATTACTAATAATATTTTATATTTTTAATAAAATGTTAAATATGATATATATGTATATACATATATATATATATATATATATATATATATATATATATATATATATATATATATATATTTCTTTATATTATATTGTAATATAATTGAATAAAATTTATTAAATACAATGATAATTAAAATAGATAGTGAATTTATTTTTATATGGTATAGATTTTGTATTTAAAATGTTTCGTTTATAATAATAATAATTTTATTTTTAATATTAATATTTATATATCATATTCTTCTACTTCTTATTTTTTTTAAAGAATTGTTATAAAATATCAAAGGTTGAATTTTTATATATAATAAAAAGGAATGAAGTTGAAATGGAAAAAGTTTAAATTCAAGCAAAATCTAATACAATTTACATGTATTTTTTTGTAAATAAAAAAAAAAACATAGAAATAACCAAAGAATTTAAACTTGATATTTGTTTTATACTGAATACTTTATATTAATTTATTTCACTGATTAATTCAATTATAAATAGTTTTTAACTAAAATTTTTGGTTCATTTGAATTTTTAATAATCTAAAATGAAAATTAATATTTATTTTCTTTTTTGAAATTACTATTAGAATTACTAAGAAAAATGAAAGATTCTCTAAATATTAAAATATAATATTACGACCCGTAATTTGATATCGAATTTGATTATTAAAAATTTTAAAAACATATTATACTTATATTACGAATGGATGAACATAAAAAAAAATGAAAGTTTCACTTTGCGTCGTTTCAAAATCGAAAATATACCAAACGTCAAATCGCACATATCGCATATCTATAATACGTATGAAACATTTGAGAAGCTTAATTACTCGATTAATCACGGAATAATAAAATGAGCCTTATTTATTGCGCGCATACATGTGCGGCTTACTTTATTTCAAGAACCCGAACGCGCAGAAATTATTAATGATTCCACACCGTGTGACACGCACGGTTCTCACCCCTGAACCGTGGGTACGATCCCGGAATGAAACGTTTTTCCGCGCGCCGTGAAAATCTCTTTTCCGCGTGGCGTGCGAGAGAGAGAAAAAGAGGAAAAGCGCGGAAAATTCAGCGTCTTTTTTTTTCTTTTTGCCGGTAATGAAAAGAAAGTGTGGCGGATAGAAAAAAAAACACAGACGAAATGGCGGAAAAAAGGTTTCACCAAAGTCGATACGTTTTATTCTAATGAGATGAAAATGATATATATATATATATATAAGGAAAATTCTTTAGAAAAGATTCATATCGAGGGGGGGGTGTTGGTTTTTTTTATTATTATTTTTTCGGTAGACGAAAAAGAAACGGCTTTTCGCGTGAATTTCTTCAGTTCATCAATCATTTGGGAAACTGTTGAAACTTTTAAACGGCCCCCGGAAAACGTTACCGACACACGTACTCTCGCACAAAGTTTCAGCATTTATACTATATAAAATTGAAAGTGAAATTATCGTATGATATTTTAATATAAATGATATTTTAATATTGAAAAAATATCGATTACGCATATATATATATATATATATATATATATATATATATATATATATATATATATATATATATATATATATATATATATATATATATATATATATATATATATATATATATATATATATATATATATATATATATATATATATATATATATATATATATATATATATATATTAATATATATTCGTATATAAATGTTGCCTATTAAAAAATAAACAAACTATCATAAAATTATAACTCGTAGAATGTTTATTATTAAACTTTTTATTAATAATTTTATTAAAAAGTCTGTGTGACACAAAGAAAACTTTATGAATCGCGTTTCCGTTACGTGAACGCGAAAAAAAAAGTTTGAGAACGACTTATTTAAGATTTTTATCTGTGAAAGTTTAGCGAAGGATTAACTTGCGAGTGCGGATATTTTGAATGTTTGTGCAAAATGACGAAACGTTCAACGCAAACATTTGTTATCAGATTAATTATAATATATCCTATTTTATTTTACGTTTAAAACGTGTCGCACTTGAGCGTGAATAATATCAAAATTCAAAAAGTTTTAATTGAAAAGCTTAGAATTAAAAGATTAATTCTGTGTGCGTTATAAATTATCAAAATATATTATAAATATATAATATATAGAAAAATTTTATATATATTAAAATTTTATATATATATTTTATATATATATTTTATTTTTAATGTATGAAAATTCATAGGTCTACATGTTAGTTTTTATGACCATGAACGAGAGAATTTTGAAAATTTTAAACCGTTTTCGAATGTCGTAAATAAGATCAAACGACTTGCGAATAATATGTGGGAACGAATATCGCGTCTCGTTTCCTTCATTTTCACCCCGGAAGGGATGAAAGCGGTGGAGGGGGGGGAGGGAAGACGGTAAGAAAGCGAAAATCCCGCCGTGTAAAACCATTAATAATCCCGTGTCATAAAGTTAATAGCGCAGAACGAAACAAAAGCGAAATTAATGATTTTTATGGGAATGATAGTAAATTTTGAACGCAATAGCGTAAAATAATGATTGATGACCTCATCGCAAACGAGGGGACAATTTTTGTAAATATATATATTTATATATATGTGTGTGTGTAAATAAGTGTTTCGTATGAAGTATATTTTTTTCATCACTTCTCAAACTACCCTCTGAAAAAAAGTCGTCGCTTTTCATCATTGAAAAAGCGTAATCGAGTATATTTATATATTTATCGAATATATATATATATATATATATATATATATATATATATATATATATATATATATATATATATATATATATATATATATATATATAATTTTATATTGTATCAAATGATACGATTTTCTGAAAATATTTTGGTAATTTTCTTTAATATTTTTTTATGTAAAAAATATACAAATTTATATATAATTAAAATATAAAGAAACACTTCATAATCTATATAATATATTATATTTTTTTTGACATTGAAAAATATATTTTATAATGATTTTTTTTATGTATCTATTAATAATAATTCTGATTAATTAAGTAGATTTACGCATTTTTAAATATATTTATTTATAAAACGAAATCATTAATTTTATGTGAGATATAATACTTGTCTTCTGTATTTCCAGTTCAATTTTTTTTACATTATATTAAATATTAATAAAAATGCGACTGAAATAAAATCATATTTCAAATGACTGATTATTATTTTTATATTTTTTTAATTTAATTTTCCTTGATTATATAATATTTTTTATAAAACTGAAAAAAAATCGTACATTTAAATATTACTTTTTTTTCCATATATAATCTGACATAATAATTACGAAATTTAATCTTAATTTTGTTTCATAAAATAATTAATAATAATTTTTGATTAAAATAGTAATTAATATTTATGCGTGACAAATAAAATATATTATATAATATTTTAAACTAGAAAAAACACGGTCAAGTTATTATGCTCAACTTTTGCCGAATTAAGTTTTGAAAATGGCGCAAAAAAAAGTCGTAAAAAGTTAAACAGGTGTATTAAAGCTTTATATAATGTAAATCGGCAGATATAAATCTCCGAAAGTTTAGATAATAATTTCAATTTTTTCATATTAATTTTTAGTTATTTTTTCATCCAAAAAATATAAGTAAACGTATTTAGTTTTATTCGTATATATTTTTTTCATATTTGATTATTGTTATTATTTACGGGTAAATAATAAAAAAATAACAATAATAGACGTTCCGTGATATTTATTATCACACTAAACGGGCATTAGGTTAATTGATTTATCGCGGTTTCGCTTCGTTATTTTTGTGGCAAAAATATAATATTTTGCTAATTCAATATATATATATATATATATATATATATATATATATATATATATATATATATATATATATATATATATTATATTATATTATATGATATACTTCGATATTAAGATTTTAACGATTTACCTTTATTTATTATAATTTCAAAATGATTGAAATCGGTTTCATAGAATGATTTATTCCTTTTATATTTATATAAATTTACAAATAATATATTAAATATTTTTTTTTTAATAAATATTATTTTTTGTTTTATATATGAAATACATTGTTGTTATTCTAAGCTGAAAAATTATTTTTAAAACCAATCTAAAATTAATTTCAAGGCACTTTCGAGTGCAAAGTTGAAAACACTACTTCAAAAGTTTATCATTCAATTAAAAATAACTCTGAAACAGCGTAGAAAAATCTCTGAGCGTGAAATTCTGACGAAAGAAAAAAATAAACGCAAATAAATAAATAAAATGGAAAAAAATAGCAACGCAAAAAAAAAAATGAAGACATTAATTAAAAATGTCTTTTTGAGCATATTTGTCGTCGAAAAGAAAAATATCAAAAGACGCTACTATATAAAAGTTTACAGTGCAATTAAGCGGCGGCCGTAAAGTTTAAAACGGCCCCTTGTTTCGCGAAATTTAGCAGCCCTGTCATAAAGTCTACGAAAAATAGCATCAAATAATAACGTTGGACCGAAGGCATTTTTAACATTTAATTTAAACCCGTCCTCTGAGATTTTCTTCAAAATTTTCTAAAGATACACACACACACACACACACACACACACATATATATATATACATTACTTTTTCGGAAGTTTTCCACACGTGTTTCAAATGGAAAACTCATTTTTAGACTGTCGTATTCATTCTTATTATACTTTTAACTTTTAATCGTATTTTTCCAACTATATAATTCAAATATCTATTTTAAAATATTTTATTTTTATTTATTTTCTAAAAAGGAAAAATACAATATATATATATATATATATATATATATATATATATATATATATATATATATATATATATATATATATATAATAGCTTCATCCTCATAAATATGTTTTTGAGACAAGCAAACCGTAAACTTTTAATAGTCATTTTTAATGACTCGTCTCTGTAGTGAAAAATTTAATTATCTCGACTATGCGATAAAAACACACAATTAACTTTCGAAATTAACATAATTTAACGGGCGTAAAAATAATTCGTTTTAAATTAAAAATATTTATAAATTATTACATATTTTTTTTTCTAAAAAGAAATTACGTCGAGTTCCTTGATCTATCGCTTTTCCTGCGTGGAATTAAAAAAAAATGTCCGCTAACGACATAAAAAAGATGATGAATAAAAAAAAATTGGAAAAGTATTTTTCCGCGAAAAAACCGAAAATGAGATTTTCATCTAATTATTATAAATATATTTATACATATATATATATATATATGTATGTATATATATTTTTTTTGTTAAATATTAACCGAAAATTTTGAAGGACGTTATCCTAGAAGTGGTTTGAGGTGAGTTATATTTTCTGAAAGGTTGAAGGTGACTTCAAAGCCAAGGATTTATATAAGGAAGCAGTATAGGGATGAAAGGTTATATGGTGCTCGTTTTAATTATATATTTATAATTGTGTATCAAGCATTTGGTTGAAATTTTAATACCCCTTTTGCACGGTAGAAGTATTTGTAATTAAAATATATCATACACGATAATGCGGCTCAAGATATAGACGAATGTAATTCATTCCTTAAATAATAGATTGAAATATAAATATGAATTTTTAATTTTAAATTATATTAAAAAATGTCATATTAAAAGTTGTATTAGTTATAATAATTTATTACTTTTTATTTGTGGGAAAAAGTTCAATACTTGATATCTTGATTTTACTCGAAATGCATGCTATTTTTTTTTTAATTTTTACGACTCTATATTATAATTTTAAACATTTATTAAAAATTATTTATTTTAAAACAATCTTTATTAATATATTTATAAGAAAATTTTTATTAATTTTGTATAATATAACTGTTAAAATAAATTTTATTTAGTTTTATGTCTAAGTACATTATATGTACGTAAAATCAGTATATTATAATTTATTTTTAGTATTATTATATATATTAATAATTTATTATATATAATTTTATTAATTAAAATAGTTGAATAATATATAATGTATAACTTTAAATATTTTATTATATTTTTTTGCATCATTTTTAGACATACAAAGTATAATACAAGGATTCTCTTTTTTTTACAGGTGAAAGGTTAAAGGTATCCATAAATAAATGAGAATTATTTTATATGATATTATTATAATATATTCCAAAAAGGTACGACATTATAATTGTAATATTATTTATGTCGAAGTGCGATAAAATATTTTATTGAAATAATATTAATATTATATGGAAAAATTAATTTTTAAACGAATATTCATCAATGAAATCGTTAATAAAAACCAATATTACACCTTTCGCAAAAGCGATAAATTTGATTTATACGAGGGCTCAAATGGGAACCGAGGGCGAAATTAAAATAAAATATAATAAAATCCCGCAGGATTCTCTTTTTTTTTTCTCTCTCTCCTTTTTATTTATCGATAATGGCCGTTTTAGGACACATCACGTTCCAATAAACCGATTCGAATGTTAAAGAACTGCCAGGTCAAAATGGCGATGCTTTTATTTTATTTTTGCGGCCATATTTTTCTTTTATTTTTCCACTTCTTATATATATATATATATATATATATATATATATATATATTTACTGGCAGTATGGCGACGATAAAAAAAAATGAAGAAAAAAAGAGATCACAAAAAGCTCACGCACATACACACACACACACACAAAAAAAATAAAAAATCGAGGAAAAATAGCGACGACTTAGGAAAAAAAAGCGTCAAAATGCTTCGACTTCCTGACGTCGAAACGACCATTTTTGTGTGAACTAAGCTTTTCTTCGACGCTTTTCCTAGGCGCGGAGGGGTGCGGTGGTGAAAAACGGAAAAAAAAGAAATTTTTTTTCCTTTGCCACAATCACGTTTCGCAATTTTCCGAGCGCGGTTTATTCAGAGGCTCGCATTTAAACGATATGTGATAAATATAAAATTCGGCAATTTGTTTTCCGAACGTTTTCCGCTTTTTTCTTTTCGTATTTTTTTTTTTTGCATTTTTCAAGACCGCGGTCCTTCATTCCGCCACTTTTCCTATAATAAATATATATGTAGTAATATATATATATATATATATATATATATATATATATATATATAAAATTTACATTCGATAGATCTGCATTTTTATGATAAAAGCCTTCCGTTTTGCGTTCGGAAAGCGAGAAAAGAAAAGCGGCGTTAAAATGAAATTTCCGTTTTGCGAAAAAAGGCGTGAAACAATAGTGCTTTATTGTGTTTATTTACGCTTAACATATTTGAGAAACGCCGAATCGATGCTTGACTGTGTATATTTAAAAGGCTATATAAGAAAATTTACGAGAATATGCGGGTAACTTTGTTTATTATACTATCTTTTTTTTTTAAAAGCAACATAAACTGTTTTATTAATGCACATATATAAAAAAAATATTATAAATATTAAATTCCGTATTTATACTGATTAATTATTATTTATATTAATATTCATAAAAATTTATAGAATTATTTTAAATGTCATAATATATAATATATAATATTATTATTTTTTTTTATTAAAGGGAGCTAAATTAATTTAAAAAAATGGATATTTAAATATAAAAAAATGTACAAATATACTTAAAATTTATATGGTAATATTTTTTTAAATAAATTATAGAATTTCGAATATAGTGATCTATTTTTTATATTGATATTCATTATTTCTAGACAAATAGTCAAATTTTCTTTATAAATTTAATATAATAAATTATTATATATAATAAATTTGTTTTATTTATATGATATACAAATATTTTTCCATTTCATATACACACATACACACGCGAATATAAATATTGTTCATATACCGATATATTATGTTATATTTGCGCAGCGATCGTTTCGCAGCATCGAAACGTATTTACAGCGAATTTGGCTGTAATTTCAACGTTGATTAACGTCGTATAATTTGTTAATTTTAGCCAGAATTGGCTGCGATGTTTCCATTTCAACGCGGCTGCCAATTATCATTGCGTCAACACTTGTCAATAAATTGGCTGAAAATTATTTATTGTTCGCTGAAAAATATCGGAAACTAAACGACGTACGATAATAATATTTTCGATGGGGTGCCGGCTTTATTTTTGGGCTCGTTTTTCCTTTTTGCGTAAATTTCATAAATAAGTATTGATGTGATGTAAAATGTGAACGTTAAAAGCGTCGCGGTTGTCTGGACGCATCTTTATCAATTCATTCTTTCAATATGTATATAATATAAAAATAAATATAAAATAAGTAAGTTAATTTTAATCGATCATTTTATTTGAATATAGTTCAATAATAATTCTTTATATGATTTATGAAAAATTATCATGAAATTTGCCAATTTAATATATGTATATATATATTTCGAATATTTTGAGTGTATAAATGTTATTTTATTTGTAAAAGTTTCAGTGAAAAGCTTCGTAAACACGTGTCGAAAAGCTTTAACATACCACAATGCATGAACAATTTTAACGGGAAGTTAGTTGTAAGTGAGTTTGTTTGACTTATAAAATAAAATTTATCGCGTTATAAAAGTTAAAAAAAAAACTGCCGTATAAAGTTATTTTTTTTTATTAAAAAAATATTTATTATAAATATTAATAATTTAAAACAAGTACTTCGATATTGACTATTCACTTTAATTATAATTATTGTAAAAAAATATATATATTGACAACACCTGAATAATTACGTCGATTCTATTATATATTTATATAAAATATATATATATATTAATTATATATTTAAAAGAACTTTTTTCGAAAGCATTATTTGAATTAAGTTCACAGAAACGTTTTACAACAAATCGCCAACATCATCAAAAAAAGAACCATAAATCAAATCGTACACTTTTTTTTTGTCATACAAAAAATTACATCAAAAATAAAAAATAAATAGATCATTCTGTATATATATATATATACGTTTAATAATAGTTAAAGAATACAAAGAAAAAAAAGAAAACAAATCAATAAGCATATTCTTTATACGATATGCGATATTTCTTCCGCGAAAAAAAAAGCTCGTATAGAATCGAAACGAAATTTATTATTAGTAACCCTCTGAGGTAATTTTCTTTCAACGAATTTTTTCTTTCCTATATTCATATACAATATATTTTTTATTACCGCACGAATATACAATAAATATATTTATATATATATATATGTAATAAAATCATGATTGACTCGATTCGGTAGGACTATAATAATATGTCTGCCATGATACATTGTTTACGATAATTTTATGTAAATCGCTCGAATAGAACATACGTTTCATTCGTATGTAATTTCGGGAAATGTCTGGTTATAAATGCATGTAATCGACCTTTCATATATATATATATATATATAAATATATAAGAAATGTGTGCGTGAGTTTGTGCGAAAATATAGTCTTTTTTCCGATCTCAAATATATATATATATATATATAGTTCATTGTCATGTTATATATTTAGCACTCAATTTTCATTGATAAGTCATGAAGTTCTAAATATATATTATAATATTAAAATATATAGTTAAGAAACAATTTATGTATTATATTGTATTACGCAGATACGATTTTATAATTGGTTTATATAGTTTACTCGTAATTAATTACATAGTTGCAATTATTGCATGATTAGATTTCGAGGAATTTCCATATGTGAAATTAATCTATGGTTCAACAATCCTTTTGAGTTTAATATAGATTAAATTTGTGATATATTATTATTTTTTTTTAACATATTATAATAAAGTTCTTTCAGAAGTTATTTTTTTATATTGTAAATTTGAAATTATATTTTTCTTATGTGATGAATATATTTTTATAAGATGAAATATTGATTATATATGATATTATTTTGATACATATTAAAATTTACTTAAAAAAAGTGTTTTCAGAATATTTTAAATTTTATAAATATTATGAAAGTATATTTTATTATAAATATATATAGCAATAAATTTTCCTATTAAAGTTAACAATTCAAAAAAGTCTTATAGCAGATTTAATGAATTTTTAAAATAATAAATTCAAATAAAAATCATCAATTAGACATAAAATATTCTCGTATAATTTTATAAATTCGGATTTATTTGCGGTTTATCAGCGTCAAATTCACGATACTAAAGAGTAGCGCCGTAAAAAAAAGTGGTATCCCTTGGCAAAAGTTTTATTTTGTTTTATCTGCTTTGACCTGAAATAATCAGTTTTGATAGGATAAGGTGGAAAAATAAAAGACGAGAGAGGCTTTTTCGAATTTTCATTTTCATCGATTTATGCGGCTTTTCCATCGCTGCGAATAATATACTTTTGCGGTTCCTTTGCTTTTATTACGTTTCGTGGATTATATCGAATATGTACGCATTTTTTTTTCATATTTTTGCTCTCTGTTTCACATCTCTTATTTATTATTATTATTTTTTTTTGAAATATTATTAGGCATAATATATATATATATATATATATATATATATATATATATATATATATATATATATATATATTGTAAGTAACATATATAATAATTTAGATGCATGTAATAGCTTTGGAAATAAATTAGTTTACCAAACGTATATAAACAATAGATCATGAGTTCAATTCATGTTATTGCTTGCATGCAATTTAACTATTTGATTTATAATCTAGGAAATATTTGTATATATTTTAAATTAAAAATTTTATTAATTAATATATGTATGAATATTCAGCGTAAAATTCATGATTTAATTAATTTTAAATTTAATTTTCTATTTATGTATAAATTATGAAATGCTTGTAATGTTGAAAAAATCGTATAAAATATATATAAATTTAATTTAAAATTAAAAATCAAAATTTTGTTAATTTATTCCATGTGAAAATTTTTGTTATATTTATATATATATAAAAAATATTGTATTAAAAAATAATATTTTATTTAATTCAGATATATTATTTTATCAATAAAACGAATGAGTGTTTATTTTAGATTTATCATTCTATTTTCGCTTAGGAAAATATCGGCTGACACACGGGAAAATTCATGGCCGCATTTAATCTGCGTCGCATTCGGATTTATTCGTTTTTCTCGCGCACATTTTGAGAACCGCCGCTATTCTTATAAGTTGGTTTATTACTTTTCCAATTGATAGCGACGATAACGCTGAATTACTGCGTAATTATACGGATGAAACTTTTAATAGTTTCGCCGAGATTTATGCGGACGATTATGCCAGCGGTCGCGAAACACGCGGAAAATTGCGCAAATTTCCCAAGTTTTCCGCGATACGTTAACGGACGCATCGGAAAATTTTCGCCGAACGATTTCCTTTCGGTTTGTCGGCGATGTTTTGTGATCGATTTTTCTTCAATTCAACAATGAAGGGGTCGTCAAAAAAAAAATACAATAATGTCGGTTATTTTGAAAAAAAAAGGATTCTCGTGAAGAGCTTTTGACCGCGACGCTTTTGCGACAGGAATTTTTCATCATTTCATATTAATTACGGCTTTCGATCCAAACTTCCCGCCTTTTCAGTGTCACGTTTAATGCTTCAAAAGAGCATAAATTATATAAAATTACGCTTTGAAAAAAAAACGACCTTATAATATTTAAAAAAAAATAAATTTAAAATTATCAAATTTTAATCAACATATTAAAAAAAATGTAAACTTATTTAATCATATAAAAAATCATTGTATAATAATATAATATTAATAAAAATAATTTTTATATAGGTTTAAAGTGAGTTGAAGTATAAAATAATTAATGTTTTCATTGAATACGGTTTTCTTTATAAATTTAGCGCTTGTATCCTTTGACTTTTGACCGTCTCGTTTATGAAATATGTTTCATATTCACAATAATCGTAATCGCTTTATCGAATTTTTATTCTGCAATATATTCAATATCGTATTAAAAATGTCAATCGCTTTTTATATATTACATTTTTTTATGCTTCCATAAATTCGTGAATATATATTTTTCGATTATATTTATATATAATAAAATAACTTTGAGTCAAAAAAATTCAACATAATATAATATATATATATATATATATATATATATATATATATTATTTATCCTCATTAAAATATTTTAATGCAAGTTTAGAATATATTATTTACATTATATTTCAGTCTTCAAACACTTAAATTCTCTTTGATTTTTATGGCATAAATTTAATATTTTTTTATTTGCATATTTTTATAATATCAACTTTTATTTCGATTTAATATTTTGAGAATAATTTTTAAGATCAAATATTTAATTCGAAGAATTGAATTTTTAATCTCATTTCAATGAACAAATATATTATTATAAAAAAAATATTTACAAATAAAAATTGTACAATACAAACAAAATAACAATAAAATATTTTTGTTTTATTTTTAAGAAATTTATCTATATAAATATAAATATTAAATTGTTTTATGCTAATCACATTTTTATTTATTTAAATATAATATTTATGAAAAAAATAACTAATAAAAAATAATACTCCAGCCTCCATATTCACCAGTCATTGCCCCATATAATAAATATAATTTTTGAAGTATAGATGAAATTAAAACAAAAACAAAACATTAAAGCTATCTCAATGATCAAGTTTCAGAAATAATTTAAGAATTGAAAGTAGAGCAATATCTAATAATTTGAAGGAGATAATATTAAAAATATCTGTTATTTTTTGACCATTATATATATATATATATATATATATATAATGGTTATTCATATAATTGACCTTGATGTTATTAGCGAAAATGTTGACTATCTCTGAGTTGCATAGACCGCGCTAAAATCGGTCAAGTCTAGGTCGCTCCATTATATCTATGACAATGTATCTGAAATTGTAAAGTTTCAGAAAAGCACAGACTGGCGTTCGCGCGTTTCAGCCGAATTATTATTCGCTAATAAACCGGAATATAAATTGCTGAAAATAACTTGTTTCGTGCGAAACGTCGCATTTAATGCGACCGCGTCAATAATTAAACGATTTAATTGATACTATCAATATTTATAACAAGACAAGTTTAGATACGGCTTCTGTGTGTTTCCAATATACTTAAATGTATCAATATTTAATTGAGCATATTTATATAAAAATTTAAAATTTTCATATATTTCTTATTTAAAAAAAAAAAATCATGATTTCAATTCGGCGTAGTCAGACGTTGGTTTTTTAAAAAAAAAAAAAAAAAAAGATCACCGGACCTTCGTCACTATAATATACATTCGTCCCATTTCAATATTGACCACGATAAGGGCTGTGCGTAGGGCGGACACGTGGTGGGGGGAGCGGGGTGCGGGGACATATAGGGTAACAAACGGGGTGACGTTTTCGAAACTCGTGCCTTGTAACAACGTTTATTGTCTCATTTTGTATTCATTGAAACAATGAAAACGGAAATTTACGCGTATATAGGGCGTTATTGTTTGCCGGTTTACTGAAGGAGGCTCGTCTTTGGTTTCGAAATAATTCACTCGCTTATGAATTCAAATTGATCTAATTACGCGCACGTACGAGTTTACATATTGTGCCTGGCATTATATATATATATATATGTGTATGTATATATATATATTGTTATGTATATTTACACGTAATAATATAATACGATTTGATACATCCTATTCAAATAAAACGTTTTCGGCGTAATGCGAAATATCCTATTATTGCGAACGTTCGCGACGCGCTTATATTTTGAGCGAATAACGCTAATGTGCTAAACCGAATTTCCACAGGTATTTAATATGTACATAGGAAATCATTGTTTCAATATAAATTTTATATTTTAATTCGTATTATATAATATAAAAATAATTTTTATTTTTATTTTTTTTATTCAAATAAATTGTCGATAACATATACAATGATTCAAATTATTACAGTATAATTGGTGACGCGCTTATATTTTGAGCGAATTGTGCTAATGTGCTAAACGGAATATTATACATGTATTTAATATGTATATAGAAAATCATTGTTTTGATATAAATTTGTATTGTGATATAAAAATAAATTTTTATTTATTTTTTTATTCAAATAAAAATTGTCGATAACATATATAATGATTCATATAACAAATATATAGTGCAATTTGCTTGTTTATATAACTATATATATATATATATATATATATATATATATATATATATATATATAGGCAAAAATTTTAAAAAAATATTTAATAATATCGATTGTATATATTTTTTATAATATATGTAAATACGAAATTTAATATAAAAATAATACAATTTATGAATTAATTGAAAAAATATGGAATATTAAATAAACGACAAATAATGCGATATATAATTGTTATATTATTTTGTATATAAATAATTAATTATTTATGAATTAAATTGTATAAATAATAATAGAATAAAATATTTTAATATATACCATTAACATCTATATAAAATAATTAAATTTTATTATTATATCAAGAATTATTATTTATATAATATTTAACCGTTAAATAATATGAATAATGAACAAATTTTAAATAGATTAATTTATATATTTTTTTATTGTTTAAGTATATTCATTTATTATATCAATCGTATATGGATTATTTATATATATATATATATATATATATATATATATATATATATATATATATATATTATATATATTTTATATATATATATATATATATATATATATATATATATAAATATATATATATATATATATATATATATATATATATATATATATATAATTTTTATCGAGTGCATATAATTAGTAAATAAAATCAAAAATATGCGTCCAGATTAAATATTTGGAAAATTACGGGGTTCATTTTTCCGGATCAAACCGCGGAAAAATAGAATCATTAGAATATTGCCTAAGAAAAAATAAAATTAAAGACAGACGGTTGACAACGGCGTGTAACGGAGTAACGCCTTTGATTGATGTAGCTTTAATTTGATAATATCCGAGATGATTGAGTGTGAAGTGAAAAGCATTAATCATGTGAATTTATTGACAGCGAACACTTTTCCCTAAGGCTTTCATTTTTTATATGTATATATATATATATATATATATATATATATATATTTATCCCTTAGTAAACATCTCATTTACGTGTTTTTCTTTAACGCGTTTGTGTTTTCTTCGAATCGCTTCTCGTCCATGTTATATTTTTTTCCTCCTTTCATTTTTTTTTTTTTGATTCGACGAAGCATTGTTGAACGAGGGTCGTTAACACTCGCGATGCGGGCGGTTCATTTACCTATGCTCAAAGCGAAGCGGAACGATGCGGTGTATTACCGATAGCGTTTTAGAAGATTTATATTTTAATCTCTTTGTGTTTAACGAAAACGTTTGTGAATTATTACATTCTTATGATATATTTAGACTGGATATATTTTACTTTAATATGATTTAAAGAGCATATTTAAAGCGAAATATTTGAAAACAATATTTATAAATAAATCCAATATATATTGTTTACTATTTTATATATCAATATATACAAATATTTTAATGATCAATTAATATTATAAAAATTCAATTATTTATATAAATCTACAATATATATTACATAAATGTCCAAATCCACATTATTATAATCAATTATTTTATATAATTATTATTTTAATTTAAAATATATATTAGAAAGTGCGATGATATATTGAATATTTTATTAATAATATAAATATACATCATACTGATATTATAAATACATAAAATAAGATTTAAAATAATTTTAAATTATCAATCCAAAAACTTTTATTTGTGAATAAATATAAATTTATCTTAATAATTTGCATACATGACGTACTGTAATATTAGAAATTTTATATAAATTAAAGAAATAAATAAGATGCCCCGCAGTATACGTGTTAAGAAATAACAACGGACAGTGACAAAACGTTTTAATTTCGACGGATCGATTTTTGCATAATTAACGGCCAAAACTTCCAATCATCAATCTTTGGAGGAAAACTTGCCGGCGGAAGTTTATGATTGCCCGGTGATTAGTTTATATTCGTGTACCGCTGTGGCTACGGCTTTAGAAAAAAGATTGAAACGTCGATTCCGATTGATATATATATGTATATATATATATATATATATATTTTTTTTTATATCGAATTATTTTATTATCTCCACAGACCGAGTTCGATTTAATGTAAATTTATGGTTCAACATTGACGGATTCGAATTTACAATTAAATTTCGCTGTTATATTGAGTTAGCAATCTTCGCCTCTGAGTTCATCCCTTATTCTGAAAGCTTACTTTATCATAGAATATAACGATTTTATATCGTTCAAAAGCTCTATATATTTATTTCGATATCTTACATTAAAAAAAAATATTATATTTTTTTATAGTATAATACAAAGAATACTTTACATTTATATATATATATATATATATATATATATATATATATATATATATATATATATATATATATATATATAATATTAAAATGATTTTCATATTTTTATTCATTATATTTATTTATAATATGTTTTAAAAGATTTCGAATTATTATAATATCTTTTTACGATTTTATGTTCATCTAATATGATATTCTATATTAATTTTATATAAGTATTTTTTTTATGAAATCATTGATCATATATTATATTTTATAAATTTAAATAAAAATATAATATATAAAATATATATTTTAATCATTTATATATTATATATTTTAAAATATCATTTTTTATATGTGATTTCGTATAAAATTGAATATATATATATATATATATATATATATATATATATATATATATATATATATATATATAGATAGATAATACAATTTTGTCTGTGATTAAATTGTCATTTGTTACACACTTTACGTATTAAAAATATTTAATTATTTTCATATTAAATGATTTAGTTATATAATATATTATAATATAACATGATTATTTATCGGTGTAAATTTAATACATTTTTGTTTTGATCACCCGATACTTTTCAATTCGAAAGCAAAATGGACCAAGTGCGATAATAATAACGACATTGAAAAGTTTCGGTCGAAAATTGTAAAATTCGGTACCGAGCCGCCCCCCCCCCACTATAATACTAGGGTGTTGGGGGGGGGGAGCCACCCTTGACCCCTCACCCCCGAAATTTCGCCTCCCCCTCGCCCCTTCCCCGTCGGCCGCGCCTTCGAATGACAAAGTTAAATTGTGTAATAACTCCGACGTCGCGAATACTTTGATAAATCGTCTAATTTGTAGGAGAACATTATTCGTCGGCGTGTTTTCGCGATTATTTAAATTATATTTGCGCACTTAATTCCCCGCAAAATTTGCCGGAAAATGGCCGCTTTTCCATCCCTGCGCCCTCCCCTCCCCCCTTCGCTCGCCCGCCCGTCAGTACCCCCCGCACCGTCTAGTCGGAAAATGGCGACAAGGTGTCCCTTTTCTCTAACACCGATCAATTACCTTCTTATTCATTGCCCGCCATATGTCCCCCGTCAGATCGGTCGTCTTTTAGTGAAATATTCGAGCAAACGATACGGTCAGATACCAAAGGGTATAAGTGAGAAAATTATATAATTAAGCAAACTTCACCAACCGTGATAAACGTCCTTATATAATAATTAATAATATATATATATATATATATATATATTTTATTTTTAATATTTATCATAGTATCATTATTATTATATCATATATAAACGGAGAAAAGTTGACGTATATGAAAAAAAAAATACAAAATATTAAAGTACTGAAAACGCTTGTTAAACTATTTGCGGCGATTTTCAGTTCTACGCTGAAACTTTATAATAACTTTTTAAACTTTAAAAGTTGTACAAGTAAGTATAAATAAATTTATTTCGAAAATAATAATATTAATAAAAAAAAATACTGCAAGTTGTATAAATCCGTAAAATATAATATCGCAAAATTTTTATATGAAGATATATTATTTTTAATATTTTATTTTTAAATTATCAATATTTTTATATTATATATTCGATCTGAATAAATCAAAATAAAATATTATAGAAATATATAAATATATTTAGACAACTATAAACAATATTGAAAACACAATTTAAAGTTTTTTTTATTCAGATATTCTATTTACACTTTTACTTTATCGCGCATGAAGTTTATATACTTTTTTTTTCTTCTATTTATTTAGTGTCTGAGAAATGTATCAAGGTTTTTCTTGTTTTTCTTTTCTTTTAAGAGGGGACGGGGGGTGCAAATTGCTTTCTGTACACGTTGTTTCGTAGGCAAATATGAAAACTTTAAAAAAAAATCGCGTATCAGTGAAAGAAATATTTTTCGTGAAAAACAAAAAGAAAAATCGTCCCCCAGACAATATTTAACTCACTTAAAAAAGTTTTACGCGAAACGAGAACTGCGCAATAATACGAGAGAATTTAGATTATTTCATATTCCCGGAATGTATATATATATATATATATATATATATATATATATATATACTGCCTCTCCTGTTTGCCGCTTTTCGGGCAAGTTTTACTTTCTCTATTACCGAGTTGTGAAAAGTAACAGAAAATAAATAAATAAATAAAATATATAATGCGAGACGTCAGCAACAGTGGATTCATATACAGTAAAGATTTTTCTTCTATTGAATTTCCATATTATTATTTTTCTCATAAAAAATATTATTTTATTTTATATAACAAGTATATATATTACCAAATTAATACATGGTTCATAAATTGAAATTTGTTATATTCTAATAAAATTTAAATATTTTGAGATTTTTTTTTTTGAAAAGTTAGACATTTATTTAATTGAAAAAAAAAATATGAGAGTTTTTCAACATAATCTGAACACATTTAAGTTATCAATTTTAAATTAAACTGTTAAAATTCATTTTTGTGATTTTAAAATAATGTTATTTTTACTAAAAAAATATTTTGAATTATATGTATTATAATAAAAAATATTTTAAAAATGTATAAGTGACATTTTGACAGTGAAATTCAAATCCATTAATAAATTCATTCATAACAAAACTTTAATAAGAACTTTGAATTTTATTTCAAGATTCATATCATTAATTCTTAAATTTCACTTACAATTTTCGGTTGAAAATTATAAAAAAATAATAAAATTTATTTTTTTTTATATTATAAAAATATTATTTACAATTAAATTTGTTAGAAATAAATAAATTGTATAATTTAAATACATTGATTTTGAATTTATAAAGCGATTCATGCGTTTTCAGAATTCGTACTGATTTTGATCGTTTTTTTCTCCCCCCACCGATTACATCGTTTTCGTCGCATTTTCAGCGGAATAAACCCAGAAATTCGGCTAAAAAATAGAAAACAAAAAAATAGCAACAGAATAACAAAAAAAAATCGTAACAAAACGACACTTTTGAGAGGCTTTCAGCCGACTCGTCGATTGTGCAGCCGGAAAACTCGCATTCTATACAACGGAGGCACATATTTTCCTTTCGAATCGAGGATTTGAAAATCGCAATAAATTTTCTTTCGCCCGATAAAAATCAACATACGACCATCTTCAATCGGGAAAGTTCAATTTACTCGAATTCGAAAAGCTCTAAAGATAAGGAATGAAAAAAAAAAAATATATATATATATATATATATATATATATATATATAATACATATAAAATGAAATATAAATAAATGAACAATCTTGAAGAAAATATATATATATATATATAATATAAGATGAGCAGATACTTCGCGGAAATTACATCAAGAAGCATTTCGTGGAGTATAAAGCCTCCTTTTTCCTTTTTAATATAAAGCACATTGTTGGGAAATAAGTGCGCGCATAATAAGCCATATACAACGAAAGCGATCTCGGGGGTGAAATATTGCTTCTATTTTATTCGCACACGATAATTTATGAACAAACTAGACGAAAACTAAACGCATATATATATATATATATATATATATATATATATTGCGAAAATAAAATAAAATTAAAATTTATATTTACTTGCGTATAATGAAAAAAAATTGAGAAGCGCAGGATATATATAGATTTTATATGTATTTCATATATATATATATATATATATATATATATATATATATATATATATATATATATATATATATATATATATATATATATATATATATTTGTTAACAAATATTTTTAATATATTATAAATAATATAAATCAATTCATTTGTTTTAAAAAATATAATTATGTTGTTTATTTTTAACATAATATTAAGTATATTGAAATTTTTGCTATTGATTTATATGATAATTATTTAATGAAAATATTATATATAGATATTTATTGAGATGATTAAATTCTTAAGAAATTATATATACAATATATATTATAAATTGAATGATCTGAGTTAAATTCTTGTTATATATATATATATATATATATATATATATATATATATATATATATATTTATATATATATGGTATATATTCAGATATAAAAGAAAATATTTAGGTTATCATTGAAGGAAAATTGAATACGAAAGTTAAGCGTAAAGTTAGCGACTCGACATCATAATAATAAATACCATATATCATATGATATTACTACGAAATTCTAAATAAAACCCGATGTTCACAAGGAAAAAGGAAACAATATATATATATATATATATATATATATATATATATATATATATATATATATATATATATATTTATATATATATATTGAAATTATTAAAATTCAAGACAATAATTACTCACTAACCAAAGCGGGACGGCGTTGGTCAAATCGTATATACAGGGTGTTGTTTTAGCGGACGGTTGTTAAGGTTATTTTAGCTCGTTATAAAAAGTGGCAAATACGCAAGAATTGCCGAATTTTACTTTTAACGCGCATTTAATGGGAATTCTTTTGGTTATAAACGTTTCGTTGAATCTGATTTATTTTCAGTGGCAAACGTTTATTGCAGGAAAAGGTCGGTCGTTAGCGAGAGATTAACAACAATGAAAAATTAATTTTTAACCCCCCCCCCGCTCACTTCTCGATGCCCCTCCCCATTCGAAGGATAAAATCCTTCGTTTAGAAGAAACGAGAGCAGTTTTATTCGGATACTATGCAAATAAAACAATACATTTAGAATAAGAATTATAACGTTAAATACATATATAATGTATAATGCGAAAGAAGAAAAGATTCGAAGAAATTTTTCTCAGTTGAGATAATACAATTAAATATAAAAAAATATATTATATTGTAAATAAATTATTTTTAATGTTGAAACGCTTTTGTTCAAAAAATATTTAATATTTATACGATTTTTTTTTCGTTACATAGTGAAATGAATTAAAATTGTAGACTAAATAATGTTTTATTTTCTGTAACGGATTTAAGTTTTTCTTTTAAAATTTTTTTTGTTCGTTAAAAGTGCTTTAACATAGATAATAACGCTATTTATTCTATTATTTTAAATATTAATATTTTTAAAATAATTAAAAATTATTTATGAGAACATAAATATATATATAATACAATAGATTTAAATGTAATATAATGAACATAGATGTCATTAAAATTTTATCGATTATGAAAAAAAAACTTTCAGAAAAAATAATTGATACATTTTTTTATTTATTTATATCTTAATAAAGATGATTATTAAAAAAATATTTTTAATATTTAAATAATACAAAATTTGAAACATACTGAATTTAAAAATTATACATATCATAATAATCAATTGCATAATAATATATGATTAAAATAAAATATTATATTATAGCTTTTATAGAGTTCAATAATTGTATTGACGATATACGTATATTCAGTAGCACTTATTCCCTTTGAGCATGAACTGTACTTATATATGTACATTTTTATCTTTTATTTTATATGTTTCTGATTGTTTTTCGTCGTCGCAAAAGTATAACTTTACAAGTTACAAGAATGAACCTCGTTAACCTTCTTCGCAATCATTGACAAGATACCGAGAGAAAGTTCGCGACGAAAAAAGAACTTTCATAAATTTTATTATAGGCTGAATAAAAAAAAAAAGCTATATTTTTATATAAACATACGTATATTTCATATTTTATATAAATATTTTTATAAAAGAATATTCATGAAAATTGAATATGTATTGAAAAGCTCTGAATTGTGATATTTTCAATATATATGCATATATAATATAATGTAAAAGTATATTTAGATATCGATAAAGATTTTTCTTACTTATTAGAAGGTTATTGAAAATATCAAAAAAAAAAAAATAATAACTACTAACCTAACCTAATCTAAAAAGTCATAACAAAACAATCCCCACCCTTTATCCGGCCAGTGGTATCCAAGCGAAAAAAGCAACGTCACATAATCTAATAAATATCTCATGAGATTTTTCCACACTTGGAAAAATAGCGACTCACGAGTATAAATTATTGGAAAAGTGCTGATCAATATTTCACGAGCGATTTTCCACACGGAAGCCTTCGATTATTACAGTGAAATGTTCGAATAGATTTTTCAGAACGTTCTGAATATAAAAAAAAAAAATAAGTTCAAAAGCTGCTTTGTTGCATTTCGAAACCGACACTACGTGTTATATTATATTATATATTATACATGGTGATTCGATAAAAACGCGTCGCATATCAAATATAAAACATTTCATACATTTTTCAAATATATACTGTATATAATATATATGATAAATATTAAAAAAAAATATAAATTTCAATTTTTAAAAAATATTCATCTATTATATTTCAATAGAAAAATAATAGATGAAACTTATATGATGACCTTTTATTATTATATATTTACACTACGATTTATCATATTATGTTACGTTCTCATTCGAGAAATAGTGTCATCTGAACAAACACATTTCTATTTTATCGGTAAATATTATTTTATGCATTTCTCATTATTTGTTCTATTTTATTTTTATCGATACATTTTTTCATATTAAAACAGCTCGTCTGTGAAAAAGAAAAAAAAACGATATTTAATAGATATATTTATTATTTATAGTAGATCATTGTCTAGTATTTTTATATATAATAATATCAGTAATTTAATAATATATATATATATATATATATATATATTGAATAAAATGCTATTAAAAATAAACAATTGATTATTTCATAGAACAAATATTACGACTTTATATATACGAATAAGCGTTCTATTCGATGCGTGAAATTTTCCATTAGTGGCCAAAAAGCAACCGGACTTATATATATATGGTATATATAGATCTATATACGTTGTATATATATATATATAAATAAATAAAAATCTCACCGGTTGAATTTTATTGCTCTTGTTATAATTCATTTAACATGTACGTTACACGAGTAGTAAATGTATTTTTATTGCGCAATAAAAATTCGGTGACCAATTTCCTTAAGGGCTCGTTTTTATTCCGCACAGGAATAAATATGTTGGGGGGGTAATTTTGAGAAAATTTATTTTAACGCGTTCTACTCAAATCGATTTCGTTACGCCACCGCCCCGCCCCGCACCACTCCTCCCCGCTCTCTGTGTGAAAATGTGAA
The DNA here is from genome assembly GCA_024500535.1 of Leptonema lineaticorne. Lineage (NCBI taxonomy): Eukaryota > Metazoa > Arthropoda > Insecta > Trichoptera > Hydropsychidae > Leptonema > Leptonema lineaticorne. Next base: position 9,834,221 of record JANIJI010000014.1, on the reverse strand, counting down.
ATTGATTTTTTTTTTCACCCTCATATTTAATAACAATAATAATAATAATTTTGAAATGAGAAAATATTTAGTATAATTTCACGTATGAAGTAACATTTTTGTATATATATATATATATATATATATATATATATATATACCATATATATCATATAATTATATATAAAATTATTTTTTTCAAGTCGTTCATATTTTATGGTTAAAGTTAAGCTTCAAATTAAACTAATGCCCCAGTAAATTGAAGCAGAAGAAAAGAAAACGAGTGGATGAAACTTTTACACTTGGGAGTAGTTCGAACCGCTGATCGATTTTCAATTATCAGCTTTTTTTTCTATCCCCCCTCCCCTCCCCTTGGTTTTTCATCCCCTAAGATTTTCACCGTCCACCCTCCCCCCCACCACCACCACACTGAAAGTCCATCGTATTAATGCTGAAGATTTTCTTCATCTCGAGAAAGATATTTTTCTTTACATTTGATTTTTCTTTTTATATTGATACGATACGTTGAAAAGGTCAGATTTTAAATCTATTATTATATATAATATAATTATAAATTGCAATTTTTATATACAAAAATTTATAAATAAAAATATATAATAACAATATTTTTACATATCAAAATATAGAGTGTCACTAAAAAAAATGTATGAACATTAATGAATATATTTCTTTATACAGGTTGTTAATTATTTTTATAATATACTAAAAAATAATTTATTCATATATAAACATTTTTATTCTTCATTAATGTCATAATAATAATATATATATATATATATATATATATATATATATATATATATATATATATATATATATATATATATATATATGTGCGTTTATATTTATGAACAATTGTACTGGAAAATATTTATTATATATATTTATATATTTTTTTTTTTCAGAAATTTTAAATGCGTTTATATAGGTCGCTTGTGAATTATACGTATGGTAAGGCTTTAAACGCGGTTCGGCGCACCTGCGGTTTACCCTAGACGTCACTGCGTACATCGTCGCTCATATAAATTACCAACATACACCTCGCACAACGTCATATTTTTTATTATATATATATATATATATATCTCTCTTCGTTATACGAACTTTTGTACAATATATTCACTTATATATATATATTATAATATCAATTAATATATTTTATAAATTTATTTTTTTTTCATATATTTTTTTTTCTATATAATAAAATTATAAATTAAACTAGATTAAATAATTTGAACTAATGCATTCGTAATTGTGACAATGATTACTGACCGGTAAATTGAATTTAAAACTGCCTAATATTTATATTATATATAAAAATATTTTTTAATTATAAATAAAATAATTTATAAATGCGTATAGATTAGATCTATTGTTTAATATGTGTTAACAAATTTGCTATATTAACCGCTAAAGTTTCACGATATTCTATAATAAATTATAGATTATCAGATTATGAGTAATTTTCAAAATTTTAATATATTTTAATTTGTAGAAAAAAGTATAATTTAAATATCAGATAATTTTCAGCAATATTGATCATGAATATATTTTTTTTAATATACCTTATATAATAATTTTATTTTATATTCAATTATGTACGTTTATAAAAAAAGATTAAATTATATTATTTACGCTCATATTAATTAATAAATAATAATTATAAAGTATATTAAGTATTTTTTTTTTAATTTTAAAATTATATAATATATGAAAATATTCGATTTATATTTAATTAACTCAAATTGTATAGTTTAAGACTGCTATAAATGTTTGACTATACGATAATCTTCGATAAACGACGTCGCCTAATTGCGACGAAAGTAGAGAACGCCTGCTATATATATATATATATATATATATATATATATATATATATATATATATATATATATACATATTAGTACACACATACGAGTATATAAAGCGTATTATTTTCAATGAAACGTAATATACGACGGCAGTTAACAAGTTTATCTCGCGGCTCGTACTCCAGGGCCGTATCGGTAATTAATGCGGCCCGCAGTGAAAATACGTTATTAACGCGTCTCTCTCTCTCTCTCTCTCTCTCTCACGTTTTTGAGGCTTGAATTTTCGCGCTGTACCGAGTACTGGGACGACGTTATGCGAGGGTTGATGGTTTCTCTGGAAAGCGCGCTAATCGCACTACTTACTAATACGTACCTCGGTTAGCGCGAAAACGCCGTTCAATTGGATGTTTGTTTGTTTTTTCGTTGTTCGACGAGACGTTTGTTTGTTTGTTTTGTTTTGTTTTGTTTGCCGTTTTCGGGTGTGTAGACAATGTTTATGTTGTTAAAAATTACGATGCCGTTTCGCTATGCGATATAACGAGCGTTTTTGAAGCGGATATTGTTATATATATATATATATATATATATATATATATATATATATATATATATATATATATATATATTTATATATAATATATAAAAATATTTATTATATAAAAAAAAATGTTGACTTGTAAAACGTATTAATCGTGTATTAATTATAGATGCAAATTGTAATTCAGAGTGAATAACCGCAATTAATTAAACTCCCTTAACGCTGCAATAATTAATTAATTGCGAAACGTATGGCACGTACAATTAAATATATAATGACATTTAACGACAGCGGTTCAATTTACGTTAATAATTAATTGTATCGTCTTACGACAGTAATTTTGCACGAATTACGCATTGCTTATATAATGCATAAAGTATACAAAAAAAAATTAATAAATATTTTACATATATTATATATGGTATATATATATATATATATATATATATATATATAACATTATTTGATAATTTATAATGATTTAATTTGTTCATTTTTATTTATAATTTATTTGTCATAATTAATTCTCATATATATATATTGAGATATTAGAATGTATGAATAGTATATTTTTTTTATAAAATATTTTTGGTTAATTTTTATCATAAATATTTTTATGAAGGTTGTAGACGTAGAGCTAGAGACAATTTCTCTACTGATTTATTTTACCGATAAATCTTTGAATTTTTTTTTTTGAAAAAAAGTTGAATTTGACTTACAAATAGCGTGCAGCGTAAAAACCGCAACATTTTTATTTAACTATTAATTTAAAACGTTGCACTAATTTTCACATAAAAATACTCAGTTCGTACATTTTAAATGTCGCACGTGAAAAATATATATGCCGTCGCAAATTGTACAATATTTATTCGGTTCAGTTTAAAACAAAAAAAACCATCGCTTTGTAACGCGAAAAAAACGACGAAGAAAAGCGCCGTTCGCATTATTGTTACGTTTTAGTTTGTTGTTATTATTAATATATTTATGAAAGGAAAAAAATAATGTTTAAATAATGCAAAGGGACGTCGATGAAATTACGCGGAAAATTGATTTGAAACGTTCTCGGGGGACGAATAAAACTACCCTCTCAGACGTATGCCGTGTTACGAATTAAAACCGCACGTTTGGTAATTTTTTTTTTGTTCGTCTTTTTATTTACATTTTTATTTTCTTTCGAATTTTCCGAAACGGTCGTTACGCGTTACACGTGTTCCGTTCGCGTGAAAAGCGGGGTAGGGTAGTTTTTCTTCTTCATCCCTTAACCGAAACAACGATGAATATTAAAGAGGCGATTTTGTAGGTTTTTTTCTATATATATATATATATATATATATATATATATATATATATATATATATATATATATATATATTCTGACGCGCAAACGACAGGTTCTATGAATAATTTATATGCGATATTTATATATTAGACATTGAAAATATATCGATGTGTTTTAACACTTGCGGAAAATATTGTAAGGGTTGTGATATTTAATGGTTGATAGAATTGTAGAAAATTGTACTAAATATTTTCCTTTTTTTTTTGTATCACGTGATTATTAAATTGTTGAAAATTTCATACAATTTTTTTCTAAATGAAATTGTGACTATTTTTTTCATACATAATTCATTATTTTCATTATAAAAAAAAATTAATCAAATTATTTACTATAAATGATAATACACATATTTTTTTATTTGTGTAAATCGAAAAATAGTAATGACAAATAGTTGTAAAATAGTAAATAAAAAATAATAGTAAAATAGTAATGATTTGCTTAAAAAATAATATATATATATATATTTTGAGTTGTAATCTGGATATTCAACCCTGAAAATTTATAAGGGATATATTACCGGGATGAAACTTTATATACTTATAATTTTTGTTTATTTACGTATAAAATTGCTTACAAATATTTACAATATTTTGTAATATAACATTATTGGTTTTTTAGTGCGATATAAGATTTTTTTATTAATTTTTAATTAATACAGAAATTTTAATCGTCTATTTTTTTAAATTATAAAATTAATTAAAAAAATATATATACGCAATTTTTACTGACAAAATGTATGTTACTGTTATTTATTACATATAATTTATAAAAGCTTTACAATATATTAAAAACATTTTTATTAAATATCACAAAAAAATTTAATAAATAAAATTTGAGAAGAATGTAAATTATTTATTTACATTCTACACGAAAATCCTAAGAATCACAAAATCCTATGGGGTTGTTGTAAACCTATTATTTATTTATTATCAAAAAAATAAAATTATTATTATTTTTAATATTATAGACTGTTATCACGATAAATCAGATGTTCTACGAATAAAACATTAATTATAAAATCCAAAAAAAAAAAAAATCCCAATACAAAAAACCTTCCGTATTCCGCCTACCGCCCAAAAACCGCCCTCTAACAGTTCGATACGGGAAATAACACTTGTGGAGTCTAATTCCCGGATTCGGAACGGGTTAAAGTTTAACGTCCATTACTTAAAGGGGAACCTACGGTCGAAGGGGATGTTTTCGGTGGGTTCAAGACCTTGTGACTTAGCAGTGGCCATGGGCGAAATATACAATCGACGAAACTATTATATATATATATATATATATATATATATATATATATAAGCCAAAATCGAAAACGTAGTAGACACTAATCCACACGATAGCACAGTGGAAACAATTGTTAAACGGACATAGAACGGTTTAGATAACGCATTATTGTATAACGTGGGTGGGCTTTAACGTTCGTCAACGCGACACCCCTTAAGAACAACTTTCTAACCGTAACTGCCGTTGTTACGGATTAAATGTCGTTTACTATAATAATATCGATTTTAACTTGTATTATACATTTATATTTATTTATTTTTTTGTAGTACAATTCGATATCTCGTTTGCTATTTTGAACGATAATAAGATTTTCATATTAAATTTATATAGTATATTTCGATTTCATTAAATTTTTATATATGTAAAGTTGAGAATCATTGATTAATATAAAATAAAAATATTATAAATGATAACATTCGTTTATTCGTATTGATTAAATTTTGTATCAATATCTCAAAATTACTATATAAAATTTTATAAGATATATATAAAATATATAGAAAATTATCATTATCAAAAATTATATTGTTTTAATAATCAAGTAATTAACAATTCACAAAATAACAATGTAAAATAAATATAAATATAATTATTTTAATAAACAAAGAAATATTATAATTTGATAATAATTTTAATGAATAACAAATTTTTAAATAAACGTCGAAAATGTTAAACGGTCTTGTATTTTATAAATGTAAACATTGCTTTACAATAATATTTATAATTATGTGAATATTAATAATATAAATAAATATCGTTTATATTCTGATAAATTTTTCATTAAATAATATTAAAATTAATTTTAATGGTGATTTTATAATACATATATTCGAATATATTTTCCACGTTCGAAATTAACTTTTAAATTACAATATCATAATTAATTAATATAAAATTATATAGTTATAAATTATTTAACTATTATTAAAACAAATCTATGCCACTGATTTACTTTTAGATTTTTTTTAACCATTCAACTTCATGATATTCTAAATGGAACTATTTATAATAATAATATACAATCGATTTATATTGGCATATAAATGATGGCTGCGCTAAACGTTGCTTAATAAAAGTTATTGTACGACAATCGACCAATTCGATCGATTGTTTCGAATTTTATTTTTCAGCACTATTTTTCAGCGATATTTCATTTTCTACGCTATGATTATTTTCAGCGTAATAAATTCGAAATGCGTATATAATATATATATATATATATATATATATATATATATATATATATATATATATATATTATTTAGCGGCAACAATTTTAAATTTAGAAGTTTTCTTAACAGTCTTTCGAGATTAATATTTTCTTTCAGCAAAAATAAAAGGCATCATAAATTTAAATTTCATCACGGCAATAAACAAGTGGATAATATATATATATATATATATATATATATATATATATATATTTATAAGAGAGACGCATAAATATCTCATCGTGAAAAAGTGGAAAATATCTTTTCGGAATTTTTCGCATTATTTTCTAAAATGAAAATAACAACATCATTCGTGAAAAACTTAATGGAACGGCCGCTCATAATAAATATTCTAAATTATATCACGGATTCGGCCGAAGAATCGCAAAAATATCCATTTTTTTTTGTCTTTTGAATAAACAGCCTTAAAATTATTTTTCAAACTGGAAAAACCGCAAAAAAAATCAACGTTTGATCATTATTTCGATATTCTAAAATCATAATTTTATGAGTTAAAATTGGAGTTCGAGTGAGTTTTTATCGATTTTCATTTAAACGAAATATATAATACGATAAATTTAAATGAAAATTAAAAAAAAATAATTTTAATGTTGTTTTTTTTTCTAAAATTAATAAATATAAATTGAAAACATTTTAATTATTACTTTTAAGGACTGTTAAATAAAATACACAAGTGTAAAAGAAAAAGATAATAACACATGTTAATATATAAATTATAGGCAACATTGAGTTATCTTGTACATGGTAGACTAAAGGTTAATGAATTTTTGAATAATATTCAATTATCAAAATCATTATATCATGGATTTGAAATCAGAATATATTGAATATTGTACGGACACTATACTAATTAGTATTAACGTGAAACTAATTTCTATTATAATTGAACATGTATTACAAATAGTTAATTATATACGATAAATTAATTTATGTTATTGTCATTAATTAAATTAATAATTAAATCAAATTCAATATATCGAAATCAATTTTTAAAGTATATACAGTAAAAAAATTACGATATTGTTTATATAAAATATTTATAAAAGCACATCTTCATATCGTTTTAACCTGATTTTTCTGCGATAAAAATTTTATACACCCACGACGCACCCACTTAATCCCGTTTCGAATAGTTTAATATTGGTCTCGTGTGATCGCGGCTTTATTATGTGTGCGAATATCGAATAACGACCCGATGCGGAATAATTATCGACGGTCATATCGTCGGCACCTGAAAATTGAGAATTTCTGTTTTCGCCCTTCGACACGTGATCACGTTGGGGAATTCGAATGTCACACGGGAGAACGGGATGATAGGATATAAGGAAATGACCCTAAATCTCAAATATATACGTGGGAAAAACGGGAAGTGACCCAGCAAGTCGACATTCTTCCGCATGCGTGTAGAAACGATTCGAATATATTAAACCGTTCGCAATAAAGCTATGGGACCAAAAGTGAAACTTTCTTTACTCCCCCATCTTCAATCTTTGTATGTGTGTGTGTGTGTGTGTTTTTTTTTATTTTAATACTCAACCACTAGGCGTCCTTTTATGGGCAGATATATCCTTTGGTTTCTTGTTGGGACGCGTGCGTGAGCTTTTTTTTCTAGATTTATTCGCCGGTTCGCTTCGGTGTCCCCCTATCGGCGTCCCCCTTTTCCCCTTCGGCAGTAACCAATGGATTTATTTGCGATGAAAATGGAGGATTCTGGCAATGAATAAAAAATCCGACCCGGGCCACCGTTGGCTTATCCCGGGGACTCGTGGTAAAACAAAACTATTTGCGTGATCGAACCCGCATAACCCGTGAAAGCCTTCCGAACTTTACATACTTTTGATTTTCCCTTTCCTTCTTTTTTTTCCCTATTTTTTTTATTTTTATTTTACTTTCGCTCGAATGTGCGTATGTGCTTATTCCAGGTATATCGCCTGCGTTTCTCAAACATTTGCTCCAATATAAAACACAAACATTACGTATAATATAATACATAAAAAAACGTATTTTTTTTTCTCTAAAATATTTGATTCAATACACAATTTCATATAAATTTTTTATCATTATATTATATTTATTTTTTTAATATTATTTTAAAATGATAAAAATATAGGGCGAAAGAAATGTTTTATCATCCTTATTGCATTATTTTAAATTTCAACATGACGTTCTTATCTTATTATATATATATATATATATATATATATATATATATATATATATGGTATAAATATAAAAAAAAAATTTTTTTTTGTTATAAAAAATATGATGAAATACATTTATGCAATAATATTTTATATGTCGAAATTTTATACAGATAAATAAATATTTCAAACACTGTTTATATGTTTAACATAAAGCTTATATATAATATATAAATCAGTTTAAAAATATCTATATTTATTATATGATATAATATTAGAATATAATTAGATTTGTTAAGTTGAAGTATATTAAAAAAAAATATGAATAACATATTTAAATCTTTTTCTGAATATTCATAATTTGCATACAAAATAATATAATTTTATATTAATGTCAAAAGATAAATAATATTAATCTTATATCAAAATAATTTAAAAAAATGCTATATTTTTTATTATGACTTTACATATATAAAAATATCAAATTTCGAACGCACTTCAATATAATTATGATAATTTTTTTTTTTTTACGTTTAAAATATTACTAGCACAAATAATGATTTATTTTTACAAATTACACGCGACACACGGTTTGACCAGCGCAGCATTATAAAGAAAAAGTGAAAACAAAAAGTGGAATCGTCCTTTTTATAGCGATTCGTCCCTATCACGGAACGATTGACTACCGTACAATATACTTACTTTTTTTTTTTAAACATATAACTAACTATATAAAATAGTAATTTTATGTAACTAAATTTTTCATATTTATATACATATATATATATATATAAAGTATATCTTTTATCCTTTCTAGATTCGGTTGACCTGACTTTTCCTAGAATTCGTCAAAATTTCATTACTATATCAATATTACATTATAAATTCAATATATATATAATCTTTCAAAATATATATGTTTTAAATAGACATCATTTTTACTGTATATAACATTATTAATATAATTTGACATATTTTTAAAATGCATTTATATATTTAGTGTGACCATATTTCGATATGCTAAGTATGGTAATGTTAGTAATCGCGTATATAATTCGTTAAATCTGCGGTAAACCGTGAACGGGCCCCGAATTTGCATACGCGATTGTCCACAATAATGTCGTTTAAATTACGCCCACTACCTATCTATCTACCCCCCCCCATTATCTCCCCATTTACGAATAATTATTAATAATTAACGGGGTACACGTCGAGCAGAAGTCAATTACTAATTCAATGCGAAAGCTCGTAGGCGCCTTCTAATAAATTATAATATTGTCGGGGATGGCATGTGTAATATAAATTGTATTACGGTTTGTGTATATAAAATACCTGCGATGGAACAGTGGTTAAAATTATTTGTAATTTATATTCTCATGTCGTTTTTTAACATATATATATCAAATATGCAATTCGATATTTAACATTATATATAGAATTTCAAATTGATAGTTGAATGAATTAATTCGTAATGAAAATTTTTATCGTAAATTAACAATTTATTTTCTATATTTTTAAAATAATATATTTATATTAAATAATGTAACCTTTAAAATAGAGAATGTTTTATATAAAATTTACAGTTCATTGATCGTTTAAATTATAATTTTATTTTATATAACAATGAATTTTATAATATCTTATATATATATATATATATATATATATATATATATATATATATATATATATATATGTTATATAAGAGATTTTTTAGGATCTAATAACAAAATTAAACATATTATATTACAAAATTTTTTTTTATCGATATAAAATCCATTGTCGTCAAAGAACATAAAAAAAATTAAAAAAATGAGTGAAGGAGGGATGGTTTTAGGGATGAAAAAAATGCCTCCTTTTTGTCATATTTATTTTTACGACTAACGAACCTTTTTTATACACTTTATAGATAATCCTTAACGATCGACATGAAACTTATTACACACACACACACACACACACATACAAAATATATGCCTACTTTTGCGTATTCATGAGTGTGTATGTAAAATATTTTTGAATTCTTTCGAAGGGTTTTACTTTTCATCCTTTGTGAAAAACCTTTTGTTTGGACAACGGCTTTGCCTAGAGAATACGAGACAGTTATCGTACATATTCGAAAAGAAATATGTAAGTTGAGAAGAAAGAAACGTCGACTACACAAAGGGTACATCTGCGAAAAATTTGACTTTTAATAAATTCGTCTTAAGCCTATATAAATCGTAATATCTTTTATAATTTTCAATAGTTTATATATACATAATATATGGTTAAGATGACAAATCGTCCTACTTTTTTAAGTCGTGTCCTTCTTTAAAAAATGTCCTTCTTTTTAAAATTTATATATAAATTTATGTGTTGCACATGTTTTGATAGTTTTTAAACCAATAAGAAATTATTTTTTATAGTCTTCCTTAAAATCAAAGATCTAAAGACAGAGATATCTGAAGACGTTTTCTTTACAATATAAAAATCCGTCTAACAAAACTCAGTGTATCCTCCTTTTTAACAAAATATCCTTAACTATGTTCTCCTTTTTATCTTGAAAAACCATATTTTAATATATTAGAATATATACTATAAATATATATATATATATATATATATATATATATATATATATATATATATATATATATATATATATATATATATATATATATATATATATATATTTATAATGAGTAAATAGTAACTAGCATATTTATTAAATAGAAATATAAATCATTATTTTTTTAAATTATTGTAAATATTGTTGAATGAATCATTATATCAAGCAATTGTATTTAATTAGGATCAATTATACTATTCTAAAAATAATTCCAATATCGAAGTATTAGTAATGTTAAATGTCTTTTTAATATTATATTAAAATGATATCTATTAAATTTCATATTATTTTGTATGATATTTAGAGTTAAAAATCAAAATTCAAGATATATTACGATGGCTGAGCTGTAAATATGATTGAGAAACACTGCTTTTAGAGTTATGCGCCACAAAATTAATATCTCAATTTATGACGATATCCGATACACGAACATCCGGTTTCGTTCGAATATTAATAATTGCTTCTGCATTAATATTAGAGCCGAGTCATCCACATATATTAAAATGGGGATGCTTTGAGGATTTTCTTTTTTTATGTATATATATATATATATGTTCAAAAACGATTTTTTAAGGAAAATGCCAAAAGGGGGTGGAAAAGTATTAAGGTTAACGCGATCGATCGAACTTTGCGTTCTGACATATGTCAATATGGGTACCTTTTAAAGGTAATCGCGAGCATAAACGATTAGATAGAACCGACGCTCGTTCGAAAAGTAAATACGACCTCCAAAAAAAAAAAAAAAAAACAAAAAATGGTAGTACGTAAAAAAAAAAGTGGAAAATCTCCGGAAAAATGTCGAAGAAAAAAATCTAAAGCATACACGCCTAGTGAATCCCTGGGCATATTATAAATTTACTATCATAGATTTATCGTCCATAACGCTTTTACGATAGCCGTCGTAATACTAGTTTTCACGGGGATGAAATTTTCACTCATACCTCACCCCGTACCGCTTCGCCTTTTTTTCTATCGCGATGAAAAACTGACTTAGGAAGAGGCCTTATTTTTTATGGAAGGGCGTTGAAAAAAAAAAAAATATATATATATATATATATACCACATGTATAACTTTCTACTAGAAAAAGTCACAGCAGACGGAGCCTTAATATTTTTTTCTCGCGATTTTCCTTCGGCCGCACAGTGAAAACTATAAAATGATGGGAATTGAACCGAAATTGGATTTGTTTACGGAAAAATTTCGACGTTGAACAAAGTGCGCAACGTGTTTGCTTAGATTACAACGAAGAACGTCTACATATATATATATATATATATATATATATATATATATATATTATGTCGATTTACATGCATATTTTATTCGAATATAATATTTTTAAGACGTTCATAAATCGTCAATCTTTTTTTTAACGAAAAAAAAATATATAAAATTAGTTGTGGATTTATTCATTTAAAATCAACAAGTATAAAATTATTGATTATATAATTTAAACGGAGCTAAACATGTTAATTTTATTTATATAAAAAAAATAGTCATTTTATCAATCAAATTCATTTCTAAAATATAAATGTGTCGATTAATGCAATGTGAATAATCAAACATAATTGTAAAATAATTCAATTAAAAAATAGCTATGTAAATTTTTATGTCTATGAATAATGTTGGGTGAAATAAATATTATATTTAAATTAATTTTCCAAATTATTATCTTTTTCAAGATAAATAAAAACAATGAAAATGACAGAGTAATTACTGAATAAAGGATTTCATTATAACAAGATTTTGCATAAAAGTTTAAATGATTAAAATATATAATACAATTTTTTTTCTTATTATGTTTTAAATAATCGAAATATATTAAAATTAAAAAAATAGGTTTGAAAGCTAATATTTTATTTTAAAAAGTGGATGATTAGATAAATATTAAATATAAACAAATTTTCCAAATTATTATTAAACACACACACACACACACACATATATATATATATATATATATAGATTTTTAAAGAATCGGAAATACATGAAAATGACACTATACAATAAAAAAAACAAATATTTCAACCCACCCTGTATATATTCAATATCGAAAATAATCGAGCGCAGTTCAAACGTCTAAAAACTGTCGAACTATATATATATACGACCGAAAGTTTTTCCTTTTGCCCCCCCCCCCGCCATTCGACTATAACTTTGAGCATAAATTTTCCTAACCACTCCCCCCACCCCTTTGATTGCTTCAGTTTAATTATTCGATGCTCATTATATAGCCGTAAATTATTATTGTTTTTCGGGGAAATGGGGGGGGGGGTGAGTAGCAAGCTTACGTTAGCCATTCTTTTGATTTGATTGACTTAACTTGTCTACATGGGAGGGAACTTCTTATTTATCGCGTTATAAATTTGAATGTGAAAACTTTTCCCATTTTCTTCTGCACGCTTTTCGCGACCCATATAAACTCGCTAAATTATTATAAATATGCGTTTCGTTGTTTTCACACTCGCTAAATTAATTATTTATATATTATTATATTGTGTTCGCTCAGTTGAACGATATTATTTTTAGTATAATTTCACTGTATGAAATATTTCAATGTATAAATTAATTAATTCCACTCAAAACACTTGATATAGTCATAAATGTTTATATATATATATATATATATATATAACAAATTTTCCGAATAATTTGATTTATTTGTTTTAAATTTAATTTAAGTATGATGAAAATCATTCGATATCAAATCGTAATTTATCGATGAGAAAGAAGATATTTTAAATTGGAAACTTCGAAAGATATTGTAACTGTCGAGTAATAATATATTCATGACCCTTCTGAGTATTCTATTTGAAATTCGCAATAATACAAATTTATAATATTTATATGCGTGGTGCGTTCAAAAAGTTACCGAAGTGAGTAGCACCGCAATTTTCTTACTAACGAACCGCGCTCGCAACTTTTATTTAATGTATAACTTAAGCGACAATTAATTTGTTATTATTTTTATTTTTTTTAGAAGATTGATTACAAATCACTAATTAATTACAATATTCCATAGTAAATAAAATGATATATTTTTATATGAAATTATCTAATAATAATGTGCAGATTTTTCACGAAACCTTGAATATTTTTAATACAACTTAATATTATATATTGAATAATAATTTCGCAACAATCGAAGATAAATATATTATTTTTAAATAAAAATAAAAAATATTTATTTTTTAATAAAAATTTTCCAAAATATTCATGTCGTTTGAATGCTCCGGTAGTTTTTTTGTCGCACCGTGCGTAAAGTCGCCATCGCGAACGGAAACGGCCCGCGGGCTTGCGAAATTATAACTCGGAAAAATACGGAAAACTTTTCAAAAAAAAAAAAAGATAGAAAGAAAAAGAAAGTAAGCGAAATAAAAAACGGACGAGTTTTTTCCACTTCTGAAGTGAACTCGATTATCACGCTCAATTTTAAACGGAAGTTTTTCCCGCTGCAAAAAAAAAACAGAGGTGAAGAATATAATAATAATAATAATAATAATAATAATGATAAAAAAGGTTCCATTTTGCGAAATATTTTTTATTATTATTGAATGTATTTTTTTACATTATATTTTATTATTATAACTGAATTTGCAGAGTGGAAAATATTATTTTAATATTAATATATTTTTTATGAATGCTATTTTATGATATATATTAAATATTATGTAATTATTATATATATCATAAAATTTATATGTGCATATATATAATTTTAACGAAATTTTATTTTATGTAAAAAATACTTGATGAATATGTCTGTAATAATATTATAAGAAAACTCGGAAAATGCCGGAAAATTTCCGGAAAAATCCCTAGTGAAATCTTTTCAGCAACTAAATGTACTGACGCAACCGTCGAAAAGTCACAATCGCGACATTTTGCAGCGAAACTTTGCATCGCTTTTGATCTTAAGCGCTCCATAACGACGTATATATATATATATATATATATATATAAATATATACAGGACGGAAGAGAGATAGCGCACTCCTTTATTTTCATTTATTTATTCATTTTTATTTTTGACTTTGTTTTTAAGTGTTCGGCAACGCCGTTATTTTCCGGCGAAAGTTTTCCACGACGATAGCTCCACTTCGAAAACTCCGTCGCGATGGCGAGACTTTTCCGGCGAGTTTCGTTCGCCGAAACCATTTATAATATTAAAAACGGAATAATAATACCGAATAAAGAAAAAAAATATATTTATATATATATACCATATACGAAGTAAACAACAAAAGTAGAAATTTTCCAACGGGAACAACTTCGACGCAGTGGTCCAATAAAAATTCTTCGACAAAGTCACACCGATGCGAAGAATAAAATGGAGGTCGTCGCGCTTTTTTTTTATTTTTTTTTATTGATATTTTGCGCCGTACGATTATACGACTCGTTTGCATAATTCTCGAATCGAACCCGAGACTTTTAGTATTATAGGCGGATGTGTTAACCGCTTAGATATTGAGAATACTAAAGATTATATCGAACATATTTGAAGGCGTCGTTCGAATATTGATATAGCTATAAAATGGTTTCGATTATATTATAAACTGATTTATTTATTTCTTTTGAGCATATAAATATGACAATATTTTCATTTTTTATAAAATGCAATAAAATTATATATCAAATAGAATTTTTGATATGAATACTTGTACTCTATATTTATATTATGAAAAAAAAATATATGGACTGTTTATAAAATATATGGACATATCGAAGGGTTTTTTCAAAATTTAAAAATATAGGTAACAGTTGATATAATCAAATGATATTTTTGGATTTTCAAAGGATTCATATTTATTATTTCAATTAATATAATAAATATTATTTTAGAAATAATATGTTTTTAATGGCGCGATTAGACTTTGCCATTTTCTCTTATAGCACTGTGATGAAAAAGTAAGATGAATTTATTCATAAAATATAAATTCTTTAAATCAATTTCATTTCCTTTAAAATAATCTCCGTTTGATAAAACTCATTTTTGCCAAAGCTTTTTCCAGTCCTCGAAACAATCGGAATAGTCTTTTACCGGTATAGCTTTCGAGATTTTCTTCGATTCGGTTTTTATCTTCTCAATCGTGTCAAAACGGCGTCTCCGAATTGGTCTGTTGAGTTTGCTGAATAGCCAGAAGTCGCACGGAGCCAAATCGGGCAAATACGGTGGTTGCGAAACGATATGAGTCGAATTTTTGGCAAAAAAGTCGCGAAAAAACAATGCAGTATGAAACGATGCATTATCGTGATAAAAGAACCAAGAGTTGTATGTAACTCGGAAATAATTAAACATTTTGACAAATAGATGCTTGGTAAATATTATAGACAGTTTTACCAACCTGGGAAAAAAAATTACAATTTATTTGCCTTCCTAATATTGTCCGGGAATTTTAAATGACAATTTCACCTTACTTTTTGATCACAATAGTATAATGATTTTATTGCTCGTATTATTTTGTATATAAATATATTTTTATGCATGTTTATATATATATATATATATATATATGTGTGTATGTATCGGTTATTATAGAATGAGGTATGACACTCTCTTGTGAGAAGTATGCTTTTCATGTCGCATGGGACGAAAGCTGAAATCCCCGGGGAAATTTTCCTGAAAGCTCGTCGAATTTTCACAGGCCGATGACGAATCGAATCTGGAAGGCGTCAAAACCGATGACGTTAAGATTTCAACACGCGTCGAGACGCCGACCGAAATTACACCAATATTACGTCTATATTATGTATGAGAGTAGTTCAGTGCGCTAAGGGCGCAAGTGCATATAAAGACGACGTTGGAAAAACGACGCTAAAAGCTATGAGAAAAAATGTCGGTTCGCAAGATTTTCAGCATCATTACGCGATGTTATAACAAATTTTCCATTACTATCAATATTAAAAACGACATATATATATATATATATATATATATATATATATAAATTTGTATAGGTTTGGAACTATTTTAATTTCGTATAAAGAATTAAAAATGTATTTATTATTCGCAAATTGTTTATTTATTTTATTCAATTACATATTCGGTGAATATATGTAAATTTCTCAAAATTTAAATATATATAATTTAATATATTGTGTTAATTTTGTGTTTTATTTTATTGCAAATTATCCTGACATGTTAAATTATTGTAGTTTGATCGTCAAAGAGTCATATATATATATATAAATTATTGAATTGTTAATTTATATGTAATTAAAATTAATAATGTGCATAAAATGAAAGCATTCAAATTGGTAGTTATATACAAATTAATATATTATTAAACGGATTATGTAATATTTATAGTGCTAATTGATTGGTTCAATTTCGAACGACGCAATTATTCAATAAATGTGCACATAATTATTATATAAAAGTGATTTAAGTAAAAATTAAAAAAAAATAGCTTATCAGTTATTTCACACCATATTATTCGAAATTAAAATAATTAAATATAATTTTTGTAATATTGTTAAAAATGAATTATTGATTCTTAGGTTTTTATTTATATATAATATGAAATTTATTAAGCGTTAAGTATGAAAGTCATAAATTTTTAAAAACAAATTGAGTTTAACAATTATCACAAATCAGTTAATGATGATAATGATTATAAATATCTTGGTTTTAAATACATTGATGATGAACTCTGGTTTCCACAAACGACTTCGTCCAAAAAAAAAAAATAAATAAATAAAACAACCAGACTACGAAATTATATGAAATGTCTCAAGATGCAGACTGTTATTTATCAAAAGAAATTTGCTGAATAATTATAAAAAATTATGCATAATCAGATGCTGTTCAACAATGAGAATAATATGCTGAAAATGAATTTATAAAATGTCATATTTCAGCAAAATTATGAACGATTAAAAATAACTAAAATGTATTAAATACGTCAAAAAGTGTGAATTGATTCATATATAAAATGTTTTATTTTTAATGCACTGAATATTAAAGGAAAATTGAATCACTTATTATTATTAATTAATATAATTGTGTGAAATAAATATGTAATCTGATTTTATTTCATATTATGACGATATTCAATCGATAATAAGAAACAATAAATAAAAATAACCGACGAACGTTTCGATTTTAAACCGCGTCTAGTTAACCTCGTGGTTAATTTTAACCGTTGTACGCGTACAATTTGACCGTAAAATTTAATCAAAACATTCATCAAGCGTGTAAACTAATGAATATTGCCTATCGTTTCCTATTATGTAATACATATGTCGTCGCGTTTATGCAAATTCGTTAAATGTAGTGTATGAAATCGATCGGAAGCCAAAGGATACATGTTTACGAAGCGTGCGCGTCGATAAAGATGATTTATCGTTTGAGCGCATTGTGCCACTTTTACAATAGTATCTAAATAGTAAAATGTTGTGAAATTTATTATGATAGTTTATTATTTTAATATGCAATATTATAATATTATTGATCTGGGTTCATAATTCTGAGACGACGTTTCAATATATATATGTGAATTAATATACAAGTCATAATTTTTATAATCGTATAGGTAAAAATATATGAACATATTATTATTTTTTTAATAAGATTTAATTTTATTAAAATTAACAAAATTGTTATCGTTTGCTTCAATTTTGAATTTTATTGCATTTGAATAATATAAATTAAATTAAGTATAATTTTATATATGTAAAATTAATTGAATATTTTCTAGAATATTTCAACAATTTTTTAATCATCTTCTAAATATACTAAATGTAAAATATATATTATAAAAGATGATTTTTTATAAGTTAATTATCGAGAAAAATCTATTTATTTAATTGAATAAATTTAAATTATAAAATATATTGTAAGATACTGTTTCATAATATAATTTTATATAATCTAACCGCATTTATTCCAAATATTTATTATATATGTAATCGTTAAAGTATAAAAAAAATATATAATATATTGATTATTATTATTTATTTATTATCTATATGAATTAATAAATTTAAAATATACATGCATTATTATTTTATTTGTAAAATAGTATATTTTTAATAGTGATTTTGCACAATATCAACGACACGATACACGTATACGAAATTTAATTTTATACATTATTATAAAAAAATAAATTATACAAAATAATTATTTTATTAAAAAAAAAATAAATAAAACGAATCGAGTTTATAATTGTTAAATTATTAAATTCGAACAAGAAGAGAACGCGATTTGCTTATTTTATACGTGTTCGTGCTTTAAGAGAGAACCGACATAACTTTAACCGTTGCATAATTTATGTATTACTACGATTTTGTCTCTTATAAATACATACATATATATATATATATATATATATATATATATATATATATATATATATATATAATATAATATAATATAGGACAAATTCAAAAGCAAAACATATCTTCGACATCTTAGACTTTGCCCAGAATACACTCGACCCAACTAAGATATACATATTAATGAGACAAATCTGGTTATATACTGTTAGAAATGTCTTTAGTTGTATCCATTTTGTGTTAAATTTGCATATTCTTCTTGTTCATAAACGTGACAATGAACAATATTGCCCACCTTTATTGGCCGGTTAGTATTCGTCGCCGTTGCGTAAATTAATTGATTATATTTTATTAACGAGCCCCGTTACGTGTTGTTAATCTAACTGTAAATTAATATAATCTATACGCGTGTATATATATATATATATATATATATGAATATATATGTTTAGATTTGGATATGTTAATCGTGTAAAATGGTAATGTCTGATTAGTTAGAATGTTGGTTAAAGTTGGCGGTTTAGTTGTTCGTTTGGCTTGTTGAAGTTCAATTGGTAAACGAAACTTGTTCAATTCTTAGCGAATGCATCTATTAACAAGTTAATTTGCATGAAGTTTGTAAAATTTCAATTTTCTACGATTCACCCATTCTTAATTTTTAATTAATTTTATTTTATATAAAATTTATTTATCGCGTATAAATATATTATGATTAATTCAATTTTTTTTTAATAATGTTATAACGATTATAAATATATTGAAGTATAATAAATATATCGCATTATCAAATATAAACGATTATTATTAAAAAATAATTTAATTAATAATTTATGATTTTTTTTAAAATATATAGAATAATAATTTATATATATATATATATATATAATAAATGTATAGAATATCAATGACATCATTAAAGAATTTTACTAAAATAATTATTAATTAATAATATACATAATTATTTGTCGATTTATAAACTATATATTATTGTTATTAAAAAAAAACAGTATTTTTAAGTAATTTTATAAAATAAAATATCTTGAATCAAAAAAATCGTTAATACATGTACGTAATTATATATATAATATTTCATTTAATTATAATAATAAGAATAAATTTATTGTATAAAAAAATGGAAATTATATTAAATATATATATATATATATATATATATATATATATATATATATATATATATATATATATATATAACATCTCATAATTTACATAAAGAAATTGTAAGGGGATTATAGATTTCACTCGTGCGAATTCGCGAAAATTTCGCACAAGTAAAATTGAAATTTTCCTTTTATGTAACATCCGAGAAAATTAGAAATAATAATAATCACGATTCATCCCCCTGACCCATGACGGCTGTGACCTCTTATTATTAAATTCAATGTGCCCGTAATAATATTCGTTTCAATGTTCTATACGGAATCTCATTAACTTAGATTTTGCGAAAAATCGAACATTGTACGATATAATTTAAATTTTAGTTCGTTTAATATGAGGCAAAATGTCGATAAATGTATATTATATTAGTTTTATATAAATTTATATAATAATATATATGTTATTATATGGCAATTATATTGCATACAAATTTATTATACGATCGTATAAATTATATATAGTTAATATATAAATGTATGAAATTTTGAAATGTTTAATAGTCATATATATATATATATATATATATATATATATATATATATATATTGATTTTATGTATGTATATTAAATTTCCGGTGTTATATCAGAATATCTGTTTAATATTTATAAGTAATTCAGATTGAGAAGCGTAGGTTATATTTGAACAGATTTTGCTTCTCGGAATATAGTTTGCATGTTTCAGAGGTATCGATTTCAATATACCTAGTTTTTTAGATGTAAAATAGACTTAATTTGATATATAAAATAGAAAAAAAATATTATATAAATACAGAATCAATAAGAATATTCTTATATTTTTATACGAAAAAAAAATGTACAATTTCTATTTAATTTGATATATTTTATATCATTATTTAATAAAAATTAAAATCGTATACTGAATTAATATTAATTTTATTCTATTTAAATTTAAAGATTTATCTTATAAATAAAAATTTAATTAAATAGAATATATTTGATTTATTTTAATTATATATTTTTCGATTTATATTCATTGAAATATCTTTATATTGATATTGACATAAAATTCAATTATCATTATTTAAATACTATATATATAAACGTCTGAATTTATATAAAAAAAATATTCTTAAATTATAAATATTAATTTCAGAATTAAATCAATAATAAATATATAATACTGAGTTTAAAAAAATATGATTGTATTAAAATATATGAAAGACAACTCGTTTATAAATAAACTTATTTCTAATGAATATAATGCATTTCATATTCAAATTCACCCCGCGTCGTATTTGCAACTTCCGTTTCCGATATTCGCGTCGTTGTGACGTAACCGAGTTTATATAGTTTCGGTATTTTTTTTTAATTGGATTTCAATTTAGATAGTTTGAAGCGCTTTCTGAAAGTTAAGCATTCGAGTTAAGTTAAGCCATCTCGAAACCGGGATTACCGACTCACTTTGCATTTAATACTCGGATAGATTGCTTTCTAGGATAAAAAAAAAACGATTTTCAGCAAAACTGCACCGTTTCAGCGAATTGATCGTTTTCATAATAGACGATTTTTACACATTTTCTATTCAATATATAATGGTATTATTATAAATAGATTAAATATGTTTATATTCCGAAAAAAAAATGTGCAATTAAATATCACTTACTTGTTATCATGATGACTGTTTTTTTTTTTGATTAACTCGATCTGAAAAAAATTTAAAAAATATATTACTAAAAAAAGTTATAACTGATATATATATATATATAGTATATAAAAATATCAAAAATAATTATTTTAATATATTTTTCTCTTAATTATCTAGTGATGATTTACTTAGTCACTTTTTTATTTATGTATAGAATAAAATATACCACAATTTTCATATTATTAAAATGTTTTACTCTGTAATTATTTAAAAAAATGATAATTCGATTTTATATAATATTTATTTATAAAATTTATTCATAAAATACAACACTATTTTTATTAAATTTATATTTTTGTATTTAAAATCGATATAAAATATAAAGATGAATTTATAGTACAAAAATTGAATATATTTTGATGAAATATAAAATAAGAAACGTTTAAATTGTTTGAAAAAACTTAGTTAATTTTTTTGTTGTGTTTTACTTAAATGCATTTCAAATAAATCTATAGTTTAATACATTTCAACGAAGTTTTTTAATTTGAATATTTTACATTATATATTTATAAAGTCTACGATTTATATTCAATATTAAATATACAAATTTATTAAATAATTTCTAAACACAGTTTTGAATTGTGGAATTTCATGAAAGTATACTTCAATATAATATATTAATGAAATAGTTATCAACAACTTGTTTAATTATTCAGATAATTAAAATCTTTATGAACATTATAAATCATGAAGAGCAATAAACTTGAATTATTTAAACAAAAAGTATATTCAAATGTTTATAATTCCTTAAAGTTTAAAACAATTCATTGTCAGAAAGTCAAAATTTATAATGAACTACTTTATTTAATACGCACAAATGGCGCGAAATTAACATTTATTATATTACATATAAAACATTATTTAGAATTAAATTCAACACATAAAAATCGCTAAATATATATTGAAAAATATCCAAATTCAATTTTTGATAAAAAAAATTATTCTAATATTGCCAAAAAAAAAATCGTTCATAATGAAAAAAAAATCGAAATCAACACCGTTCAATTTAATAACTCGTCGTTCGTTTAAAATATAATACTTCAAAACCTCGATTATCTTGAATTTTTGTTAATTTTATATATATATATATATATATATATATATATATATATACAATAACACCTCCAAAACCCGGTCAGAAATCGCTAATTATCCTTTTATCTCCTTATACAGCGACAAAGGATGGGCGTACAGAAGGTTTTTCCGCCGTTAACGAGTCGGTAATTTTTCATTTCGCTATATATAATATAATTGATCCTCGTTTATAACGAGCGAAATTCTTTGTCGTCGACACACAATTGATACCGACATTATTATATATCGTTCTTTTTCATATACAGAGTGTTTCGTTTTATATTTTTTTTTTTTTTTTTTTGAGATTTTTCGCAATTATGTTCGAGTAACGCAATACGAAAGGTGATTTGCCGATTTCTTCGTCGTTTTAATCTCTATACGATTTTTCTTTTATGTGTATATAAAAAAATCAGTTTTTTTTGTATTGGCATATTTGGCGTAAATTGAATATGAGAATGATAAAGCTTTATATAAAGTTTATTAATGATATAGCGAATATATATATATATGTATAAAAAATTGTTTAATGTTCAATATTTTGTCTATATGTACGATAACATGGTCTTAAAAATTAAAATAACGTATATTAACATAGATATGTAGTAAATATATGACTATATAAGTTAAAATCGAGTTATCTCATATTTTTTAGTTTCAAGGTTAAAACATAAATTCACGATTCAGAATAAATATATATATATGAGAAAAAAGTTAGTAAGAATACAGTATAAAATGTATATATTTTTATATCTTAAAATTCGTATACTATTATATATAAAATTTTATGCGATTTTCGTATTTTGTAAACCTCTGTTTTGTAACGTGGCCAATTTCGAAACTCAAATTCAAATTAATCGCATTAAAATCCGATAAAACAGTATAGTCGCCGTAAGTTTACCGTTTTCAACGTAAGGTATTTATTATATTACTGTTTATTTTCAAAACTGTCGCCTATTTATACAGTGCACACGGTGACTGTGCACGGTTTGATGTTTTCGCTTTTCCGCAAAACGAAAACTAACTTTTTGCCGATTGCAATTTTCCACAGTTTCAAAAAGCTTCGTCGTTCCGCGTTAATTCCTTTAACAATTTCAACCATTCAGACATTCAAATACGGAATATTACATTCATTAATTTATTTTATTTAATCAATTTATATATATATATATATATATATATATATATATATATATATATAATAAGCTTTTTCATTATATTATAAATTAGATCAACAATCTACATTATAATATATTTATTTATATGAAATTATATTGCGAAGCTTTCGCGCTGTAAACAGAAGAGAACGCTTATATTATTAAGATATGCAAAATTGTTCTATAAGTTGTCTATTTTGATTTCGCCGACGGAAATTAAAATGGGAAAATGAAACGGAAATTACACACAACAACCCCATAAAACGTCTATAACTTCAACTATAAATTCTTTCGAGGTTTATAATGAATATTAAATGTCATAAATTGCATTCAACATGCGTTTATATATATAATAATAATAAAATCAAATTTTACTATATAATAGATGATTAGATAATAAAATTATGACAAAAACAGAATTTTACTACTGATTTCGATACATTTAAATTATAATATTAATGATATTATTCGATAAATTATCGTTAAAAAGAATATAAATGTTAATCGTATTTGTAAATTGATGAATATTATTATTACGAATTATGAGATCAATCTTTAGATATATGAAATATATAAGGCTTCATTTATATTATGATTAAATTATCAAATGTATATATATTTGTATAATATATAAGATGTTAATTAATTTATGATTGAATATTTGGAATATGTAAGACTTTATATATATATTATCGAATTGAATCCATAAAATTATATCGATAAAATCACGTGTAAATGAAAACGATTTTAAATCAATCTAGGAAAATATAATAAAAATATTTTTTTAATTTATATATATAAATTAATACATATATAATGTTAAGATATGGCGTAAATAAAAAGATGGAATTAATTAATTTTCTATTTTTAAACGGCAATTAAGTTGAAGGTTAACGAATTGTTTTCATATGGTTTCTGGTCTCTTTCGTTAAATTAGAATTTATACTGAATTACGTAATATTATACGAAAAATTATTGTATTTTTTTTTGGATCTATATAAATTATTAATTTTATATGTTTTTTTTAAATATTAAAAAAATATATATTTATTGACAAAAATTATTAAGGAAAACGGCGGCGTTAATTAATTGTTTTATGCGTGAACACGGACACAAATATTTTATCATATATAATAAGCGTACGAAATATATTAAAATAAATTAATCAGTGTTTCTCAAAACATCACAGAAGTTTTATATTTTTATTCATTATCAATTTTTTTGAAATATTTAAGTATTCATTAATTATATTTTATGTTGAAATATAAAAATAAAAATCTTATATTAGTGATGAGAAAAAACAGAAATAAAGCTTATATATTAATGTGTTATATTGATGATTTTTTTTAAATTAAAATTAAATTTTTAATCATTTTAAAAAATATTATTATTTATATTTTATATAAATATTAAATAAATAAGGTTTTTAAATAATTAAACGCAGAAAAAATAAATTAAATATATCAAATGAATCACTTAAATATATACATATAAAATATTTTTTAAATATCTAAAAAAAAAAATTATTATATAAAATTTAACTTTTGGAACATATAATGGAATAATTACAAGACAAAAAAAATATCGTTAAAAATTGTAAAAAAAATCATAATTTTATATATTATACGTACAATAAAATAGTAATAAGAAATTATTACGCTTTTTTGATGACAAAATGGTATTTTTTTTTACTGCAATTAATAAAATTACGGTTATCTCTATGTTGCGCTGAAAGCTTTACGACGATATTAAAAAAATTGTAGCCGGGCTCAAAAGCGTTGACCGAGCAAATATTTTAAGAGATTCGAAAAAAATATATATAAAATACGTATTTAAATATATATATATATATATATATATATATATATATGTATATATATATATATCTAATGGATTTCTGAACGTGCTTTGAAAATTATATAAAATAAAAACGAGAAAAAATATCTTATTCATTATAAATAATTTTGTCTTTTTCTATATATATTTACAGAAGGTTTAAACAATTTTTACTATAAAATAATTTGCATATATTAAACGAAAAAAAAAGCTCACTTTATTTATGCAGCTTATGCAATGTATGCAAGTAATGAGCGGTGGCATCGTAGTCACATTTGTAAAGAAGCTTCCACTGGTAGAAGATAGGAAAAAGCTCGGCCTCCGGTGTGGTTTACACGGTTAAAGTCCGCTGTAACGAGCTTAAGTAAATTTTGCTGCAGTAAACACGACATTTTTCATTGTAAATAAAAATAATAAAAAGCTCCGATGCGATTTAGCGGGTTCATGAAAACAAAGAGCGCGCTGATGAAGCTCGGACTTGCTGTATCGTTTAACCATTAAAAAAGAGTTAAGCTCGCATATAGAAGCTTTCGTTGATACGTCAGCTTATTTTTTTCAGTATTAAAATATACTTAAATATTCACTATATATTTTATTCACAATGACAATATTAAAATTTATATATATATATATATATATATATATATATATATATATATATATATATATATATATAAATTTTGGTAATTTTATACATCATATTTGCTATAAAGTAAGTCAATAATTATGTAATATGAAATATATATTTAAATTTATTATATAATAATGGATTAATTTGCTTTCGTTTGTTTATTAAATAAATTTTAA
Source organism: Leptonema lineaticorne (assembly GCA_024500535.1). Lineage (NCBI taxonomy): Eukaryota > Metazoa > Arthropoda > Insecta > Trichoptera > Hydropsychidae > Leptonema > Leptonema lineaticorne. The sequence continues at coordinate 9,807,265 of JANIJI010000014.1, read as the reverse complement.
TATTCATATCTCAAATATTATAATAATTTAATTTATAATATAACATAGATTTATTAATTATATATTTTATCATATACGATTTTAGTGCAGAATAATTTTAAATTATTTATATAATGTCGAAAAAATATATATTATATAAAAATATATCTTAGACTAAATATAGTAGTTTTATTTTTTATTTTATATTATGAAATAAAAAATAGTATTAATGATGTATTTATATATTTATAAGGTTCGGATGAAAAAAAAACTTTTTACCCCCCCCCAATTCAAAAAAAAATCATATTGCTAAGCAACAAACGTCACATCGTTTTCACGTTACGATCGCAATTTTAATTACGACCCCCCCTGTTTATTTTTTTTTCTCATTTACGACCAGATTATTACGGTCGAATTAAAACGTTATGAGGGACTTATTTGTGTGTATTTTATGTGTGTGTGTGTGTGTGTGGAAAAGCGGGTTCAGATCGGGACTGCGAACCCTTGTCAGTGACACGCGGATTTGCGATAAATGCGCAGAGTAAATAATGAGAATTTTTCTCGAAGAAAATAAATAAAAATAAAAGTCGAAGAGGGGGGGAGGCGGCGAAGGGGGCCGAGCGTATGTGTCGGCCTAGGGTGGCATTAAGCGCAAAGGGCGTATGTGCGAAAAGTTACGCTCAAAGTGCGATCGTAATCCTGAATGTAAAGTTCGTGTAAAAATATATAAAAATGACGTATTACTTTATAGTATATTTAAAGAAAAAACTAAAAATATATATTTTATAATTTTTTGGCATTAATAAAATTTGTTTTTTATATAAAATATTATATATAGTGATTCTTAATAAAAGTAAAATATATAATGCAGTTCTGATGATAAACATTATTAAGTTTTATTCTTTTCTGAAGTTAAAAAATCTATATACTTTAAAAAATAAAATAATATTATGTTATTATTGATTTATCATTATTTTTAAAATATATATAATTTTATAATTATGGACATATATTAAACAAATTATTTATTAATAACAGATAACTTTCAATCATTCATATTAATTTTCAATTTTTTCCTTCATTTATTATATATTTATATTCCAAATTATATACATAAAAATTTTTATAAATGTTTTAATAATTAAATAACAAAATTTTTCTATATTTTTTTCATATATTTTAAAACACACACACACACACACACACATATATATATATATATATATATATATATATATATATATATATATATATATAATTTTTGATTATAAAATATAAAAATTAAGAATAATAAAGATATATATATATACACATTTAAAAAAAATCAAATATTATTTAATTAAAACAATATCATAAAAATTAAAATTATCAGGAAAATTTTTATACATCACATACTTTTAACAGTTTTCCATCTCGATTTTCCACGACTCGGACCAGTTTTCAAGAAAAATCGCTTATACCATTCGATTCGCGATAATCCTGAAAATAAATAAGAGCTTTTGTGTGTGCGTACGTGAGCGCGTAACGTAGAAAATCGTGCCAAATGGAAGAGAAAGCGCGCTATTTACGCGCCGTACCCCATAATTAACGCGATGGCAAAACCCACGATAAAACCGTTCCGGGAACTTTTTTTTTTCGCCGCCCTTCGCACGAGCCGCCCTCGAACGGCTCAGTATAAATCAGACAAATCCTACGAATTGCGATATCTGGCGAAATTATCGCGCTTGTTTATTTATTTATTTATTTCGTATATTTCCTTAATAAACAGTGACGCAAATATGTTTCTAATGCGGAATTAACTGCGAGAGCCCGAATCGAGTAATATTATTATAATATATATACACATATATATATATATATATATTTATATATATATATATATATATATATATATATATATACATATATATATATATATATATATATATATATATATATATATATATATATATATATATAATGAACGATACGAATATACATAAATAAAATAAATGATTTTCTTATTATATATAGTATATCTTCTTTATTACATTGGAATATATTCATCGGAATCGACGATTCTCAAATATTACTTTTTATTAAAAACGACATATTTTATACGATCAAATTAACAATCTACGTATACTATTAAAAAATCATATATAATGAAATATATATTAAAATTTATTTTTTTAATTATATTAAGTCGTATTATTAAAAATATTGCAACGTTTGTATGTTTCTGGTTTCAAACGGGAGTTGATTTTTATTTAAGATTTTTCTTTTAGTGTTTTCTTTCGTGTCAGATTCAGGTGCAGAAATGTACAATGAAAGATTTCTCTCGATTTTTATTTGAAACTCTTATTTATGAACGCGATACAAAAGATGTACAACCGTTATAAGTATAGAACTTTTTTTTTTAAAAGCAACAATTACTTCTTAAATCATCACAAAATTTTCTATGATAATCATTTTCAAATTGTATAATTCATAATAAAAGTTTCAAATATGTACAAAATCAGTTTCAACATTCATTATATAATCTAGCACTTTCTTTCGATCATTTTTTTATTAAATTTACCCCTTTTTTATCACTAATTCATATAAAAAATAAACGTTGTACAATTAAAAAATTATCGTTAAATATTATTTCGATAAATTTAATTACATTTACTATTTTCAATTACATATAATATCATTAAATAAATTATATTACATTTTATTATTATTATTATTATTGTAAATTAACGACCTTAAATTAAACTCGCTCCCATTAAATCACCCGGAATCTTATAATTAATTCATTAATTTAATTAATTGATTAATTAATCGGTCAGCTCGCGCGTATATTTTTTGATTTATATTCGAATTTTGCGACATTCGTTTAATTTTTACTACGAATTTTGCGAAATTCTCCCTCTCGCAATTTGTAACTTATAAGACGTGCACCCCCCCACCCTCCCCCTTTTAATATTTATTAACGCACGGGGGGAAGGGGAGGAGGAGACGTAAACGTGGATGTGCTTATTAATTATTCGTCGGTATTTTATATATTTAAGTGCTTGCTTATGCATAAAATTTATATTTGACGTAATTAAACGAAAGTTTCTCAAAGAAATGGGAGAGTTATTTTATATATAAATAAATATATAGGATTAGTAGAAAGTTTGATACAATTTTTCAGTCAAATTAAATAATTTTAATATATATATATATTATATACATATATATAATATAAATAATTTTCGAATCCATTGTTTATATTTTAATACGAATTTCGAGGAATTAATTGTTGTTTACACGCCATCTCATTATTATAAAATATAATTATAATTAATATTTTTTTTTGTGAAAACTTCGTATTTTATTATTAAATAAAAATTGGTTAAATTATGTCCGTTGTTCAATTTAACAATCAAAAGTTAATTACGTATCCAAAATTAATATCCTATTTTTCCTGGAAGGATTATTTTTCGTAAATAATAATTATTTTTTATAATATAAAAAAGTTGTTATTTTAAATTATTCATTATATAAGGCTTTTGTTTTTTATTCTGTATATTAAATAATTTTTGTATTGAAAAATTTTGTATTATAAACTCGTTTATTTGATTAAAAATAATTATTGAACATTATTCGCTTCTATGTAATTTTTATATACATAATAATTATTATATAGAATTAAATAATTTAATAAAAATATTTTATAAATTATATTTTTCATTTGTTTAAAGAAATGAAATGATTTAAATAATATATAATATAAAACTGTTATCAAAATTTTCCTATCATATTAATAAATATTATTACAAAAATATATAATTAAAATAATATATTATTTTATATACGATTGAAGTTTAAACATTGAACGTAATATTTAATACTTGATATATTAAAAATATATTTGTATGAAGAAATCTTAATCCTAAAAGAGCTGCAACGTCTATATATATAATTTTTATATAAAATTTTCCAATAATTTCATTATAAAAAAATAAAATCATGTTTATTTAACGTCGTAACATCAAAATACACTATCATTGCAACCGTCATCAATTTTTATATAGTTTTATACTACATTTTTATTTTATCGAAAAACATATATATTTTTATATTCAACCACCCCCATCTCTCCTCCCCCTTCCCTTTCCGCCCCGTATTAGCACGTTTCCGTTTATACGCGAGATTATATCCATAAGATGAAAAATTTTCGCGATAATCCGAGTAATTCCAACCCCCTGCCTCCTATAGCTTTAACCCCCCGCACACACACACACACACACGCAAACCGCTCCGAACACTTTTCGGTTCGCGGTACAAAGAAAGCTCTCGGTAGCGGAGGAGGGGGAGGGGTGTCGCTTAATAAAAGCTCCATGCCATAATATTCATGAATATGTCGCGCACTTTGCCGGTTTAAAGAAAGTGGTGTCATTATGCTAATGGGACAAACCTTACCTTTCGCTGAACCCTTGCAGGTCTTCTTCGTTTTATATTTTTCATTTTATTCATATTTTTCGATTTAATTTCACTAGAATTTTATTATTATATCGCACGCAATAAAAACAATTTAATTATAATATCTAATTAAATACTAGTATATATATATATATATATATATATATAGCAGAAATTACAACGATAAATATGTTATTATTAAAAGTGTGTTTTATTTAAAATATTTATAAGAAATTTTGATATATGACTTACATTTTATTCATAATAATGGTCATGTATTTCTGATAAATAATCTAAATTTTCCTTATGATATAAGGTATAATTCATATACACACACACACACGTGGACTTGTATTTCAAATTCATTCTCACATTTAGAAAAAAAATATTATCACTTAGATTAATATAAAAACTTGATGCCTGACAATAACTATTTATGTTAATTTTTTTTGTAAGGAATTTCTGCAATATTTTAATATAAATAGTTTAAAATGCAAAATGACATTCTTTTAAATATAGAAAAGATTTTCTTATCTTAAATTATTTTGCATCCACGTAACTACAAACCAAACTGTATTTCCTGTATTGAAATTTTTTTTGGTTTAAATTTCACAATCAATATACTTAAATATACTTTTTTTAATAAAATTTCTGAAATGGTATCGAAAACTGTTCTTTTCTAAGGTTTAGAACTTTTTTCAATAAATCCATATATTCTATATAAAATCACTAAATAGCAGGAATTTAAAAATTTTTAATTTAAAATTAAAAAAAATTGCCAAAACCGCTAGAAAACATCTCGAATGCAAAGATATATGAATTATAAATGCAAAGTAAACGATATCATTTATCGACACATAAACCGCATCATTATATTCAACGTAAACAACCTATATTTATCATCCATACTTAATAGGTTCATAAATTTACATATTCTTATATGCGCGCGCGCGTGTGTGTATGTATGTTACGCTATTAATAATACAAGATGCGCGGAAAAGTCCGCGGAAAATTTTCGCACGTCGATCGTTTTCCGTTGACATACGACGTCTATAAAAGCCTTTGACAATGCTTAACCACCTGGAACACATTCGATTTTTTTTTCACACCAAACGCTCATATTATATATATATATATATATGTACCGTTTCTTTTTTTTCATCCCCATTCTGTCTTTTTTTATATTTTTTTTTCGCGCGCCCCTCGTTCGCGGGTCGCTTTTCCGCTTTTCTCGAGACGCAACGCGGTAACACGCCCAGGTGGGAAATATTTTATCTTTCGAGTCGAGTTCAGCAAAACTGTTCGAAGGCTTTTGTCGACGGTTTTTTTTTTATTTTTTTATTTTTTCGGGTGAAAAGGCGAAACGTCGAAATCGACAGCTTTTCCAGCGGCCTTATTTTTACGGCGATTTCTACATTTTTCTTTTTTCCTTTTATTTTTTTCCCATATTCCCGTTTTATTCCATGGTATTCCGCCATTTGTTTCCATTTTACATTATAGTCACTAGTATTCGATTTTTTTTCCCCATTAAAATATTTTTTTAAACGATTTTATAATTTTCAAAATGAAATCTATCTTGGAATATTTTCGAATCGTGATAATTGTGAATACAAATAATATTATTTATAAAATATTCATATATATTATAAAAATGGAAATTATATAAAATTGAACACATAATTATTTTATGATCAAAATTATTCTACATCAATTTATTACTAGTAATAATTAATAGTATTATTTAATTTATATATTTTTAGAATATTTATTAACATTTTCGTGTTTTTTTTATTCGCATTTCCTCATTAATTGCACTTATACTTATGTGAATATTGTGATTTTGTACGGAACAAAACATTTACTAATGCGTCACGATGCGTATTCGTTTTATATGCCGAGACACAAAACGAAGAAAATTCGCGGAAAACGAGAAACAAACAACGCCAAGACAAGGGGAAAACCCGACGTGGAAAAGAAGAGAAGGAAAAATAAAATAAAAAAAAAACTTTTTCCTTTTTCTACGTTTCGTTTCTTGGCCCGGCTGCGTGCTGGAGATGAAATAATTGGCGCGGAAAAAGAGTGGCAATTTGGAGGGGTCTGTACCCTTAAAGGGACCGAAGGGAAAAAAAACCTCAGCGTAGGAAAAGCTCAACGTCCATCCTTCAAAAACAGGCGAGAACGCGGTTTTTCTTTTTTTTCCTTATATATATATATAAAGGTATGTATGTAAGAAAAAGAAGCGTCTGTTTTTCTTTTGGTACCAGATGTTGAATGTTCACAGCGGAACAGGAAAGAGCGAACGCGTTGTTTAATAAAAAGCGTGTAACGGAAGAAAAAAAAAAGGTGGAAAAAAATAGACGAGCGGCCGAGGAAAAACTGCCGGGAAAATGTAAAGGAAACCGCGGGGAGGCCGACGTTTTTCAAGAAAAAAAAATTAGGCAAAATTACGCAACGTCTTAAACGTTAGCAACCTTGAAAAGATGCGCTCGTTTGAATTTTAGAAAATCATTTATTTTTTTCAAAGTACATAACTAATTGTTACAGTACGATGGTTGTTATATGTATATTTATATATAAAGAAAAAAATTCTTTGTATATTTTTCATATTTTTCAAAATTTCATTTTTATACGTGAATTTTGTATTAATATATATATATATATATATATATACAAAATATTTCTCTTTTTATTTTAGAAAATTTGAAATGAAAGCTTTACGTATAAATAAACGTATGAAAATTTATATGATATACAGGTCATATTTTAAAATTTGATACATTTTGTCGTGTCATACCTGAAAATCGTCTTCGGACACGTTGTAAAGATGCGCTGCATGAACGACAAAACCTGCCGATAATTTCACGCCGAGATTACTGTTAAAAAAGAAAAATGAAAAAATAAATATATAAAAAAAAACAAAAAAATAAAAGCGGCGAAATCTCTGTGAAATGAAAAAAAAACCGTAGCGAGAGGGGAAAAACGCGAAAAACCCATTATTCTCGAAAAGAAAAGCGGCCGATCGCTTGACAAGATTTATCCACGGTAGATGGGCGGTTGATTGATTTGGAGGCGGGCGGCCGACGAAATTTTCCTCTGAAAATTATTCCAGAGATTCGTACGAAGGGCGGGAAAATATAGATGAGTAGGGGGAGGGTGTGTGTGTGTGGGAAAACTCGAAGAAAAGCCACGCCGAAAAACGTTAATTGAGCACGAGACTGAAAAGAAACCTAAACCTGTTGATTCATAACGCGAGCATTTGTTATCCTCAGAAGAGCCAGCGGAGGCCAGAGAACTCATCAATCACCGAACGAGATGTACTTTTGTACGCGAGATATCGAAGTAAAAATACAAAAAAAAAATAAAAAAAATAAAGAACATAGTATATCAACACTTTAAGTATACGAAAATTGGAGAAAAAAAAAAATATATATATATATATATATATAGAATGTGTGTTTTTATGTTCGACGTTTTGTTGTGTTGTTTATACGGTTGAGTGATTTTAGTAGTAATTATCGCGCGTTTCATATAAATGATTGTGTTCAAAGTGCGGTAAAATATATAATTTTTATAATATAAAAAAAATTAAATAATAAATTAGAATAGTATAAGTATATTATATTTAATTTAAATTAATTTTTATATAAGATAATTAAGAAAAAAAAAGCGGTAATGGTTTATTTAATTTATAGTTAGTGTTTAAATAATGAATCGATTTTATATATTCTATTAAACATTTACGTAAGGCTATTAATCAATCGATATTTTTATATTTTTCAATCAATGAAATATTTTTAATGAATAAATGAATTAAAATATATTAAATATAGAAAAATAATTTAGATTTATTTTAAAAATTGAAAGCAGTATTAACTTTTCGTCTACGGAAAAGTGGAAAAACTTGCGTATTTATATATGAAAGAACGTGTCGAATGGTAAAACGGAACAAGTGCATGTAACGAACGTTTCAGAAAACGATCAAAAATAAAGAAAGTAGTAGAAAATAATAATAATAATAATAAAATACTATTGTATTATCGGTTTCGGGAAAATCGCATTAGTTAAAAAGAGCCTCCAGTCGTCTGTATTCGTCGTCTTTCCGGCTGTCTGTCAGCATTAGCTTCCGTTCTATTGACACTAATTTGACTAATTCAGTTTTCTCGCAGACGTTAGACGACGATGAAAACTTTACGGATAATTTTCTTCAAAAAGCGGCGCCGGGTGAGGGGGGGGAAGGTGAAAGGGGCTGCGGTCCGGGAAATTAGCGACGGCATCGCGGAAAAGCCATGTGAAAAGCGCCCGCACTTGTTACTTGTTACCGAAACACTAATTCCAATTGTCAAACTGTTCTATATATCTATTATTATACTATTCTAAGTATTCCAATATTATTAAAATGTATCTAAAAAGTTTACGTAATTCAATATTATATATATATATATATATATATACATATATATATATTATTAATTAAAATATTATTTAGTTTATTAATTAAAATAAATATATATATGAATATAAAATTATATATAACTTCGATATTTTCTTTTTCGGTCGAGATAGCGTTTTTTTTTTAATATCGTTTATATTTGTACGATATTCGCGTTATATTAAAATTATGCTTAGCTTAGAGGAATATTTCGCTATGGCGATATACCGCAGTCCGTCAACTTTATGACCGCACCTAAAACCCCGAAGCACGCGGTAAAATGAAAAGTTTAAATTGCCGCGAATGCTTCGCATTTTCACTGCGGTCCGTTTTTCCACGGTCAAAAATGAAAGCTTACATTTTTTTTTATTATAATAACGATAATAATAATAATATTAATATTAATATATATTATTATTATTATTAGTAGATGCGTATGATTTTCCATTTAACGTTCTATCGTCGGTGTATTTTAATTAATTCTCGTTTAATTTTTAGATTCCGACGTCGCTATTTTTGTGTGCGAGAGAGGAAAATTTTCGATTGAAATCGAAGCTTTTCCCGACGCCAAAGTTGAGAAGATCAAAATTGGAGCGGACGTGGAAAATCCTCAAAGCGAAAATAAGTTCGAAATGTTTTGAGGTTTTACGGTCGGTATATTATTTTTGAATTTTTTATTATTTATAAATATATCGCTTATTATATATTAATTTATAAAAATCTGTATATACTATATATATATATATATATATATATATATATATAATTTCATAGAAAATTAAATTATCAAGTCTGTGTCGATTTATATATATATATATATATATATATATATATATATATATATATATATATATATATATATATATATATATATATAATCTTAATAAATTGTGTAAGTTCGTAATTATCAATATATTAAATATTATATTAAAAAAATGCTATAATAAAATTTGATATATAAATGGAAGTTTTGTTCGTGTCGAGCTTTTTTTCCTCGACTTTTGCGAATAATGAAAATCGTGCTTTTGACAACGGAAAATCGTTATTAACGACAAAGCATTATTCGTAATTAAAGCGAAATCGTAATTTTGAGTCAACCGTTAGTTTTGTATTTTTCAACAGATTTATGACGATTAATTGCCGTATATTTTGCGAAATAAATGATGATGTTTTCGATATGCAAATCATTATTATTATATTTTTTTTTAAGTACAAAACACTATTAGACGCGGGGGTGAATTTGATGTGATTTATTACCGAAGCACGTTTGTTTTGATTATATTTTCGGTTTGATATATTAAAAATGTATTTGTAAAAGTTATTTTTAGTATTTTAATCTTCATCAGTATGTTAATAATACGATATAATGAATCATTTATCGATCACTTAATTTAAATTAAAATCTTTTATAATAAATTATTTTGATGAAATTTTATTAAATGAGAAAAAACATTTAAAGGTGCTCATATAGAAAATCGTTTAAAATTTAAAATTCAGTAATTTTATATTAGTTTACGTAATTATTATTGAATAAAATATTAATTAATATATATTAGAAGCTATTTAAAATTAATAAAATATTCGATTTTCATGGGAAAATACAGAAAATCAAAATAGTCGATGTCAATATTTTTATTGGAATATTCTTGTATTTTTATTATATCATTTTTTTATTATTATTATTAAATAAATAATTTTATTACAAGTAATAAAATTAAAAATATATCTAGCATCATTATAAAATAATTTTATAATTAATATATTGGATTAAAAACTAGTTAAAATCGACTTGTATTGTATAACTAAAATTATTATTAAAAATATTTGTCAACTTTTATATCAAATAATAATTTATTATATTACAATTTTATTGCAATAAAAAATAAATATTTACAGATATGTGAAGGATTTGAGTCCTTGATTTTACTATTTATAAACACGAAAGCGAATAACATATATATCTATTAATTATTTTATAATTTACATATTTACACGAAAAATACATAAAATTAATGAAACATTTGACCGTGAAAAATAAAAATATTTCATCATGTACAAAATAATAATTATTATAATAATAATACGTCTGATTTAAATTATTCACATAAAAAAAAACGAACAACGTATATGTAAATTAAAAAAAAATCATATTTATTATTTTATAAACGCATAATAATAAACATGCGAATATTTAAACAATTTCGAATATAATTTTCCACGAGAGAAGGGAGGGAGGGAAGGAGGGGGGGGAGCAACTGTATCATTGACGATCGCTAATTACCCGCTAATTTTCCGCGCGGGGAAAATTTATAATGGGATAATGACACTGTTGAGGGTCGCATTATGAAAGCACTCGCGGTTAATTAAAAATAAGTTACACTAAATTATAATCTCAACCCCAACCCTCTCCTCCCCTCGACGAGATTATTTTATTATGACGCTTTTCACGGAAATTTAAATCAAAATCAACCCCTTGGACGTGACAAGCACTCAAAATCTTCAACTCATCTTACATTTATATATATATATATATATATATATATATATATATATATATGATATATATATATATATGATCAAAAAGTAAGGTGAAATTATCATTTAAAACTCCCGAATATTAATTAGGAAGGCAGGTAAATTGTAATATTTTTCCTAGGTTGGTAGGACTGTCTAAAATATTTAACCAGTGTCTATTTATCAAAAGGTTTAATTATCTCCGAGTTACATTAATTTTTACAACTCTTAGTTCCTTCAACACGATAATGCACCATGTCATACTGCATTGGTTCTTCGCGATTTTCTTGCGAAAAACGCGACTCGTATCGTTCCGCAACCAGCGTATTTGCCTGATTTGGCTCCGTGCGACTTTTGGCTAATCGGCAAACTCGAAATACCGATGCGGGGACGTCGTTTTGACACGATTGAGGAGATAAAAACCGAATCGAAGAAGGTCTTTAAGGCTATACCGGATAAAGACTATTCCGACTGTTTTGTGGACTTGAAAACATGCGTTTTATCGGACGGAGATTACTTTTAAATGGATGAAATCGATTTGAAAGAATAAATAAAGAATTTATATTTTATAAAAAAAATTCACCTTACTTTTTGATCACGTTGTTATATTTATAAGTATTCTAGATATTGTTTATTAAACTTTCTAATTATCAAGTCATTAAACAAAACATAAATTGTTCCAAATATACAACATAATTGTAGATTTAATGGTAAATTATATGATAAGACCAAAATTATAGTCATGAGATATATTCATTACACAGTTAATTACGTTCATATATAATAATAATAATAATAGATAGTGGAAAATTACTTGATATTAATTCATCACATGAATAATTTGAAACCATATTAGTTTAAATTAAAAGAAAAACTGCTTCAAAATACACACACATATATATGTATGTATATATAATATAGAATTAAAATTATATAGTTGTGTCTATTAGAGGGTTAATTGTAACATTCATATCATCGAATTTGTACATGTCCGTCTCTAGTATTAATCGTATAACCGTAGTTTTGACATTACAGATTACAAACGGCCCTTAGTTAAATTAAGATATTTCCGCAATCGTCACCATTAACGACATTCAAACTCTGAAACGTAAATTTTCCACGCCGCGTCGTTTTAGTTATGAAGCCTGCGAAACCGGAACTAGACGAATTTCCCCGCGATTAGATTTTCCTAGACGGACTAATATAATATCGACTGATAAATACGGAACGCTCAAAATCGTAATCCTAATCGTTTTTCGACGATAGTTTTCCGTTTCGGCAACGAGGACGATTCGTCGCATTATACAATGAGACGATTCGATTTGTCAATCTGTTGAGATTTTACTGTCAAAATGAAATATTATTATTATTATTATCGTTTAACCTTGAACGTCTGTGGGGTCATTCGAACAATTTGCGAGGCCAAAGGCGGACCCCGCAAAACTCGAATTGTCATTAAAAACGTCCATTAGAGACGACCGCGACTAGTATTAATTACATCTATCGAGGCGGAGGAGGAGGAGGAGGGGGGGGGCAAATGTGCACGTGTGCCTTAAAATATTACCCTTAATTGACATCATTATTAACGTTCAAGATTCACTTTGGTTTTGGTTCCGTTTCAGACGACGATTTCTAATCAAATTTACAACATGCGTTTTATGACAATTTAAAATATATTTTACATACCAAAGTTTAATTTGTTACAATAGAATTTGCTCCATTCTAACAGCTCGCTTCTAACAATAAAAAATATCACACTATTCGTCGGTATTGCTCTCATATAAAGTAACAATACTTTTCGCCACTATAATTCATTTTATTTTTTATTATTTAAACAATATATAATTTTTAATTTTTTTAATTATATTTTAATTGAACTATTTTTATGAACGATTAAAATATTTTTAATACATTATTATTTTTTTTAATTTTAATTTTAATTTCGTTTCGATACAATTATAATTTATTTTAATTAAAATTGTAATAATCATTTCGAAAATTATCATTTTAAAATTTTACATTTATTTTTATTTTTATTTTATATAAATATTATAATGACAATAATGTGAGTCGTTTAGACAAAAATAAAAGCAGTCAACAATCGTCGCCGCGTGTTTCCTGTTAGCCGAACGTTTTCAATAGAAAAATTCAGGTAATTCATTAAAAAAAATATTTTTATATATATATAAATTATGTATAAATAATTTAAATAAATTAATATATACACTGTATTATTGTAATAACATTGTATTATTACAATAACGATTTGCAACTTTTTTGAAGGTTATGTTTTAAACACGCGTTCCAAAAATTATTATAAAACAATATCATTGTTTTTTTTCTTTGTATATATTAATTTGCTTAAATTCAATATATAAATATTATATTGTGAATATATTTTTTATTATTATATTTTAATATAAAATTATATTTTGATATAAAAAATTGCATATATATAATAACATACAATTGACTTTTTAAACTAAATATATAATTGTATTTTTTTTTACTTATATAATGATCTAATTTATACACACACATATACATAGTAGACCCGTGTTTAAATTTGCATATTAGTATTATTATATAATTTTATTGTTTCGTATATGAATGATTACGTCAAAAAAAAAAAAGGAACGTACAGTGAAGTCGTTCGGGAAAACGTCACAATCACGCCGAGTGAAAACTGCGGATTTTTCCGCGGAAATTTCGCGCATCCGAGCGAAGAATTTCCACATCAATCATGCGGAGAAACGCAACAAAGTCTAACACTGAACAACAACCAAAAAAAAAAAAAATAATAAAATAAGTTAAAAAAAAAAACAGAGCCAAATAGAATGTAGACGACGTTGTATATAGATTTGCTTTGAACAACGAATACTAAAAGAATGAAAAGAAAACCAAAAAAAAAAAAAAAAAAAATAGACAGGCGTTGGTTTTTTTTTGGCTCTTTATTTTTTTTCATTTCGTACTTCGCCGTCGCAGCTAGTTAGGATTCGTTCAAAGCCTTCCCGTGACGTCATCCGCCCTTTTATGTGATCTTCAAAGTCTAAACTAATTTTGAATTCTGAACGCGACCTTAACAAACCCGCCCTCTTATATGCGAAACATCAGAATATATAATCATTTTTATTTATTAAAAATCACTATATATGCGTACGTGTAATAATATTTTATATTTTTATTGTACAATATAATAAATCATTTAAAATTTTCATATATTATATAATTTATATAAGTATAGTATTTATAGAATATTTTTGATAGAAAATTCTTTATAGGAAAATTCGGCGCGTTTATAAATATTAAAACGAATTATTGAGAGGTTTTTGAAAAAGCGTCGTTTTCAATTTATTATGCGTCGTGTTTATTAATATTATATAATGAATGTTTAATTGTCGGATTTTCGTTATTTTTCATCGTGTATAGTTTTGGAAAATAGCCATAATGCGCTATCGAAAAAGCGATTTTCACCAATAAAGCCTTTCATAATTGTGATCGTTTCGTTTATAAATTATTAAATTGGACAAACGTTCGAGTGTGATAATTGCAAAAACGCATATGTTTTTCGGTTTAATCCTTCATTATATATATAATGGTAATTATATAAATAAATATACACATATATATATATATATATATATATATATATATATATATATATATATATATATATATATATATATATATATATAATAATAATATAAAACTATAAATATTGTTCATATTTTATCATTTCTGTATATTAAATAAATTCATATAATCATTCGGAATTAAAATTTGAATCAAAAATATTTCATGATATTAATATATTAATAAATTAATTTTAATATTTGATTTAATTTATTTGTGAGATGTTAGAAATATTTAATTTATTTGTGAGATGTTATGTAAGACTATTTTTTTTTTATTAAAGTGTTATAATTTAAAATAAATTTATATATACATATATATTATATAAAAATCTCATATCAAAATTATTTAACCATAAAAATCCGCCATTTTATCAATATATAACCGAAGATTGATCACTTTTATGATAAACATACACACAAAAAGCGTATCGTATAATATGTAGTCATACGGTGAAAAGACTTCAACATCCTCCCGGTTTGCAATAACACGAGTGGATATCCTTTTGATCTCGCACTCTATTTAAACCATGGTTTTCTTTGAGAAAAAATGAAAAAAAAAAATATATATATATATAAACAACATCTAGTACGCGATTTTGTTCAACTTTTATCCCGAATTCGCGACGTCGAACACGAATTTGTTCGCAAAAGTGCGGTGCCACGGCATCGTACTATAGCCGGAAAACGACCAGTGACGGCACTAGGGACGTCGGCGCCTCGGGCTATTTGTAAACTTGTCGCATGCTCCCCAAGGAGGACGGAATACTAACTAAACTACTACAACTTTTTTTATTATAGTTTTTTTCAACTTTTTTTTTCTCTAGTTTAGTTTGTTTGCGGTTATTTTTATACTGAGATTTAACATATTTATTCCTAAAGGTTGCAATCGATCATGTCATAAATATTTTTTTAATTTTTTAAGTGTGATTGTGATTTATATATTTTACTGCTATTAATACATCAGCATACAGTTTTATTTTATCATTTCATCTTATCTATATTAAATTATAAATGACAATATCACAATGATTTTATTAACTATATATAAAATATAGTGTTTCACAAATATATGGTTCTCTATTATTATATATTATATATATAAGATCGATGTGGAAATGTTTGATTATAAACATCAATATTCTAATTTTAATTTAAACATGTTAACTTGTAAAACCAATCACGGAAACGGATTGCGTTTGTCATATTTCACGATTAACTTCCCCCGGAAAAACATCCATGTTCAACCGTCGGAAAATTATTCGCTTGCAATATAAACAATACGTTTTCCTTCATTTTCGATTCTACCTCATCCCGCCCCCTCTTTCACTCCCATCCCGTTCCACTTTCACCGTATTAAATTAATTGTATTAGTCAGTATCATGACATCCCTGCGGTTTTGGCGCCCCTAGGCGGCGGTCTAAATTGTCTATTCGCGTTGCCTATCCGCTTTTCCGCGTTATATTCTTGGGTAGTACAAAAGACGACCACGGTTAAGGTCCGAACTTATTCTATAAGTCCCGTCCCCGTCCCCTTGCCCCCTTAGTAGCGGGCACTTAGCCCTTTTAATCTTACCCTCTTAGACAAATGAGTCGGAAAATACACGAGTGCCTCTGGTCTCTATGGTTATACACGCGCTCAGAAATGCCCCATGCTTTATGGCTCGGAAAGCTCTCGCGGATTTTGCGGAGGACTGGACTTAATCCGGTCCCGGTGTTAACCCGGAGGCTGTCTTTCCTCACACCGAAGATCGGGCTGATCCCTCTTTTACCTTCATTCGCAGTTGTCTCGTTCTATATAATGTTTGTGAGCTTCGTGGCCAGCGGCGGCTCGTTTGTAAACATCAACTAATATAATTAACGCGAAAAAATTTTTTTTTCTAAAAAAAAAACAACACAATTTTATATCGTATTTACTGTATTTTCAATAATAATATTCGCATTATTGTATTAATCATATAAATTTATCGATAAATGTATCATTATATTATTATTCGTCAAATCGAATTATCATACTATTGCTTTATCAATAATAGTAATTAATTAATATAATTAATTGCCACTAATTGATCAATAATTTTGAAAAGAAATTAATTGATTCTTACATTGTCATCAAGAGTGAGCAAGTGTGCAAAGTTTCAGCTCAATCGGACAACGAAAAGTGCTCGAAAAATCGATTAGAAAATTCCACCCAGACAAACAGTCTAGTGAAATTTATATAAAAGCTTTTCTATCAATACATACATACAATAGATAATTGAAGATCCACAATTTAGTATGAAAAACCGATGAAATGTTCACGAGGTACCACTGGTATCGTCCAGACGTTTTCCACCTAACCCGCTTTTCGTCGCGTTTAGAGCGAGCTTTTTTTTTCACGGTCGCCGTGTCTATCCGACCTCGGCTTCTCTCTAAACGTCGGCAAATAATTGAATTATCGCCGTCGAGCTTTTTGAAGCGAGCAGCTTTCTCTTTAACCCCCCCCCCCCGCCTTCCCTCATTTCCCCTTTCCTACGTTTCTCGGTTGCTCGCGGGCAAAATAAAAGCTTCGTTTGCCGCTTAACACTTTTTGCCCGTTACGCAGTCGCCTCGTTAATTGTCGGATGAATCGTATTACTTTCATACTAAATCTTTTGAATTTTCCCCCTTTTTAATCTCTGTTTTTTTATTTTTTATTTATCGTTATTTTTTAATGTTGCATTTCATATATTTTTATTTCAAAAAAAAAAAATACAATATATTAAATATCTTTCATTCATGATATGATCACTAGGTAATATATACAATATAATACCTAGTGATCATTTTTTATATAAATATTATTATAATTCATAATACAACATTTATATTAAATATTTTAAATCAATAAAAATTTTCTCACAAAATATTTCAATATTTATATTACATCCAAAAATACTATAGATCAATATTTTATTTTCATTAATAAAAATTATCATAATATTTGAAATATTATAAAGAAGATTAAAAATATTTTAAGATTAATTATTAATTATAAATTTGAAAATATTAATAAAATAATAAAAAAATATTCACATTTTTATTTTACAAATATATATTACACATAGAATACAAAAAGATTACGTTACATCTTTGAAACACCATTCGCGCACTTGTATCCTTTGTAGTACATTATTAACAATACCATCCTTTTCAACAATAGACTCCCTTTATAAATCGTATAGCAAAAAAAAAAAAACACACACACACACACATACGGAAAATAAAAACACGTTCACATCGTGTGTATGATTACTTTTTTTTCTTTCTCGTTTATACAGACCATTCTTTTCTGTTCATCGACATTTGTCTTTCTGTCTGCCTGTATATTGTTTTCTTTTCTTTTTTTTTATCTTTTCTTTTCGCGTGTTTTTCTATTTGTTATCGCGCGATTCCTTATTGGAATTGTTCAGGTTGCAATTTTCTCTGTGTTCTATTATTTTTATGAAGACGTCCATGTGTTTTTCTGTGTTCCTATCTTTCTTTCTTTCATTCATTCTTTTTTTTTTGCGCTTCATGCCCATTTGTGTCTTTTCATTCGAGTGCGAAATAAACGTTCGCGATAGTGTTGATGTTTAATATTTCAGCGACGGTTGCCTTTAGTCTTGTGTTTCAGAAATGAACGGTTTTTCTCGTCATTTCTGGAAAATCATTGTTGTTCCCATAGATTTCATGCATCAAAGAAAATGAACGTAACTCGAATGTTTTATATAACGTAAAAGCATATTAAATTGATTTTAAGTCGTCTCTGGTTTTTGTACAATAAATAAAAACAATATAAAACTTTAAATGTTAAGACGATAGATATTTAAAGGTGATAAAACATTTACTAATTTATATTTTTATCTAGTAATATATTTTTAAGTACTTTTAATAGAAAATTATTTTATTTTGTAATATTTTTTTCGACTTTTGATGAGATTTTACTAAGAGCCTTAACAAAATCTTTAGTAGTATCTAATAACATATTGTTTATATTATTGAAATTCAATATAAGATATTCTAGTAAAAAGTTTACCTATGTCAAAAAAATGATATGAATAATGATGTTTTAATTATTTTTTATAATCAAAAAGTAAAAAAAAAAACAAATATTTGAAGAAGTTCAACGGGTATTGAGACATAAATAATACATTTTCAATAATAATCGTACATCAAGTTTATTATATATCGAATATCTAGAGATGAATCGTGTTCATCACGAATTGAATACGCTTTTCCGAAAATAGCGTTCGAAAATTTTCCGTGCGAAATGTGCCGCGGTGAAAATTTGATTCGTTCGTCTTTGCCCTTTTCTTATATTTATTACTTTTCACTTTTAAAACTAGATTCGAAAGTAAGTAAGAAAGTAGTAAAGAAAGTACGATACGGCCACGAGTCATTCTCCGAATTAGGAAAAGTGTACGAGGAAAACTTGGCCGGAAAACTTTTAATGACTCCGATAAATATTGCATTCTCGGGATTCATTCGCACCATCTGCTACTACTACAGCCGTCGCGCTTTACTTTTTCCCGAACGAGGAAAAACTTTAATTTTGAAATACGAATTTCCCGCCATTTTTCCATTGTTTTTACTCTCCCTTTTTTTTCTCTCCGTGTGTCCATCTTTTCTTTTTTTTTACTTTCGTCTTTTGCGAAACTTGCATTTTTAATATGCAACACTATTTTTCGCTTTTTTTTTTGCATTTATGACTACTAAAGGATTCTTGTCCGTTCATAAAAAAATCAGTAGTACTACGTTTTTGAAAAAGCTTTCAATTCTTAATCTTTAAATATTTTTAGTTTGCAATAGTTTTTATTATGTATACTATAATTTTAAACAATATAATCGTTCATTATATTTATTTTATATATATATTATAATGTGAAATTATTATATTAAATATATAATTCAATAATGTTTAAATATTGAAAAAGAAAATTTTACAATAACGAATCAGGGAAAAACTAAATTAAAAAATACAAAATATTTTCCTACTCAAAAATGTTTTTTTTTCATATTTAATAATGAATATACGACTGAATAAATATTTACAATATATTTTAGAGGGGGGGATGAACAAAGGCACATAGAAAAAAATTACGTAATATATATTAAAAAAAATATATTTTTAAACTGACTAGAAATTTTCCTACATAAAAAATAATAAACACTGAAATGCAAAGTTTACTCGCTAAAATATATGATAGTTAAAAACTTTTCAACATAATTTCAGGAGTAAAAATTCGGGACATTTTATAATTTTCATCCTGGATTTTTTATTAAGAACATGTAAAAAAAATATTTTTTAATTAAAATATTTGTGAATTTTTTCAAGGAAAATATTTATGCAGTAAATATATTATTTTTATAAATGTTGTGTGATGTGAACGAATCACAATTATTTATTTTTTTAGTTATATGAAAGAAGTTAATTTGTCAAAAAAAAAAAATTAACTGTATATATTTTTAAAGTAGAAAGTCGTTTAATATTTATAATTTAAAGACCTTCTTAAATAAAATAATTTTTAAAATAATGCAAATGTATGATAATGATCCAATTTTAAAAGTGATAAATTATTCTATTTTAAGTTTTAAAGCAAGATTCAGGTCCGTGAATAATGTAGAGTCATTAATATATTTCTAAAGAATATTTCGAATGAAAGAGAGAGAGAGAGAGAGAGAAAGAAAAAAAGAAGAAATAGTTTTACGCCATAATTTATTTTGACGCGAAATCCTATTCGAGTATTAAATCTGAATGACGTCTTTCGTCCGGGGTGAATTTTCCTCATTAGTAAAATTTAATTTTCATTTCTAAAACGCTATTTGAACGCGGAAAATTGAATGTAAATAATATTTGCGAAACACGCAATTCGCTATGTCACCCCTCCCACGCCCACCCACACAAAAAAAAAATAAAAATAAAAATAAAAACGACGACCGGAAAAACTAGGACGGTTCGGGGGGTAAATAAGTATAAAGTAAAAATGAAAAAAAAAACTTCGGAAAAATAAACGTATTCGCTATATAAACATGTAATGTAGCGTTTCGTTTAATTTATTATGAAGTAAAAGAGAAACGGATCTGTCACATTTTTAGCAGAAGGGAAATTCTACAATTTGTTTTTTTTTTGCCCTTTTATTTTTTCCGTACCCTCACCACCCTCTGCCCCGCTCTCCCCCCCCCGCCACGTCGTTCTGCCGGTATTATTTTCTTTTTGTCTGATGCCTATTTTCGAAGTATAAATAAAGAAAATTCGTTCTTTTTTTGACACGCAATGTATTAATGCTAGTTAATAAAAATCGCATTACATTACATTAAATCCTATATACGGGATTAACATTTAGTCTGTCTATCAGTGTATTATATATGTGTGTGTGTATGTGTAACGCACATATATTTAATACAAAAAATTTGAATCATTCTATTTATATTTTTTTAATATATAAAGTAAATATTACGATATGTATATATAATATTTTTTAAAATCATGTATAAATATATTAATCTAAATTATCAAATAATATAAAATAAATTTATTTATTATAATCTGGATAATGTTAATATTTATTTTATATAGAGTTAATTTATTAAACTGATCATCGATATAATAGCGATTTTTACGTATTATCTTATTCATATATAAATATACGTATATCAAACATGATTTTTAAATTATTTAATTTTATTTTATAAATATTATAATAAATTTAATTAATATTAAATATATATATATATATATATATATATATATATATATATATATATATATATATATATATCATTCTATATATTGTATTTAAAATAAATCAATTTTTATAATATAGATATATTTTTTAAATGCAAAATTTGCAAAAAAAATGTACGTAATTGAAAACGTTACACTGAACGCACAAACACACTCACAAGATTAATGTTTACAGTCTAATTACGGAACACGTTAACTAGCTTCAAGTTTTAACGTTTAGTATTACCGTTTTGCTCATATGAACTCAAACACGCATACATCATATAAAACGCACAAGCGCTAATATAAAACGTACGTGTTACAGGCAATTCGTCGCAATAATAATAATAATAATAATAAATTAATTATTTTCATATATGATATTATTATATGTATTTTATTTTAATCGGTAACGTTACGTGCGACGAATGCGTTAAATTTAATTTTAATATTTTATATAATGCCGGCGGCGTGTATAATTTAATAAAATTTTCATAAATATTTTATGCAGTATATATCCTTTTGGGTTATGCTGTTGAAGACTTTGTTTTAAGATTAAGTTTCAGAAAGGGATTGTGTATAAGGAAGATTAGCTTTTAGCATCACTCTCGGGAATCAATTTGGACATGCGTACTTAACGCGAAAGAAATGCTTTGTGTTAAATACATACATACATATATATATATATATATATATATTTATATATATATATACATATATATTTATATATAATATAAAATTTATTACGAAAATTGTTTACTCTCGCGAATTTGTAAATCTTAATTATTTTCCGAGAGGAATTTTCCGAGATCTGAGGTCGAGCGGTTCGTTGACGTCGTTTTTTCAGCTGTATTATTATTATTATTATTGTTCGTTTTAATTTTATATTATAATAAATTAATTATGCTTCATAATGATATTCTTGGATTGTTTTTTTTTTAATTTCGAATATATATATATATATGTCTGTATGTATGTGTTCATCTTTTTTTTTAATATCTATATTTATCTATGAGATATTAAAAAAAAATTCACATCATTCTTTATATATTTTTAAATAAAATGATATAAAGAATAAAATATCTTTTTTTCGATACATTTTTTTATGTAATAAATTATTAAAATTTATTCATTAAAACTTTTAACTATAAATATTAATCGTATATTGCGATGAATCTACAATTATTTATTATTTATATTTTTAATTTAGAAAAAATCATACTAAATTTTTGATCAACTTATAAAAAAAAACATTTAAAAATGAAATATGAAAATTTGAAAAATAATTATTTTAAATATTATATATAAAAAATATATACGACTCATTAAATGGAAATTGAAAAATTACGTCATATTATGACATGACATACATAAAGATCTCATTATGCGAAATTGAGTCGTCGACATGGGAATTTTCCCGATATTTCCCAGCGATTTTCACATGCATACAATCGAGAAAAAAAATAACGACGACGACATAATAAAGCTATATGCTATATATATATATATATATATATATATATATATATATATATATATATATATATATATATATATATATATATATATATATATATATATATATATATATATATATATATATATATATATATATATATATATATGTATATATATTCTATCGTCGACGTTTCCAACATGATATTAAAAATATATATATAATAAAATCACGCTGCAAAGTCACGACAAAGAAGTTCTTTCACCGAATTTCCCGGGTTAATTAAGCATAAGGCTCTATCCAGTGCGCTTTTCAGCCCCCAGGCTTCGAAGGCTCAGGTGAGCTTAGCGCCGGTAAACAGCCTATGGAATAAGACAACAAATATATGTACGCTTAAATACTGCGTATATATATATATATATATATATATATATATATATATATCTTTTGTGCGTACAAGTGCGTGTGTGCGCGTAAGGAAAACGTGAAAATTCGAGAAAGGGGCTCTTTAAATTTTCAAAGTAAATACGTGTACATTTTTATTCGACACCAAAAAAAAAATGGGGGAAATGTATTTTCCGGTCGTACATATCGAATATACAGTACGAGTTAAAATATTTTTTTTAAACTCGTATAAGAAATATGATAATAATATAATTGTTAACTTTAAATATCAAACTTTATTATATATATATATATATATATATATATATATATATATATATATATATATATATATAATGTAAACTTTTTATACTATAAAGATCGCTTTATTTATATTATTAATTCGTAATAAAAATATATTATTTTTTATGACACATAAAGATTATTCATATTATATATATATATATATATATATATATATATATATATATATATATATATATATATATATATGAAATCGTTATTTATAAATTTAAAAATGGTGTAACGTATTTCGACGCATGCTGTATAAGCGCGCAGTGTCATCTTTCACGTGTAAAACAGCTTCATAAATATTAATGTTGGTACGAAGCTGGAAAAACCGAACGCGTCCTTAATGTTTGCTCGCGGAAAACTCGCGTCAATTTCATCCTTATTAGATTATGGTGGATTCGATATTTGCTAGGATATTACCAAATTTATTACATACACATACACGTATTCTAATATATTTATAAGATTATATATATGCATACGTGCCGAGTTAAACTGCTTAAATTTCGACGTGACACGGCTTTCCGACAAATAAATAATACTTTTCCACTGTCGATAGCACTTTTGTATCCTCCTTAATATATAACATTATATTTATAACACAAAAATACTATAAATTGTATTAAAAATGTCTTTTTTGGATGATTTTTATATATAAAATATATATCGGATATAATGTATTAATAATAATAGGTTTTATTTATTTATTTTTATTATTTTATAGATATTTATCTGTCGACAGATTAAAGTGTATATTTTTGGATCATTCAGTATTAATCTCGGAAATTGGCGTAATCCTTTGCCAAAACCGAAACTTCGCTTTTAAGTATGATCGACTTTTGTGAACTTCTGAAAATTTGTTTTTAAACTTAAAAAAAAAACGATTGCCTTAATTATTTAGA